>JAOWBW010000448.1:207269-807269 GCA_026119855.1 Campanula takesimana | reverse complement strand
TTTATTTAAATGATGTGCTTTATGGTATTGCTAATTCATTTAATGGCCTTTATATCTTGGATGTCAAGAATGAAAATAATGACAATGTCTATCATGTAAATAAGAAATCTAAACCTAATGATGTAAATCATAGCTATTTATGGCATTGCTGTCTTGATCATATTAATGAGAAGCGTATCTCAAAACTCCATGGGGACGGACTTTTAGGTTCATGTGACCTCGAGTCATATGATACTTGTGAGTCGTGTCTTCTTGGAAAAATGACTAAGACACCTTTTACCAAGTTGGGTGAAAGGGCAAGCGACTTATTGGGGTTGATACATTCCGATGTATGCGGACCATTAAGTAGCAATGCTAGGGGAGGATTTCAATACTTCATAACCTTCACTGATGATTATAGCAGATTTGGGTATGTTTACCTAATGAAACATAAAAGTGAAGCATTTGAGATATTTAGAATATTTCAAAATGAAGTAGAAAAACAACTTGGCAAAAGTATAAAAGCACTTCGATCAGATCGAGGTGGAGAATACTTAAGTCAAGAATTTGATGATCATCTAAAGAATTGTGGAATAGTTTCACAATTGACTCCACCTGGAACACCACAATGGAATGGTGTATCCGAGAGGAGGAATCGGACTTTGTTAGACATGGTTCGATCAATGATGAGTCAAGTTGATCTTCCAATATCCTTTTGGGGTTACGCCCTAGAAACCGCTGCTTTCACACTAAATCGTGTTCCAACTAAATCGGTTCAAAAGACTCCATATGAGATGTGGAGCGGAAAGAAGCCTTGTCTATCTTTCATGAAGATTTGGGGTTGTGAAGCTTTTGTCAAAAGACTTGTCTCAGACAAACTTGCACACAAATCTGATAAATGTATTTTCGTGGGATATCCTAAGGAAACTAGAGGATATTACTTTTACAACCGTGAGGACAACAAAGTGTTTGTTGCCCGAACTGGTGTCTTTATAGAGAAAGAGTTTCTCTCCAAAGAAATCAGTGGGAGTAAAATAAATCTTGAAGAAATTCGAGACCCAGAAAATAACATTGAACCAATAGTGGAACAAGAACAAGAACCACAAGGAGTTGTGGAACCTGTTCAAAATACACAAGCAACTCGCAGATCTAGTAGGTTACGATCCGAGCCCGAGAGATATGGATTTCTCGTAAAGGATAGTAATGAGGTAGAAATCATTGAGAATGATGAACTGTCAACCTACCAAGAGGCGATGTCTTCTCTTGATTCGGACAAGTGGCTTGGAGCCATGGAATCCGAATTGCAATCCATGCAAGACAATCAAGTTTGGAATTTGATTGATGCGCCCGAAGGTGTAAAAACCATAGGATGCAAATGGGTTTTCAAGAAGAAGACTGATATGGATGGGAAGGTGAATACTTACAAAGCTAGGATTGTAGCGAAAGGTTATAGGAAAGTTCATGGTATTGACTATGATGAGACCTTTTCACCCGTAGCAATGATCAAGTCTATAAGAATTTTGCTTGCCATTGCCGCATATCATGACTATGAAATATGGCAGATGGACGTCAAAAACGCTTTCCTGAATGGAAAACTCCAAGAGGATGTGTATATGACACAACCAGAAGGTTTTGAACAAGATTCTAAGGTATGCAAGTTGCAGAGATCCATCTATGGATTGAAGCAAGCTTCTAGGAGTTGGAATCTCCGTTTTGATGAATCGGTCAAAGAGTTTGGTTTCATCAAGAACGAAGATGAGCCTTGTGTATACAAGAAGATTAGTGGGAGAATAGTGCTATTCCTTGTTTTATACGTGGATGACATATTGCTCATTGGAAACGACATTCCTACACTTCAGTCTGTGAAGACTTGGTTAGGAAAGTGTTTTGCAATGAAAGATATGGGTGAAGCCGCATATATTCTTGGCATTAAGATCTATAGAGATAGATCAAGGAGGCTACTTGGTTTAAGCCAAAGTACATACATTGACAAGGTCATTAGAAGATTCCATATGGAAAATTCTAAGAGAGGCACCTTGCCCGTGTTACATGGAGTTTCTCTAAGCAAGACTCAATGTCCTAAGACAAACGATGAGCGTGAGAAAATGAATGATGTTCCATATGCTTCAGCAATTGGGTCCATCATGTATGCCATGATTTGTACTAGGCTGGATGTATCTTATGCTTTGAGCATGACAAGTAGATACCAATCCGACCCTGGCGAAAATCACTGGATAGCTGTAAAAGCGATTCTTAAGTACTTGAGAAGAACTAAAGACTCGTTCTTGGTCTATGGAGGAATGGAAGATGATCTCGTTGTAAATGCTTACACGGATGCAAGCTTCCAAACCGACAAAGATGATAGCCGATCGCAATCGGGTTTTGTGTTTATGTTAAATGGTGGAGCTGTAAGCTGGAAGAGTTCCAAGCAAAGTACAACCGCTGATTCTACAACAGAAGCTGAGTATATTGCTGCATCGGATGCTGCAAAGGAAGCTGTTTGGATTAAGAAGTTCATAACTGAACTTGAAGTGGTCCCTAGTATTACTAATCCAATAGACCTTTATTGCGATAATAATGGTGCTATTGCTCAAGCAAAGGAACCAAGAGCACATCAGAAATCCAAACACATACTTAGGCGTTTTCATATCATTCGAGAGATCATTGATAGGGGAGACGTAAATATATGCAGAGTACCTACTGATGACAATGTTGCGGACCCGCTAACAAAGGGACTTCCACAAGCTAAACATGATGGTCATGTTAGGTCCATGGGTATTAGATACATGGGAGATTGGGCCTAGGGCAAGTGGGAGATTGTTGGTAGTAGTGCCCTAGGCACGTTTAATAAACGTTGTAATTGTTATCATTTATTTCATATCAATAAAGAGATGTTTTGATTATTATTATTGTTCATGTTTACTTATAATAATCTCTGTCCCTAGTACTTGGTAAGCACTAGTATAAAGGCTAAATGATCATGCGATGATCATGTTAGATTTATGGGTACTTGTTTGGAACAAGGTACTGGACATGACCCGCTGTATGAGATTTATGTAATGGTCTATGTCGAACATATATCTCATATTAGTTATGTCATTTGAATCCTTAGACATGAAGTTATTATAGTCTTCCACTTGATGAACATTATGTTTGACATATTCAAACGCTACCTTTAACCGGGAAGTTATAAAGGGTATGATTGGCATAATCGGATTCACGTAGGGAAGAATAATAAGCTAAGTGGATTTGTCCCTCTTCGGAGAGATGTCAAGCTTGGGCCTCTCGTAGGAATGGTGTTGATGAAATGTTCGGCCGGACTCAAATGAATTGATTGGATCAATGGCATTTGGATTATCAACATATTCGGAATCGAGAAAGTATTGAACAAAACAAGTTGACTGTTTGACCATGACTTGTGTTCAATGACATCGTGGACAAAGGGATTATGACATATTCTAAAGGAATGCGAACTTGTATCTAGTTATACTATTTGGGTAGGTATGAAGGTTTGCTAGAACCTAATCATATCTTATGGTTTCATGTTTGAACCCATTGCCAACTTAGTATAATCCTAGAGGGTCACACAGAATAGAACGAATCTTTAAAAGGACTAAATTGGAATTTTGGAAATTCTGGACATTCTGGGGAAGTGGGCGACCGCACAGTGTGGACTGGGCGGCCGCACACTTAGCTCAAATTTGTACCAGTTTGTTTCAGATAAATGTGCGACCGCACAGTGTATTCTGGGCGGCCGCACAGTACTGTCGGCTGGCACTTTCCTAATTCGATTTGGAATGTATTTTGACACAAGATTCCTATTTGGAATAGGTCTTGCTTGTGTATAAAAGGATGAGTTCGGCCAGAACTTCAGTGATAGCCTTTTGTGAGTCACCAAAGAGTTTGAGAGAGGTTTTACTTTGTTCTAAGACATCCTTGGTCAAAGAACAAAATAATACACAAGAGAGAAAATTCCATATAGTTCAAATTCATTGTGAAAACGTGTTTCACAATTTGGTCTAGCAACCAAGATCAAAGAAGTTCATTTGATATTCGTTCGAAGTGTGGATACCGCTAGAGGGTGAAAATCATCATCTTCAAAGTTCGTGTTCAAGCTTTGTGATCGTGATCAAGTCTTCAAATCTCCACCAAAGACCAAGAGAAAATTTAATAGCCATCAAGGGTTAGTTTATTCCTTTATTCATTATGTTGTATCTGATTTAATCATATGAACGGATCTATGGGCTTTGGGTTTCAAAATTTTAAATGCTAAATTCCGCTGCGCATGTTTGATCGAAACCCAACAGTCTACACACAGAAATGTAAGAATGAGATGATCCTGGA
This sequence comes from Campanula takesimana, assembly GCA_026119855.1. NCBI lineage: Eukaryota > Viridiplantae > Streptophyta > Magnoliopsida > Asterales > Campanulaceae > Campanula > Campanula takesimana. Next base: position 802,946 of record JAOWBW010000448.1, on the reverse strand, counting down.
TCTACTAACGTACGCGCGCTCACATTAGATATAGAAACAATACCTCCAATCACTGAGGGATCATCTGCCTGAGGCTGATTCATTGCAAACACTTTTCCTTGGACTTTGGCCTTTCCCGTAGCATCCCTTTTCTGACCCTGTGGAGCCCCAGCTCCTACCTCAGTCGGTTGACCCTTGCCTCTAGTACAATCCCTTGCAAAATTCCCCATTTGACCACAATTGGTACACCTTCCCTGTTTCTTCCAACACCGGTCCTCTGAATGGCCTTCCTTTTGGCAATAGGAACAAAGTCTCCTATTTTGGTTCCCTTGGTTCCCGGAAGTAGTACCCGGGTTCCTTGGGATTGGTTGCCCTCGGAACTGAGATTGTCCCTCGACCTTCTTCTTGTGCTCCCCTATATCTTGCTCAATCAAGTAAGCTCGGTCCACCGCATCCTGATAAGTTTGAATCCGCTGGGCTATAAGCTGAGTCCGAATAGAAGTCTTCAAACCCCGAATGAATCTCATAGCTTTTTGCTCCTCAGTCCTCATAAGATAGTCACAATACCGGGCTAATTCTGTGAACTTAACCGAGTATTGAGCTATAGACAACAAACCTTGCTCCAAGTTGAGTAGCTCGATCTCCTTTCGGTTCTGGTCCACTACCGGAATAAAATGCTCTTTGAACTTCCGCACAAACAATTCCCATGCATACACCGTATGGGTATCATCCCAACTCGCTTTGACTCCTTTCCACCAATGCTCGGCGGCACCCACAAGCTTATAAGCCGCGAACCGGACCCTATCCTCGTCCGTACACCCAAACACATCATAAATTTTCTCTATAGACTCAATCCATAGTTCGACCTTCTTCACATCGGGCTCACCGTCAAACTCCCTTGGTTTTAATTTCAGAAATTGTTCCAACCCGTAACGTGGAGGAGCCACATAATCCTCTCTTGGCCCTTGGTCATGAATTGCCTTCATGGCCGCCTCAAGCATGCCTTGGAACATAGCACGGTTCTCTTCCCGAAGATCATTCTGATTCTGAGCCCCACTAGAACCTTCACCCGTTCTTCTTCTAGCCATTGGAAACAATTACCTGCAATAAACATCAACCGTTACTCACTCCGAACACAACTACCCTCCTAGGTCATACTAGTCCACCTAGACTTATACTTAGAGCCAAACCATAGCTCTGATACCAACTGTGGCGACCCCGACCCCGGGGGCCCGGAGTACGCGAGCTGGACGTCGACTTAAACAATAAACTCTTAAATAATGAAGATAAAATTTTCCTTTTATACCAAAAGATGATAACATAAAGTTTTGAAATCCAACTTGTACCACAAAATATAAACTAGTGTGAGCTCCAAGCTTACACCCAAAATAATAAAATATACAAATTCTAATGACGTCAAGTTTGGTACAACTATTCCCAAAAAGGTTACACATTTATGTAATGTAAACCCACCAATAACAACTGCCCAAAAAGCTCAACCCTCACGACGTCCTGTCTCGTGATCAGCGAGTCTAATCCTTTCCACCTGGGGGGGGGGGGTTAAGGAAAAACAAAGATAAAAGAAAGGGGGTGAGATAAATCTCAATAAGTTACTAATGCAACTACATGACATGCTAAGATGCAATAATCAATAATAAATCACATAGCACATAGAAATTATCATTTAACAGATAGCAGCGGAAATAAACAGTTAACAAAGGATATTAGCCAAGGTTTCCCAACTGATAGAACCAAATAAAGGTCGCTGCGCAACTTCAATAATCAACAATCAACATCTTCATAGTAGCATGAAAGCTTGAAGAGAAAACCCCCGGTACCGGAACCAATAACCAATAATAGCAAGGGAATATGACATAAAGTCATATCCCAACCCGAACAGCTAGAATGCTCACAAAGGAGCTAGCTCATCTCACATCCAAGGCCAATCTGGAGGAGGGTAATAATTGGGCAAAACAATGGTCAACATCATAATGGACTTGGCTTGTGCCATCATAATGTTTCGCATCGCCCGAAACACACACAAATACCAGCTGGACTTTCAAGTAAAGGCTAAGTAATGAAATACTAGCATGATAAACAACCATTGATTCCAAAGTAGAGAATCATACCAAGAAGTCACCAAGAAAGTGAAATGAACCAACAACGCACAATTAAAGTGTTCCAATAATCTAAACAATGATAACACCATTCCCATATCACATTTAATTCACAAAGGATCCAGTTAACTCAAGCACACAACCAAAACTATTCACTCATCTCGAAGAGCTCGAGGAGATCTTTAAACGATAGCTTGTACACCTAAAACGGAGTCCGGATGAGAGAGTTATGAATAATCGAAGATTGTCTACAAAAGGTACAAGAGGATGAAGCTCAAGACTTGTACAGAGGAGCGGCGCACGCCCGCGCAAAAGGGGTGCGCGCGCCCTAAGGGATCAGAAGGTTTGAATTGTTTAAACAATAAGGGAGCGCACGCCCCTAGGAAATGGTGCGCGCGCCCTATGTGATCAGAAGGTTTTGAGCTTTTGAAACAATGAGGGAGCGCACGCCCCCTCGAATATGGTGCGCGCGCCCTTGATCAACAGAAGGTTAGTTTACAAGGGGGCATAAGGGTGCGCACACCTCCTCCCAAAGGGTGCGCGCGCCCCCTTGCCCGGAGGGGCAATTTCCGGCCAAAAAATGTGGGTTTCTACCATTATCAACCCAAATCTAACCCAAACCCAATCTTCACCATTTCTAACACTCCTCCAACCCAACTTCTAATAAGCATACAAACGAATCAAAGCCACTTATACATGGAAAAGAGACTCATCTAACAACATTTACACCACCCAGTCCAAGAGATTTATAACCCCACATCAATTTCTCACAAAATTTATCAAACAAATTGAAATAACTCAAAACTCATCCAAGATTGCAATAAACAACAACAATAACATCATACAACCATTGATGAACATTTCTAGCATAAAAATGGGGGAAAGTAAACTTACCCGGATTTCTCAAAGGTGACGGATTTCAAATATTCTTAGCTCCCTACGATCCTATCGACGATCTAAACACTTTTCTTAAAATTAGCAATGAGAAATAATGGAAGGAAGATAGGTAGAATGAAGAGAGAAGGGAGAGAGAAAAACTTACCCAAATAACCAAGAAGAGAGAGAGAAGGTTGCTGGGAGTGAGGGAGAGGGTGAGGGAGAAGAGGGGAGTAGGGAGGGAGTAGGAGAAATGATTTTGAAAACTTACACTTAGGCCCCCTCCTCACTACCTAGTACAAATAAACCCATAACACCCTTCTACCCAATTAACACAATATCAACCAAATAATGCTGGGCACAATTTAATATTATGAGATATAAAATGCGCACATAAATATTTAAATCAAATAAATAAATAAATAATTATTTATCAATAAAATAGAGACGGGTTTTTGGGGCGTGACATCCAGGACCCACATCATGATGCCTTGGTAGTGAGCCTTCAGGTTGACAACAGTTTAGTGAGGCGCATCTTGATTGATAGTGGAAGTTAAGTCAACATCGTGACAACTGATGGTTTGAAAGGAATGGGGATCCCACTTGAGAATGTGACTAAGAGCTTGTCTGTCTTGGTTGGATTCAGTGGTGAAACGAAGCATACCTTTGGAGAGATTACTTTTCCAGTATACGTTGAAGGGATTAATTCTATGGAGAAGTTTTATGTGATAGAATATCAGTCATCTTATAACATCATCCTGGGTAGGCCGTGAATCCACAATGTGAAAGCTGTACCATCAACTTACCATCAGTGCCTCAAATTGCCAACACCTTGAGGAGTAGTCAAGGTGTCAGGAGATCAGTAGACTCCAAAGGAATGTTACAAGGTGTCCATGAAGGCAGCAAGCAGTCCTAGGCAAGCATAGCAATTACAGAGAAAGGCACGGGATGTACTTGAAGCAGCAGAGTTTGATATTAAGGAGGTGCAACTTGATCCTTCTAATCCCGATGTCAAAGTTCTTATAGGCGCAGACTTACCTTCTGACATAGAAGAAGAGACGTTGAGTTTCTGAGGAGCAGATTTAAGTGCTTTGCTTGGAAGCATGAGGACATGACTTGAATCAGCAAAGATGTCATTACTCACAAGTTGAATATTGACCCAAATGCCAAGCCCATCCACCAGAAAAGAAGGAAATTTGCTCATGGACGCAATCAGATTATCAGAGAAGAAGTGGAGAGGTTGCTGAAATCCAAGATGATCAGGGAGGTTGACTATCCTAGATGGTTGGCCAACGTGGTAGTTGTTGAGAAGAAGAATGGCAAATGGAGAGTCTGTGTAGGCTTTATAGACATGAACAAGGAGTGCCCTAAGGATCCGTTTCCTTTACCTTACATTGACTCCCTAGTTGATGCAACAACGGGCCATGAGGTCTTGACATTTATGGATGCTTCTTCAGGATTTCAACAGATTCAGATGGAACCTTCAGATCAGGAAGATATGGCGTTCATTACTCCGGATGGTATCTATTGCTTTATTGCAATGCCTTTTGGATTAAGGAATGCAGGGGCAACCTACCAGAGATTGGTAAACATGATGTTCAAGAATCAACTTGGTAAGACTATGGAGGTATATATCGACGATATGGTGGTAAAATCTAAGTGCATTGATGATCATGCTAGAGATCTTAAGGAGGCTTTTAATATCTTGGAGGCGTTCAACATGAAACTGAATCCAACAAAATGCAACTTTGGTGTTAAGGCTGGGAAGTTCCTCGGCTACATGATGACCAAGAGGGGCATTGAAGCAAGTCCAGAACAGATCAAATCTATCATCAACTTGGAGTCTCCAAAGAGTATTAAAGAAGTGGAAAGGCTCACAGGCAAAGTTGCTGCCCTAACCAGGTTCATCTCTAAGTCGTCTGACAGATGCAAGTTGTTCTATGACGTGCTGAGGAAAAACAAGTTGTTCCAGTGGACGGAAGAGCATGAGGCAGCCTTCAACCAGCTTAAAGATTATCTTGCAACTCCACCTCTACTTTCCAAACCAGAAACAGGTGAAGCTTGTACTGTATATCTCAGTTTCAGAAAATGCAGTCAGCGGGGTCTTAGCGAGAGAACAAGATGGTACACAACTTCCTGTTTATTATATAAGTAAGTCTCTTCTAGATGCGAAAACCAGGTAATCCCATCTTGAGAAACTTGTTCTTGCTTTGGTAACTGCTTCTATTAAGTTGCGCCATTATTTTGAAGTTCATCCTATTATTGTGAGGACTAATTATCCTATCAGGAACGTGATGAGAAAACCTGAGATGTCTAGCAGGATGGCAAAATGGTCTGTGCAACTTTGTACATATGATATCCAGTATGAGGCAAGGACTACAATCAAGTCGCAAGCCTTAGCTGACTTTGTGGCAGATTTCAGTCCCAACCTCCAACCTGAAGTTGAACTCGAAGTCAACAACATGAAGGTTCAAACTCTCCTAGATTCTGGACACTTTCTACAGATGGAGCATCAAATACAAGGGGCACAGGTTTGGGCATAGTATTGAGATCGCCCCAAGCAGAACTGATTCCTCAAGTTGTGGCTTGTGAGTTCAAGGCGACTAATAATGAGGCTGAATATGAAGCCCTCATTATAGGTTTGGTTACTGCTTTAAATTTAAATGTTAAATTACTCAATGTTTATAGTGATTCCTTATTATTGGTTAACCACTTCAATGGATCTTATACAGCTAAGCACTGCAGGATGTCAAGTTATTTGCAGCATATTAAATCGTTGGCTGGACAATTTGAAGAATTCACTTTCCAACAAATCCCAAGGGAAGAAAATGCTGAAGCTGACGCATTGGCTGCAACGCCCCGAGTTCCGGGGTCCTATTTGGTACCTCGAATCAGGCACGTTATCCTTGCTAAAAATCAACCCTGATACCGAAGCCTGTATAAATATATATTAAATTCACTTAATCGACTAACTATCATAATATGAACAACCTGTTCGAGTCATACTTACAACTATAGTTCTCAAGTATAATACAACACTAACCCAAAATACAGAGTTTAAACAATCTCGATACAATCAACGTCCTCACAACAAGAATCTATAAATGCTCCGTAGAGCAACTACCCCAAAAGTAGACAACCCGTTCGAAGAATCTCAGCCGCATACGATCTCACAACGAACTATCACTTGCTTCCTGGGGGGGGGGGGTTTAAGGAAAAACAAGTTTGAAAGGAAAGGGGGTGAGAATAAATCTCAGTAAGTTACTAATGCAACTACATGGCATGGAAATATGCATAACAACCTAAAAGATAATAAACAAGTAGCACATAGTCACGCAGCGGAATTAAACATATTACAAAGGATACTGAGTCAAGGTTTTCCATAAGGATATAATCTCTGAAGCTTCAATAAAACGCATCAAACCGCATCAACAAACATCTTCAATAAATGAAGCAGGGATTCTGGAACCAAACAACCAAAACAAGAACGGGGGGAAAATGACACAACGTCATATCCCAAAATTCCCAACCTATGGCCCAAAGGAAGGGGGTTAAAATGGGAAACCAATGGAGAAACCTTATAATGGACTTGACTCGGGTGCCATTATAACATTCAACCATTGCCAAATACACATATACCAGCTGTACTTTTCTAAACTATTGCACAAACGGTACAAAATTCCAAAATAGAGAATCATGCCAAACACATCAGAAAGATGATAAAATTTCTCATGAAGAGTTCAACAACATTGTGCAATAAATAATCAAAGAAAAGGATTTCAAAGTAGGAAATCCCATAAATGCATCACAAGGATGAAACAACATCAAAATGAACCTGAAACAACATCAAAATGAACCTATCGGAGTGCCATAAGGTAAAACCCGAAGCATAGCCACGCATTGAACCTAATCAAGTCAAACAGAACCATTTTATATTTCTAGATATTTTTACATCCAACAAAACCATTTCATAGTATTCGAAAATATATTTCCAACGATAGTTTACACGCCCAAAACGGAGTCCGGATGAAGAAGTTATGGCCTCCGGAAGATTGAACGTAAAACGGACAAACTGGGAAAAGAGGAGGGTGCACACGCCTCCCTTAAAAAGGGTGCGCGCGCCTCCCTTAAAAAGGGTGCGCGCGCCTCCTTTGGATAGAATGTTGAGTTTTTGAAGCACAAGAGGGAGCGCACGCCTCCTTAAAAAGGGTGCGCGCGCCTCCTTGCCCGAATGAGCCAAATCTTGTAATTTTTCTGGGTTTTTGAACAAAGGTACCTACATATTAAGCCGAAGGTACAACTAGACCAAACATACTACAAACCCAGCAGTACCAAATGAATTCAACAACCTAAAGATCAACTCTTCAACACATTCCTTCACTCAACAACACAATACTACCAAGTAGTTACCAAAACATCACAACAACATCATAACCAACATGCAGCAACAAAGATTATCACCAAGAACTTACATGAACAATCCTAAAGGGAAAAAGGGGTAGTAACTTACTTCCTTCAAGCTAGATGCAGAAGAAGATGAATCTTTGATTGGCTACAATTAATCTACTCTTCACAAGGAACCACTAGATGCAATTATTTCTTGAATTGGAGGATGAATTGAAGGGAATGGTGGAGGAACTTCTTCTTCCTCTTCCAAATTGAAGGTTGAGGAAATAAAGAATGAATTGGATAGATAAGATCTCCACAACACAAGGAACACTTTGATGAAGTCAATTTGAGAAATGGTGAAGAATTGAGATGTGAATTTGAAGGTCAAATGAAGAAGACTTTCTTTCTCTCAAGCTCTTTTCTTTAGGTTGAAGATGAAGTATGAAGGTGAATGAAGATGATGGGAGAAAGGTTAGGCAAGGTTAGGCAACATTTGGATAAAAAAATAATCATGTAATGTAATAAGAAGATGTCTTTGACTAGTCATTAAAGATTGGTCCCAAAACATCTTAATTTGCACAAAAGACTCTCCACTAAGATAAAATGATTAACCCATAGTGTCAATTAAATAATGCTATGCAATAATTTATACAACACATAATATCAAGTAGCATAATAATAGTATGCAAGACAATATAAAATGCACACATACTAAATTTAAGGCTAAATTAATAGGGTCCGGATTTGGGGTCGTTACAATCATTCCTCCTTAAAGAAATTTCGTCCCGAAATTTAGATAAACTTACTCGAAAGACCAAATAACTAAGGATATTTCCGCTGCATTAAAGTCATCCACTAGAAATGATAACACTAGTCAAATTCACAAGGCAACGTCAATCCCTCACTTAAACTTAATGTCTCAATTTACGAGCCCATAGTCCTGATACGTCACCAATCACACTCTTTAAACCACAACAAAGCAACCTTAATTAATACTTACGACATGATAATTTCCCATACATGACCTTCTACAATGATCATCTCATCCACTAACTAAAATCCATACTCAAAATCGAAGAATCCGGATTGCTCCTAAATCATAATTCTCGAGATACCTCAACTTCTCTTATTTATAACTTTAATTGCACTGTAAAATATTTCACTAGTAAACTGCTCACTTAGCATTGCTTCCCAAAAGTCTAAAAAATAACATTACTTAAATAAAAACCATGACAAGCTTAATCAATTTCTTAAAAAGCTAAAGAAATTTTCCATTTCAATAATATTCACCAAAGTGACTATATCTCCAAGGATTACCATTATAGTGCCCTTTTCTATCATTAACATTTCAACCTTAAAGGTAGGGTGTAACCCCAAATTTCTAGTGCAAACTATCCACTTAAATCCATATCCATATTGTGATAATATCATTACACTACTCTCACCTTTGAAGCCAACGCAATATCATATACTCTATCAATCAATATAAAGAAACACAACAATCTAAATTTTACCTTCAGAAGATTTCCTCTAAATCCCAATGTAGGTTAACAACCCTTGCTTACATACTCAAAAGAAATTAACAATTTTAATCTTCAATGGTCAATCCAAACTTAGTCTTTGACATTTATATTTACTATCCCAATAGTACCTTTGCCCTTTAATATTACTAACATAATGATCCAATTAGCAAACATCAAATATCAAATAACCCAAAACAAACATAGTATTTCTTAATTGACCCTACTATATATACTCAACTTATTTACCACTCTTCAACCCAAGAATGCCCTTAATATCTTTCGGTTTATTAAATGTGCTTAGTCCGCTAAACTTAACGCGTCTACCATCTTAAATGCTTATAACTTTCCCAATATGCTCATATTTCTATAACTCAACTCCATTCATGTACTAAAATGATCACATGATAATAACTAGCACAAAACAAAATTTCTCAATCCAATAGATTTCATCCTCTAGAATCCAAAAGTATGAATTGTTACTCTCTTTCCAAATTTAATAAATTTAATCCTTCAAGATAAAACTTACTTATCAAATAACTAGAGGTCTACGATGCATCTGGTGCTCACTCCATAACAATTACTTAAGGATAAGTCATTTAACCAATTATCAATAACTACTATCAACCTAAACCAATACTTCGAAGATAAAATAATTAGTCCATCAAAATTTCAAAACAGACCCTTTTCATTTAATGAGATAACCCATCTTGAGTCAAAACCCTTAGTCATAAACCTATGAACCAATAAATTCTGCCAATGGTACATAAGAGGAATTTCAAATCGGTTAAATGAGGCTCTCTATCCTAAACCAAAGATTTCAATCGACACAAACCATAGCTTGAACTCAAAACGCCTTAAAACTCAATGCTAGCTTCCAATGTAACATATCCTAAATGCTTAAAATTACCCAATCAATTTTTATATTTCTTCATGTCAAACAAAACTGATGCACTCCATGAAGATATCCTAAACGTGATAAATTTCTCATCAAGTAATTTCTCAAGTTGAATTTTTAATTCTCTTAACTCGACCGATGACGTAAGGATATTGATCTAGATATCAGCATTGTATAATTGTACCCTAACAATTCGAGGTAACCCAAAATTATCCTCAAGCACTATGTACCTTTTAGTAGAAAATATATCTGGAATCTCACATAGGACAAACACATCCTCCATTTTTGGTGTAAGCGTTCTGTTAGAGCAATAACAAGACTTGATAAGAAAAGAGAGCAATCACAAGAACACAGATTTACGTGGTTCACCAACTTGGTTACGTCCACGGGGAGGGGAGAGAATATTATTATCAATCTGGAGAATTCTTTACAAGATCACACTAATCTATGCTAGCACGAATTTTAGTCACAAAATTCCTGACTGTGCTAAAACCCTAGATCTAGAATTATTGATCTTCTCTGAGCACTCTAATAATTTGTCTATGAAAATCTGAGGTGTGATTTTAATCTAAACTACTGGCCTCTATTTATACTAGTAAAGTTTATCTCAAAATCTCTTAGGAACTTGGAAACCTAGTCCAAAACTGACTTGGAAACCTTCTTTCTGCGCTCTGTCCCGGAATTACGAAATCTCTCTGTTGTTTAATCCTTTAACTCGGTGTCCCAAATTTAAAGGCATTAACCCAACAATCTCCACCTTGACTTTGAATCTCCATGACAACAAACCTTTTCTCCCCCCTCGCCTCTTCTGCTATCTAATAGTTGCGAACAATCTGCAACTCCAAACAATGTTGGAACTTGCTTCCCGTTACGAGTTTTATGAACATGTCTGCAGGGTTGTTCGCCATCCCTACCTTCACCTTTACCCATTTCTCATCCCTTAGGAAATGATATCTGACATCAATGTGCTTGGTCCTCTCATGATGAACCCCAAGATTGCTGATCAATCCCTTCAACCATATTCCTTCCTTAGCGGACTCTGTCAATGCCACGTATTCTGCCTCTGTTGTAGACAACTTCACTGTCGTCTGCAATCTAGCCTTCCAACTGACAACTGACCCACCAAGCATGAACACGTATCCGGTCTTCGATCTTCTTGTATCAACATCACCCAAATCTGAGAAACCTTCGACTGCACATTCTGTCCCATCTCCATAGACGAGTCTGACATTGCTGGTGCGCACTGTAGCATACATCAACTACCAACTGCACTAGCATAGGATACTCGAGCCATATACTCTTTCTCCTCAACCGATTTGGGCCCAAACGCGACTGTCTGTGCATTCACTGCACCCGGAGTGTCTATAGCCTTAGCTGTTGACCTACCAAACCTCTCTGAAACTTTCTTGATGTATATCTTCTGGGATAAGAACAGTTTCTGTTTGGATCTGTCTTTATAGATATCCATACCCAGAATTCTCTTCGCGTTACCCAAACCCTTCATCTCTGCGACCAATCCTTTCAGCTTCTGAATCCTTGACTTCTTGACTGCTGCTATCACATAGCTGTCAAATCCTTTGTACCACTGCCTAGGCGATTGCTTCAATCTACAAACTTGATCTTCCTTACCAGGAACTTGGAATCCTTCCGACTCTGTCATGTATATTTCTCCCTCTATTGCTAGCAACACTCTGATCGATGTGTGTCTGACCACTGTTAAGAAGATCCCATTGTAGTCCACCTCTTATTTCTGTGTGAAACCCCTTGCAACAACTCGAGCTTTATACTTGACCTCTTCTGCCGGGGACATCCTTTCCCTTTTCTTGAAGATCCACTTGCAAGTCACAATCTTTCTGCCTTCTGGCCTTGTAGTCAACTTCCAAGTCTGATTCCTGTGAAGAGACTCCATCTCATCACCCATGGTTGCATACCTCTGAGATGACTCTGAACATGTATCTGCTTTATTAAAGGTAGAAGGTTCCGTAAGAACGGGCTCCACTTCCTCAGCAACCAGCAGTGCATAAGACACCAAGTCTTCAAATCTATTCCTGAAATTAGCTCTTCTAGACCCTCCTTGTGCTAACCCATGTTCTTTAGGAACTGAACTTGAACTTTCTGGTGCTTCAGTCTTTGTCTCTGTTGGTGGATCCTGATAAACATCTGACTGTGGGACAACTAACTCTTCAGTATCTTGTTGCTCCACCTGTTTATCAACACCGCCAACACTTGAAACAATCATAGATTTACCAGTCCATACCTCATAGGGAACTTTGAGGCCAATACCGGTATGAAGTCCATGATTAATCAAGTAACATGTTGTACTAAGCGATTCTGCCCAGAAACGTTTAGACAACTCTGCATTGGAGAGCATGCACAATGCTCCCACAAGCCATGTCTGATTCATTCGTTCTACTACACCATTCTGCTGTGGCATGCCTCTGCTGGTGAGGTGTCTAGAAACCTCCACCTCTCTGCAAAACGAATCGAACTCAGTACTGCAGAACTCCAAACCATTATCTGTCTGGAGCTTTTTGATCTTCTTCTCTGTCTGGTTCTCCACTACTGTCTTCCAGTCCTTGAAATTCCTTAGGACCCCATTCTTGTGCTCCATGATAACCACCCAAGGCCTCCTCAAGTAATCATCAACCATAGACAAGACATATCTGTGCCCCCTTAGAAATTCCTGACGTGAAGGTCCCCAACTCTCTGAGTGGATGTAATCCAGAACGCCTTTAAGATCCTTGATCTTATGGCTATAAAGAAGATCTCTGTTAGTCAACTCATGCATCTCTCGAGTGCTCATGTGATCGAGCCTGATGTGCCACAGCTTAGACATATCTCTCTCGTTCACCTCTTCTGATGCAACCATAGTCGACTCTGCAAGCGTCTTTCCTTGGAGGAAATACAAGGAGCCCCGCTTAAGTCCTTTCAGCATCACTTCTGAACCGTTACAGACACTAACTGCTCCACCTTTACCTCTGAAACTGAACCCTTTGCTGTCTAACTGACTAAGTTAAATCAGATTCTTCGTCATACGTGGAACGTGTCGAACCTCGTTCAAAGTGATAATCCTACCATCATGAGTCCTGACCTTGATCGAACCAATACCGATAACCCTGCAGACTTCACTGTTAGCCATGCTTATATCATAGCCAACTATCTGCCTATAACTGGTAAACCATTCTCTCCTAGGACTGATATGGTAAGACGCTCCTGAATCAAGAATTCACGCATCAGATGCGCATGCTGATTCTGATGTTACTAGAGCATAATCCTCATCTGAACTGCAATCTCTAGCCATCATGGCCTTTGCTGTGACAAGTGCCTTGCCTTGCTTCCTTCTGGGACAGTCGAACTTCCAATGCCCCTTCTCTTTGCAGAAATTACAGATATCCCCAGGTTTTGGACCCTTCTTGTGTGAAGAATTACCTTGATTGTTCTTCCTCCCACTAGAACCCCTGCTGTTGCTACTGCTAGCAACCAAACCTAATGACTGGGTACCTGCCTCATTCCCACTCGCCTTTCGGCGCAATTTCCTCATCTTGAGAGAAGTTTTCACTTCCTCTAGAGAGATCCCATCTTCAGTCATACGACAATCATATAGCTTCTTTTTCAGGTATAACTTGTTGGTCAATGAACGTGTCATGTACATATCTTCCAACTTCAACCAAAGATCGCTTCCAAAGTCTGTTCCTGCAACATTAGTTAGGATCTCATCATCCAACTGTCTGATGATCTTGGCGTGAGCCTTTTGATCTAACTTCTTCAATGCCGCCACCTCCTTCGCTGCTGCTATCTTGTCCTTATCTGACTGTTCTGCTGTACCTTCTGTGGTGACTGCCTTACCCTTGGGATCCTTACGATCCCTGATTGCAATCTCCAACGGTTCCCATAAATCTTTGTCTACCAACAAAGCCTTCATCTTGATCTGCCAAAGAGAAAAACTATTCTTCCCATTGAACTTGTCGATCGAATTTGCTCCTTGACCCATCTTCTTGTTCTCTGCAGCAGAATCCCTGAATCTCTAACCACGAACCAAATCTCTGGTGCCACTTAGAGAAATCGTAACAAGAAACTCCAAACGCATACAATCGAAGACAAAACACTACCATCTTCTGTCCGGATACAATTTCGGATGCTACGGACATCAAAATCAAATCTCTACCATTCAGATCGAAGATCTATGAGTTCCGAAGCTACTCACCGAAAATCAGCACAATCCAACGGTGAACGAATGCGCTACGCCTTTTTCTTCACCGCTGCGCTGCATAAAAACGGACCAGAAACTGCTACCTTGTTTTTCTTCGATCTTGGATCTCTTCCGTCGATGCTAATTCTCCTTTTCAACCAAGCTCTGATACCACTTGTTAGAGCAATAACAAGACTTGATAAGAAAAACGAGCAATCACAAGAACACAGATTTACGTGGTTCACCAACTTGGTTACGTCCATGGGGAGGGAAGAGAATATTATTATCAATCTGGATAATTCTTTACAAGATCACACTAATCTATGCTAGCACGAATTTTGGTCACAAAATTCCTGACTGTGCTAAAACCCTAGATCTAGAATTATTGATCTTCTCTGAGCACTCTAATAATTTGTCTATGACAATCTGAGGTGTGATTTTAATCTAAACTACTGGCCTCTATTTATACTAGTAAAGTTTATCTCAAAATCTCTTAGGAACTTGGAAACCTAGTCCAAAACTGACTTGGAAACCTTCCTTCTGCGCTCTGTCCCAGAATTACGAAATCTCTCTGTTGTTTAATCCTTTAACTCGGCGTCCCAAATTCAAAGGCATTAACCCAACACGTTCTATTGTCAACACCTAAGCTAAATACCCAACAAAACCTTGAGATAACAGTTTTCGAACTTCCAATGCATGTCATACTTGTTATATAGAAATCTAGTAGGATCCTATACAAGCTCAAACATACGAACATAGAAATATGCACCACCATAGTAGTAAGTAGGGAAGACTTAATACATAGAAACTAGACCAAGCCACGAATCACATCAATGTCCCGTATAGGTAACACGACTAAATCAACGCGTAACTTCTAGGGTATTACCGCCCACAACTCTATCGAGTTTCTTATAACTATCGGTAGCAATTCCGTAGTCTTTTAGGAGAGAATATACCTTCACTAAAATCAAGGAACGAGGACAACATGCTTGTTTAGCATGACATAACGGAATAGACATGCTTAAGTCTTTAAAGACTCGCATTCACAATTCTCAAATCATATAACCCTAATTGGACCAACTCTAACAACACTAGTCTTATGCCTAGTCAAACCACAAGTAAAGAAACACTCGACGTCAATATTACACCCATAACTAACCCACGAAAGTCAAAGATCCAATCGATTTTAAAAGTTGACCCAATAAAATATTTCCTACCCTAAAGACCCAAATAATCATCATTCTTCTAAAAATCCTAACTAGCCCAATACAAACATTTTCTATACATGTCCCAAAATTAAATAATCTACACCCATAACCAACCCACGAAAGTCAAAGATCCAATCGATTTTAAAAGTTGACCCAATAAAATATTTCTTACCCTAAAGACCCAAATAATCATCATTCTTCTAAAAATCCCAACTAGCCCAATACAAAAATTTTCTATACATGTCCTAAAATTAAATAATCACAACCAAAAATCATAAAAACTCTCCTCCTCAAAAGGAACTAACCCTCGTATCCTATCTTAACTCCATCTCGTAAATCCGCTAGGTTTATGTTCCACAAATTCTCAATACCAAATGAAACTAGTTGTCCACAAAGAAAACTTAGTTTTCCTAGTCGCTTAAAATCGTAACATATGAATACCCAAACCTATTCAATATCAGAGTTCCTATTCCCTTTCAAGGTCTAAAACCATTGCTCTGATACCAACTGTAACGCCCCGAGTTCCGGGGGTCCTATTTGGTACCTCGAACCAGGCGCGTTATCCTTGCTAAAAATCAACCCTAATACCGAAGCCTGTATAAATATATATTAAATTCACTTAATCGACTAACTGTCATAATATTAACAACCTGTTCGAGTCATACTTACAACTACAGTTCTCAAGTATAATACAACACTAACCCAAAATACAGAGTTTAAATAATCTCGATATAATCAACGTCCTCACAACAAGAATATATAAATGCTCCGTAGAGCAACTACCCCAAAAGTAGATAACCTGTTTGAAGAATCTCAGTCGCATACGATCTCACAACGAACTATCACTTGCTTCCTAGGGGGGGTTAAGGAAAAACATGTTTGAAAGGAATGGGGGTGAGAATAAATCTCAGTAAGTTACTAATGCAACTACATGGCATGGCAATATGCATAACAATCTAAAAGATAATAAACAAGTAGCACATAGTCACGCAGTGGAATTAACCACATTACAAAGGATACTGAGTCAAGGTTTCCCATTAGGATATAATCTCTGAAGCTTCAATAAACCGCATCAACAAACATCTTTAATAAATGAAGCAGGGGTTCCGGAACCAAACAACCAAAACAATAACGGGGGGAATATGACACAAAGTCATATCCCAAAATGCCCAAGCTATGGTCCAAAGGAAGGGGGTTAAAAATGGGAAACCAATGGAGAAACCTTATAATGGACTTGACTCGGGTGCCATTATAACATTCAACCATTGCCCGATACACATATACCAGCTGGACTTTTCTAAACTGTTGCACAAACGGTACATAATTCCAAAAGAGGTAATCATGCCAAACACATCAGATAGATGATAAAATTTCTCATGAAGAGTTCAACAACATTGTGCAATAAATAATCAAACAAAAGGATTTCAAAGTGGGAAATCCCATAAATGCATCACAAGGATAAAACAACATCAAAATGAACCTAAAAAGTTACACATCTCAACTTGATCACAAACGAACCATTCCAATACTTTCGTGCCCTAAAACACCTATCGGAGTGCCATAAGGTAAAACCCGAAGCCTAGCCACGCATTGAACCTAATCAAGTCGAACAAAACCATTTTATATATATCTATATAATTATACATCCAACAAAACCATTGCATAGTATTCAAAAAGATCTTTCCAACGATAGTTTACACGCCCAAAACGGAGTCTGGATGAAGAAGTTATGGCCTCCAGAAGATTGAACGTAAAACAGACAAACTGAGAAAAGAGGAGGGTGCGCACGCCTCCCTTAAAAAGGGTGCGCATGCCTCCTTTGGACAGAATGTTGAGTTTTTGAAGCACAAGAGGGAGTTCATGCCTCCTTAAAAAGGGTGCGCGCGCCTCCTTGCCTGAATGAGCCAAATCTTGCGATTTTTCTGGGTTTTTGAACAAAGGTACCTACATATTAAGCCTAAGGTACAACTAGACCAAACATACTACAAACCCAGCAGTACCAAATGAATTCAACAACCTAAATATCAACTCTTCAACACATTCCTTAACTCAACAACACAATACTACCAAGTAGTTACCAAAACATCACAACAACATCATAACCAACATGCAGCAACAAAGATTATCACCAAGAACTTACATGAACAATCCTAAAGGGAAAAAGGGGTAGTAACTTACTTCCTTCAAGCTAGATGTTGAAGAAGATGAATCTTTGCTTGGCTACAATTGATCTACTCTTCACAAGGAACCACTAGATGAAATTATTTCTTGAATTGGAGGATGAATTGAAGGGAATGGTGGCGGAACTTCTTCTTCCTCTTCCAAATTGAAGGTTGATGAAAGAAAGAATGAATTGGGTAGATAAGATCTCCACAACACAAGGAACACTTTGATGAAGTCAATTTGAGAAATGGTGAAGAATTGAGATGTGAATTTGAAGGTCAAATGAAGAAGACTTTCTTTCTCTCAAGCTCTTTTCTCTAGGTTGAAGATGAAGTATGAAGGTGAATGAAGATGATGGGAGATAGGTTAGGCAACATTTGGATAAAAAAATAATCATGTAATGTAATAAGAAGATGTCTTTGACTAGTCGTTAAAGATTGGTCCCAAAACATCTTAATTTAAACAAAAGACTCTCCACTAAGATAAAATAATTAACACATAGTGTCAATTAAATAATGCTATGCAATAATTTATACAACACATAATATCAAGTAGCATAATAATAGTATGCAAGACAATATAAAATGCACACATACTAAATTTAAGGCTAAATTAATAGGGTCCGTATTTGGGGTCGTTACAATCAGTCCTCCTTAAAGAAATTTCGTCCCGAAATTTAGATGAACTTACTCGAAAGACCAAATAACTAAGGATATTTCCGCTGCATTAAAGTCGTCCACTAGAAATGATAACACTAGTCAAATTCACAAGGCAACGTCAATCCCTCACTTAAACTTAATGTCTCAATTTTCGAGCCCATAGTCCTGATACGTCATCAATCACACTCTTTAAACCACAACAAAACAAACTTAATTAATACTTACGACATGATAATTTCCCATACATGACCTTCTGCAATGATCATCTCACCCACTAACTAAAATCCATACTCAAAATCGAAGAATCCGGATTGCTCCTAAATCATAATTCTCGAGATACCTCAACTTGTCTTATTTATAACTTTAATTGCACTGTAAAATATTTCACTACTAAACTGCTCACTTAGCATTGCTTCCCAAAAGTCTAATAAATAACATTACTTAAATAAAAACCATGACAAGCTTAATCAATTTCTTAAAAAGCTAAAAAAAAATTCCATTTCAATAATATTCACCGAAGTGACTATATCTCCAAGGATTACCATTATAGTGCCCTTTTCTATCATTAACATTTCAACCTTAAAGGTAGGGTGTAACCCCAAATTTCTAGTGCAAACTATCCACTTAAATCCATATCCATATTGTGATAATATCATTACACTTCTCTCACCTTTGAAGCCAACGTAATATCATATACTCTATCAATCAATATAAAGAAACACAACATTCTAAATTTTACCTTCAGAAGATTTCCTCTAAATCCCAATGTAGGTTACAAACCCTTGCTTACATACTCAAAAGAAATTAACAATTTTAATCTTCAATGGTCAATCCAAACTTAGTCTTTGAAATTTATATTTACTATCCCAATAGTACCTTTGCCCTTTAATATTACTAACATAATGATCCAATTAGCAAACATCAAATATCAAATAACCCAAAACAAACATAGTATTTCTTAATTGACCCAACTATATATACTCAACTTATTTACCACTCTTCAACCCAAGAATGCCCTTAATTTCTTTCGGTTTATTAAATGTGCTTAGTCCGCTAAACTTAACGCGTCTACCATCTTAAATGCTTATAACTTTCCCAATATGCTCATATTTCTATAACTCAACTCCATTCATGTACTAAAATGATCACATGATAATAACTAGCACAAAACAAAATTTCTCGATCCAATAGATTTCATCCTCTAGAATCCAAAAGTATGAATTGTTACTCTCTTTCCAAATTTAATAAATTTAATCCTTCAAGATAAAACTTACTTATCAAATAACTAGAGGTCTACGATGCATCTGGTGCTCACTCCATAACAATTACTTAAGGATAAGTCATTTAACCAATTATCAATAACTACTATCAACTTAAACCAATACTTCGAAGATAAAATAATTATTCCATCAAAATTTCAAAAAAGACCCTTTTCATTTAATGAGATAACCCATCTTGAGTCAAAACCCTTAGTCATAAACCTATGAACCAATAAATTCTGCCAATGGTACATAAGAGGAATTTCAAATCGGTTAAATAAGGCTCTCTATCCTAAACCAAAGATTTCAATCGCCACAAACCATAGCTTGAACTCAAAACGCCTTAAAACTCAATGCTAGCTTTCAATGTAACATATCCTAAATGATTAATATTACCCAATAAATTTTTATATTTCTTCATGTCAAACAAAACTGATGCACTCCACGAAGATATCCCAAACGTGATAAATTTCTCATCAAGTAATTTCTCAAGTTGAATTTTTAATTCTCTTAACTCGACCGATGACGTAAGGATATTGATCTAGATGTCAGCATTGTATAATTGTACCCTAACAATTCGAGGTAACCCAAGATTCTCCTCAAGCACTATGTACCTTTTAGTAGAAAATATATCTGGAATCTCATATAGGACAAACACATCCTCCAGTTTTGGTGTAAGCGTTCTATTGTCAACACCTAAGCTAAATACCCAACATAACCTTGAGATAACAGTTTTCGAACTTCCAATGCATGTCATACTTGTCATATAGAAATCTAGTAGGATCCTATACAAGATCAAACATATGAACATAGAAATATGCACCACCATAGTAGTAAGTAGGGAAGGCTTAATACATAGAAACTAGACTAAGACACGAATCACATCAATGTCCCGTATAGGTAACATGACTAAATCAACGCGTAACTTCTAGGGTATTACCGCCCACAACTCTATCGAGTTTCTTATAACTATCGGTAGCAATTCCGTAGTCTTTTAGGAGAGAATATACCTTCACTAAAATCAAGGAACGAGGACAACATGCTTGTTTAGCATGACATAACGGAATAGACATGCTTAAGTCTTTAAAGACTCGCATTTACAATTCTCAAATCATATAACCCTAATTGGACCAACTCTAACAACACTAGTCTTATGCCTAGTCAAACAACAAGTAAAGAAACACTCGACATCAACATTACACCCATAACCAACCCACGAAAGTCAAAGACCCAATCGATTTTAAAAGTTGACCCAATAAAATATTTCTTACCCTAAAGACCCAAATAATCATCATTCTTCTAAAAATCCCAACTAGCCCAATACAAACATTTTCTATACATGTCCCAAAATTAAATAATCACAACCAAAAATCATAAAAACTCTCCACCTCAAAAGGAACTCACCCTCGTATCCTATCTTAACTTCATCTCGTAAATCCGCTAGGTTTATGTTCCACAAATTCTCAATACCAAATGAAACTAGTTGTCCACAAAGAAAACTTAGTTTTCCTAGTCGCTTAAAATCGTAACATATGAATACCCAAACCTATTCAATATCAGAGTTCCTATTCCCTTTCAAGGTCTAAAACCATTGCTCTGATACCAACTGTAACGCCCCGAGTTCCGGGGTCCTATTTGGTACCTCGAACCAGGCGCGTTATCCTTGCTAAAAATCAACCCTAATACCGAAGCCTGTATAAATATATATTAAATTCACTTAATTGACTAACTGTCATAATATTAACAACCTGTTCGAGTCATACTTACAACTATAGTTCTCAAGTATAATACAACACTAACCCAAAATACAGAGTTTAAACAATCTCGATACAATCAACGTCCTCACAACAAGAATATATAAATGCTCCGTAGAGCAACTACCCCAAAAGTAGACAACTTGTTCGAAGAATCTCAGTCGTATACGATCTCACAACGAACTATCACTTGCTTCCTGGGGGGGGTTAAGGAAAAACAAGTTTGAAAGGAAAAGGGGTGAGAATAAATCTCAGTAAGTTACTAATGCAACTACATGGCATGGAAATATGCATAACAACCTAAAAGATAATAAACAAGTAGCACATAGTCACGCAGCGGAATTAAACACATTACAAAGGATACCGAGTCAAGGTTTTCCATAAGGATATAATCTCTGAAGTTTCAATAAACGGGATCAACAAACATCTTCAATAAATGAAGCAGGGGTTCCGGAACCAAACAACCAAAACAACAACGGGGGGAAAATGACACAAAGTCATATCCCAAAATGCCCAACCTATGGTCCAAAGGAAAGGGGTTAAAAATGGGAAACCAATGGAGAAACCTTATAATGGACTTGACTCGGGTGCCATTATAACTTTCAACCATTGCCCGATACACATATACCAGCTAGACTTTTCTAAACTATTGCACAAACGGTACATAATTCCAAAAGAGGGAATCATGCCAAACACATCAGATAGATGATAAAATTTCTCATGAAGAGTTCAACAACATTGTGCAATAAATAATCAAACAATAGGATTTCAAAGTGAGAAATCCCATAAATGCATCACAAGGATGAAACAACATCAAAATGAACCTAAAAGGTTACACATCTCAACTTGATCACAAACGAACCATTCCAATACTTTCGTGCCCTAAAACACCTATCGGAGTGCCATAAGGTAAAACCCGAAGCCTAGCCACGCATTGAACCTAATCAAGTCGAACAAAACCATTTTATATTTCTAGATAATTTTATATACAACAAAACCATTGCATAGTATTCAAAAATATCTTTCCAACGATAGTTTACACGCCCAAAACGGAGTCCGGATGAAGAAGTTATGGCCTCCAGAAAATTGAACGTAAAACGGACAAACTGGGAAAAGAGGAGGGTGACGCCTCCCTTAAAAAGGGTACGCGCGCCTCCTTTGGACAGAATGTTGATTTTTTGAAGCACAAGAGGGAGCGCACGCCTCCTTGCCCGAATGAGCCAAATCTTGCAATTTTTCTGGGTTTTTGAACAAAGGTACCTACATATTAAGCCTAAGGTACAACTAGACCAAACATACTACAAACCCAGCAGTACCAAATGAATTCAACAACCTAAAGATCAACTCTTCAACACATTCCTTAACTCAACAACACAATACTACCAAGTAGTTACCAAAACATCGCAACAACATCATAACCAACATGCAGCAACAAATATTATCACCAAGAACTTACATGAACAATCCTAAAGGGAAAAATGGGTAGTAACTTACTTCCTTCAAGCTAGATGTTGAAGAAGATGAATCATTGCTTGACTACAATTGATCTACTCTTCACAAGGAACCACTAGATGCAATTATTTCTTGAATTGGAGGATGAATTGAAGGGAATGGTGGAGGAAATTCTTCTTCTTCATCCAAATTGAAGGTTGATGAAATAAAGAATGAATTGGGTAGATAAGATCTCCACAACACAAGGAACACTTTGATGAAGTCAATTTGAGAAATGGTGAAGAATTGAGATGTGAATTTGAAGGTCAAATGAAGAAGACTTTCTTTCTCTCAAGCTCTTTTATCTAGGTTGAAGATGAAGTATGAAGGTGAATGAAGATGATGGGAGAAAGGTTAGGCAAGGTTAGGCAAGGTCGCAAAACATCTTAATTTGCACAAAAGACTCTCCACTAAGATAAAATAATTAACACATAGTGTCAATTAAATAATGCTATGCAATAATTTATACAACACATAATATCAAGTAGCATAATAATAGTATGCAAGACAATATAAAATGCACACATACTAAATTTAAGGCTAAATTAATAGGGTCCGGATTTGGGGTCGTTACATTGGCTAACCTAGGATCAAGTAGCAGGAGCATGTTAAAGAACGCTATACCTATAATTCACATCCTGCATCCTGCAATAGATCAACCTGAAACGAACCAAGTTGATGACCAACCTGATACATCGACCAGCTCCTCGAATGAAGAGACATCTTGGACACTGCCCATAATAAAATTTCTGCAGGATGGAACAGTGCCACAAGGTGTCAAAAATGCAAAAGCTTTCAGGATAAAGGTATCAAGATTTATATTAATTGATAATATACTGTTTCGTAAGTCATTTACAGGTTTGTACATGAGGTGCCTAGAGCCACAACAAGCTGAACAAGTCTTAAGAGAGCTACATGATGGTGAATGTTGTCTTCCAAGGCATTGAGAACAGGGTACTATTGGCCAACTATGCACCAGGATGCCATCAAATATGTTCAGAAATGTGATGCTTGTCAAAGACATAACAATATCTTTCACCAACCTGCCGAACCTCTTCATCCTATACTATCACCTTGGCCTTTCATGCAGTGGGGAATGGATATCATTGAAAAGTTTCCTAAGGCACCTGGGGGCAAAGTGTTTATGTTAGCTATGACTGATTACTTCTCAAAGTGGATAGAAGCTGAAGCCTTTGTTCAAGTTAGAGATAAAGAAGTGATTTCGTTCTTGAAAAGAAATATCATCAGCAGGTTTGGAGTCCCTTCAGAAATTATTTGTGATAATGGTTCCCAGTTCATCAGCAAGAAGACTCAGGATTTCTGTACAAGATGGAGAATCAAGTTCATCACGTCTACACCAGTGCATCCTCAAGCTAATGGTCAAGCAGAATCAAACAACAAGTTGATTGTGAACAACCTAAAGAAAAGTCTTGATCAGAAGAAAGGAAGATGGGCCGAAGAGTTGCCTCTAGTATTATGGGCAGATAGGACCACTTCTAAGACTGCAACTGGGAAAACCCCTTTCTCCTTGGTATTTGGAACAGAAGCTGTGATACCAGTAGAATTTTCCATCCCAACAGCTAGATATGGCCTAATAACTCTAGAGGACAACCAGATAGTACTTGGAGAAGATCTTGACACTATTGATGAACTAATAGATTTGACTAAAATCAGGATGACATTATATCAGCAGAGAATTTCCAAGTCTTTCAATAAGAATGTACGCATTAGAAGATTTCAAGTTGGAGACATGGTGCTCAGAAAAGTTTTTCAGAACACAAGGGAGCTAAATGCAGGCAAACTTGCTGCCAAGTGGGAAGGTCCCTACCTAGTTGATGCGGAAGCTAGCAAGGGTGCATATTAGCTCTCCACCTTAGATGGCACAAGGATACCAAGAAGTTGGAATGAAATCCATCTTAAAGCATATTATATGTAAGTTGTATCTTGTCCGTTCAATTTTGAAAACAAGGTATGATTTAATTAAGCTTTATTTCGTTATTTCAATTTATTTATCTTTATTGAACACTTACTGACTTAAGCATCAGAGGGGTGTTAGCTAAGCTAACATCCACCCCTAACATGTGTTTGTTTTGCAAGGCAAATCAAAATTCCAACTTAGGTCAACATGATCAACATGTTCAAACGATTTTCTGGGAATAACAACTTGAGCCGTTCAAGATGAAAGTAGTCAACTTGCTGACAAAATACTGGATGAAAGCTTAACTTGTTCAAATGTTCAAGTAAGCACTTTACTATTAAATATTATGCATCTTTTCCTAAAGTTTTTACTCAGGTTTTAAAGGTTTTCACCTTTCAAATGCTTAAAGATTATACATCTTTCTTAAAAATTTAAGGTTCATACACTTTCGCCCGTGCGCACGTTTTTCACATTTGTTTAAGTTGTAAGTTGGCCAGTGTATTTATTACATATTGATTACCATCTTGCACTAAACAATTAGTGAACTCAAGATATTTACAACTGGTTGTAGCATAAACATGTTACAAAAAACAAAGGTTTAAAGATCAGAACATCTTTCCATTCATAATGATAGCATAATTTTGGTACTACCTTTCAAAAGCATACCTTTGATACAAATCTTACTGGTAGCATCTCTAATCTATTTCTACTTCATTTACCTAACCTTTTTCAGGGTAAAACATCACCTTTGGGAATCCAACAGTTTTTACAACCAAAGTACCAAAAGTTCAACAAACTGAACTATTTTAAAATATAAAGCATCCAAAAAAGTCTAACCCATGCTATCACAAGACATGAGTAGACCACATTGCAACATGGAACTTGTCCAAAAACCATTGCATCCTAAATTATCTAATTGTTTACGAGGACATCCCCCTTGTTGATAAAACTAAAAACATAAAAAGAAATTGTTTTAACATCATACCCTGCAGGACAAACAGAAATAGAGAATTACCTTTCAGGTGGCCCCATCAACTTTCTTCTCTTGATTCTCGCCAACCTGTTCTCCCTGGTCAACAATGGGCACCTTGGAAGTAACCTCTTCTTCATCAACTGATTCTCCAGTGATCTTCCTCAAGGATTCATACTCTTCATCCAAGTTCCATTCAGAATGCTTGCCAGCCTGGTGTTCTTTGATCATCTGTATCCTCATCTCGAACAAGGACTTAGCAGCATCATTCATACATTGGCTTTGCAGGATGTCCATCTCCTTGGAATGATCTTGATTCACCTTCACTAGCCTAAGAGTCATGTCTCTAACCTCTTTGTCCTTTTCATCTAACTCTTTCTCAGCAGCTTTAGCCCTCTCCTCAGCTTCGTACATCTTCTTAAAAGAGGCCTCTGCTTTCTCTTACCAAACTTGAACCTCACTGACCAAGAGTCCAACTGCCTTGAAAACCTGTAAACAAAACCAAGTTAGAATCAAAGATTAGCATAAATCAAGTTTAAGGTAAGCAAAATCAAGAGTTACCTTCTTCTCATACATTCTCTCAACTGGCACAGCAGTTTCCACATCCACAATCTCTTTGGCTTTTCTCTTCTTGTTTAACTTTTCTTCACCTATATCCATCTTGGGCATAGGTGGTTTACTGCCCTCAACTTTCACCTTACACCGTACAAACGCCATCAGATCTTTGGCACCAAACCCAGATTAAGAACGAGTAACTGCAGAAATTGAAAGAAATTAACATCCCAGAGATACAAAGCTGAATTCAAAGTTTAAACTACACAAATAATTACCAGATGACATCCTGTGATTACACTCAATAGACTTCTCAATTTCCTCTTCTTCAGGATTAGTAGAACTTGATTCTCCAGTAGGGTGCACAAACTTGCGTTTTACTGCAGGTAAGGCACAAACTTGCTCTACTGTCCTCAATGTGTCTTCCCGCTTAGGGAATAGCTCCTCCAATTTGGTAACTACAAAAACCAAAGAAGAAATCAGTTAGTTCATGCTGCTCAAAATTAAATGGAATTCTCTGAGAAATCCTACCTTCATCCTTCCACTCTGAAATTAATCCTTCCCTCCTTCCAAACTACTCTTCTTAACATAAAAGAACCTATTCTTCCATCCTCTGTCTTTATCAACGGAGGCCAACACCAGACTATAAGCCCTATTTTTTACTCTAAAGCCATACCTAGAAGACTCATGAGATCTTAAGACATAGCAAAAGGTTAACTCTTCCAAACCAACCCTTAACCCAGTTTCTACGCTCAGTCTGTCTAAAGTGGCCAAATTCCTCCAACCAACAGGCATGAGTTGTGTATAAGAAAGTCCAGTGGTTTCAAAAAAGCGAGTTATGAGAGGGGAAAAAGGAAATTTCAAACCAATAGTGAATGGGTACTCAAGGAAGCAAACCCATTCGGGAGAAACGCAGTCTGAAGTAAGAAGGGGGTTAGGGTTCATAAAAACCGTTCCAGGAGGAAAATCATTTTTCAAAGACTCAAGATCGACAGGGAAAAACAAGCATTTTTCTTCATCAGGATGAACGAGAAAACCTAAGCACTTAAAACCCTCGGGAAATTTCCTATTTTGATCAACAGGTTCTTTGATTTTAGACATGGCGCAGCAAAAGAAAAACAAGAGAGAAAAGAGACTCACCAGTAATTTTCTTGAAGGGTTCTCCACGAAATAATAGAAATCAATCTTGTGAAGACGTCTTAAATGGGGAAAACTGAACAGTTTCGGATTCCTAGCCCAACTCGAGTACATAGTGCCTCCTGCAAAATCGCCCTTCACCGTCCACGTATTAACAGTTGGTTTTCGAAAAAGCAATTTTCGTCTTTAAAAATTCCCTTTTAAATTCAAAAATTGGGGGCAATTGTTTGGGGTTGAAAATCTGCTTTGCATCAACATCTTGAAGCCTTCAACTTGTCCTGTTAACCTACAACCTGGCGATAACAACTTGATTACATACACACGTTTTCTTTACAGGTAAACTAATTCCTACTTTTAAGGAAACGATCACATGAATTGCAGAAGCACAACGTGACCTAATTGAAGACCTAGTCAAACCATCATCAATGGCAAGAGGATAAGGCTAAACAAAATTCCCGAAATTATAGGCATTGTTAGCTAGATCATGATCATTCTATTATTTATAGTTTCACTTCATTTGTAACGCACACACATGGACCATTACTGATTTACTTACTTCTTGTTCTTGATCATTGCATTTTTCATCACCATTACTAATAAAATATCATCTTTGAGGTTTTATGCCGGCGAACAAGTTGTTCAAGGGCTTTCCTCGTTAATTATCATGTCAACTTCTTCTTGAATGCTTTGCAATTTCATTCCATTGTACCCAATTTCATTTCTTAAAGTTAGATTACAAAATTTGACCAAAACAATATGATTATCCATTAATCTCATGCTATCCCTTTATAAGTTCTAGGGACAATGATTATTATAATAAACATGCAAAATATATAGTAATCGGGTTTGTTATCTCTATAACAATGAAGCTATGATGTAATGCATAGGCCTTTCTCAAGGGCCTAGGGCATAATATCCAACAATTGAGAGAAACATAATCAAGAGGATGAACAAGTCTGTAATCCTCAAGTACTTCTCAATGAACCAGTCCTACCATCTACCAGCTGCGGTCGGAGAGTTCTACTCGACCGCTAAAGAAATAAAGGGAAGAGATGAACAAAACAATCCACATGACTGGATTGAGGCTGAGGTATATGGGAAGCAGTTTGAGTTGGACTACACTGATATTGCTACCGCATTGGGTCTTGACATAGACTTTGAGGCTCCCACTTTCTTAACTACCGATGAGTGTGATGACCTAGCCATGCCTACCGATGTTTGCAAGCCTTATAGGAAAGTATTCCCTGAGGTCATGTACTATATTGGCCACCTGGTTGGGCACGGTCTTCTGTGCAAGAATGGAAATCATTGCAACTTCAACCTTTCTCAATGGCATCTCTCTGCCGCCATTTATCTGGAAAGAAAGATGAACTGGCCAAAGGTTCTTTACAACATGTTAGTGGAACAGGTCAGAGACAACCAGAAACAAGTCAGAGAGAAGGCTCCCACCAAATACAAGAAAAATTCCAGACTACTCTCTCTCATCTTCAAGTACACTCCTGAGATCAGAAAGGAATTTTTGAAAGATAAACATGCCAAGGTCACCATCTCTCTATCCAAGGTATTTGATATCAAGACCATGCGGTCAACCTACCGCAACCGCTTTGGAGATACTCAGTACCGCGAGTACTTGGCTCGTGATCTAAAATAAGAGTATGTTCCTCTAAGCTATACCAAGGCAGCAAGGGAAGCCTTAGGTCTTGATAACCCTCAGGGTATTTCTACTGCAGTCCTAAAAGAAGAGGACAGTGAAAGTGATGAGGAACGAGAAGCAAGACTCATCAAGGGCAAAGCCAAGGTAAGTGCCTCAACCGTACCACCTCCTCCCAAGTCAAAGCCCTTAACTGGGATCAAGTTCAAAGAACCTGTTGTTGAACGCTCCAAGTCCAAGACTCCTCCACCCAAACCTGCCCCCAAAACCACTTTAACCGCCCCTCAGAAACAACTTAAGTAAACTATACCGACCGCTCCATCAAAACCTTCCAAGTCAGTATCCAAATTGACCGCTCTTATCCCCCCAAAGTTTTAAAGAAATCTAAAGTCACTAAACCGCCTCCTCCTACTGCATCTTCTATCTTTACCCCATCCGGTTCATCAAGTGACCGTGATGATGCTATTGAAGATCCCCTCAACCCCTTCACCAGAAAAAGCAACCTACTCCTAAACCAACACTTGGTTTAATTGATGAACCAGCTGATGACGAAGTGGAGATTGTGTCTGATGATGGATCAGAACAATCTGAGAATGTTGAAGCTGCTTCTGGACAAATAAGGGTATCAACACAGATTGCCCAATTTTTAGTGAAGATAGGGAAGCTAAAAAAAAGGCCGAGGAAATTGAGATGGCAACAACCGCTGAATCTGAGAAGGAAATAGAGGAAGATATTGAAGTGGTTGAGCGTGAGGGTCACGGTCCAGGTACAAAAGATGACCGTGAACCCAGTGACCGCATGTTTGATGACATCATTGGTGACATGTGTTGGGTTTCGTGTAATCATGCGCAGCAGAAGATAGACATGAATAAAACCCAATAGCCTAGATCCGCTATGAACAATAATTCATAATAACAAGATGAAAGAAACTAACCCTTGTAGATCGTTATGTAAAACTTGGATTAAGCGTTAAGACAAACGCCCTCTACCGGTGATCCACACAACGAACAGATTTCAAGAACACCTTCTTGAACTTGACTGCTAGGTCTTCGGATTGATCAACGATGTTGAAGAACGATTCTTCAAAGCTCCTAATTATTATTGTGACTTGATAATCGAGATTAATCAATCACAATAACCCAAGAATATAATATGTGATTTCTTTTCAAGAAAGACTTTGGAATTGATCAAATCAACTTACTTGGGAACAATTCCCGTCAGTCTGTATTTATATTCAAGAGGTTTCAGAAACCCTTTAGGAATTAGGTTTTCTTGTTCAACAAGAGTTTTCCTAAAAAACTGATTATGCCGGCAAAACCATCCGTACGGATGTTTCTGGAAGCTTCCAGATTCAGCCGTACGGATCCTTTAGTCAGGATCCGTTTTACTTCGTTTTTTGCTCCTTTTAATTATCTGTTCAGCGTGTGTGACCCAATAGGATTATACTAAGTTGGCAACGAGTCCGAACCAGTCAAACCTCGTAAGTCATAAGCGGACTCTAGCAAGCCATTATGACTACCCAATTAGTATAACTTTGAACTCCAAAGTTTCCTAAAATAGAACATAACACAATCTTTTTGTTACATGATGTCTATTGAACGTAAGCCATGGTCAATGGTCAACTTACATTTGTTCAATGCTTTCTCGATCCCGAATGTATTGATAACACAAATCTTATTTGAGCACGGCCATGCATTTCATCAATACCATTCATCGAGTGGCCAAAGCTTGACATCTCTCTTGACGAGGAACAAATCCCATCTTGGCTTATTACTCTTCCCTACATGATTCCGATTATGCCAATCATATTCTTTATAGCTATCCGGTTAGGGATAACGTTTGAATACGTCAAACGTAATGTTCATCATGTGGAAGACTGTAATAACCTCAGGTCTAAAGATTCCAGTGATATAACTATATGAGACTTAATTATGACATTGTGACCATGACATAAATCTCATAGGGGTCAGTCCAGTATTTGTTCTCCAACAAATACCCATAAGTCTAATTGTATCCCATACACCATAATCATCATATGATTATCTATTAAACTTATACTAATAATTAATCATAATTATCAGGGACGGGGATTATTATAATAAACATGCAAAAGACATAATAATCAAACATTCAATATCTTTATAAATAATAACATTTGTTTTACAAACAACATGCCTAGGGCATAACACCAACAATTTCCCACTTTCACTAGGCCTAATTAATGTATCGAATACCCATAGACCTAACATGACCATCATGCTTTGCTTACGGAAGACCCTTTGTCAATGGGTCTGCAATATTATCATCAGTTGGTACTCTGCATATATTTACGTCTCCTCTATCAACGATCTCTCGAATGATATTAAAATGCCTAAGTATGTGTTTGGATTTCTGATGCGATCTAGGTTCCTTTGCTTGAGTAATAGCACCATTATTATCACAATAAAGGTCTATTGGATTAGCAATGCTAGCAACCACTTCTAGTTCACCAATGAACTTTTTAATCCAAACAACCTCTTTAGCAGCATCGGATGCAGCAATATACTCAGCTTCAGTTGTAGAATCTGCTATGGTACTTTGCTTAGAACTCTTCCAGCTAACAGCACCTCCATTGAGCACAAATACAAATCCAGATTGCAATCTAGAATCATCCTTGTCGGTTTGGAAGCTTGCATCTGTGTAACCAATTACAACTAGATCATCTTCCATTCCTCCATATACCAAGAACGAATCTTTAGTCCTTCGCAAGTACTTAAGAATCGTCTTGACTGCAATCCAGTGACTCTCACCAGGATCTGATTGGTATCTGCTCGTCATGCTCAAAGCATACGAGACATCGGATCTAGTACATATCATGGCATACATGAGGGATCCAATAGCAGAAGCGTATGGAATCCCAATCATTCTCTCTGCTCATCAGTTGTCTTAGGACACTGATTCTTGCTTAGAGATATGCCATGACCTACAGGCAAATTTCCTCTCTTAGGGGGCGTTTGGTTCGGCAGAAAAAAAATGAAGGAATGCAATGGTCAATGGAATGGGAATCCTGAAGGAATTGGAAAGGAAAATAATTGGTCAAACCTTGTGTTTGGTTGACACGGAATGGAATTGAATTTCCATTCAATTCCTAGGTAATTCATGTTTGGTTTCAAGACAAAAGTGTTGGAATGGAATAATAATAATAAATAATAATAATAATAATAATAATAATAATAATAATAAATAATTATTATTTATTATTAACATTATTTCATATTATTATTATTATTATTTATTTGTATTAATATTTATTATTTTTATTATTATTAGTTATTATTATTTATTATTATTCTTATTCTTATTATTATTATTTATTTATTATTTATTATTATTATTATTATTTATTATTTGTTATTATTTATTATTATTATTTATTATTATTATTATTATTTATTTTTATTTTTATTTACTATTATTATTTATTTATTTATTTATTATTATTATTATTATTATTATTATTATTATTATTATTATTATTATTATTATTATTATTATTATTATTATTATTCAATTCCATCAATGGAATGATTTTGGTGGAATTGAACTTTCCATCCATTTTGTGAAGGAATGGACAATTCCTTCATTTGAAGGAATTCATCATTGCAATGGAATGGAAGAATTTTACCAAACATGATAAAGGAATGAGTCAACCGGAATTGACCATTCAATTCCATTCCATTCCCCCCAATTCCCCCCAACCAAACGCCACCTTAGAGTTTTCCATGCCGAATCTCTTAAGAACTTTGTCAATATATGTATCTTGACTTAAACCAATCAATTTCTTGGATCTATCACGATAGATCCTTATGCCAAGGATGTAAGCGGCTTCTCCCATATCTTTCATTGAGAAACACTTTCCTAACCAAGTCTTTACAGACTGCAGTGCAGGAATGTCATTTCCAATGATTAATATCTCATCAACATATAATACAAGAAATAGTACTACGTTCCCACTAATCTTCTTGTATACACAAGGTTCATCTTCGTTCTTGATGAAGCCAAACTCTTTGACCGATTCATCAAATCGAAGATTCCAACTCCTAGAGGCTTGCTTTAATCCATAAATGGATCTTTGCAATTTGCATACTTTGTTAGAATTTTCTGGAATTACAAAACCTTCAGGTTGTGTCATATAAACATCCTCAAGTAAGTTCCCGTTAAGGAACGCTGTTTTGACATCCATTTGCCATATCTCATAGTCAAAATATGCGGCTATGGCAAGTAAAATTCTTATAGACTTGATCATTGCTACGGGCGAAAAAGTTTCATCATAGTCGATTCCATGAATCTGCCTATAGCCTTTCGCTACAAGTTTAGCTTTATAAGTATGCACCTTACCATCCATGTCAGTCTTCCTTTTGAAAACCCACTTGCATCCTATGGTTTTTACACCTTCGGGCGCATCAATCAAGTTCCAAACTTGATTGTCATACATGGACTTAATTTCAGATTCCATGGCTCCAAGCCATTTATCTGAATCAGGAGCGGACATCGCTTCTTGGTAGGAAGTAGGTTCGTCATCAACTATGACTTCCACTTCATTGCTATCCGTCATGAGAAATCCATATCTCTCAGGTTCGGATCGCACCCTACCAGTTCTGCGAGGAACTTGAGTATTCTGAATAGGTTCGACAACTCCTTGTGAAACTTGTTCAGATCCAACATTTTGTTCCACATTATTTTCAGGTTCTCGAACTTCTTCGAGATTAATTTTACTCCCACTAATTCCTTTGGAGAGAAACTCTTTCTCTAGAAAGGTACCATCTCGGGCAACAAACACTTTGTTGTCCGTGCGGTTGTAAAAGTAATAACCCTTAGTTTCCTTAGGGTAACCCACAAAATAACACTTGTCAGATTTTGGTGCAAGTTAGTCAGAGATCATTCTCTTAACATAAGCATCACAACCCCAAATCTTCATGAAAGACAAACTAGGTTTTCTTCCAGTCCACATCTCATATGGAGTCTTTGGAACAGATTTAGTTGGAACTCTATTTAGTGTAAGAGCAGAAGTTTCTAGTGCATGTCCCCAAAAGGTTAAAGGAAGATCAACTTGACTCATCATGGAGCGGACCATATCTAATAAAGTCCTATTTCTCGGCTCAGACACACCATTCCATTGTGGTGTTCCAGGTGGAGTTAATTGTGAAACAATTCCACAATCTCTAAGATGATTGTCAAATTCTTAGCTTAAATATTCTCCACCTCGATCAGATCGAAGTGCCTTAATAGTTTTACCAAGTTGATTTTGTACTTCATTTTGAAATATTCTAAATATCTCAAAAGATTCACTTTTATGTTTCATTAAGTAGACATAGCCATATCTACTAAAATCATCAGTAAAAGTTATGAAGTATTGATATCCTCCCCTAGCACTGCTGCTCATTGGTCCACACACATCAGTATGTATGAGTCCCAATAAGTCACTAGCCCTTTCACTACTCTTAGTAAAAGGTGTCTTTGTCATTTTTCCAAGTAAACAAGACTCACAAGTTTCATATGATTTAAAATCACGTGAATCCAAAAGTCCGTCCCCATGGAGTTTTGAGATACGCTTCTCATTAATATAACCAAGACGGTAGTGCCACAAATAAGTATGATTTACATCATTAGGTTTGGATTTCTTATTTATATTATAAATATTCTCATTATTTCCATTCTCAACATCAAGAACATAAAGGCCATTAAATGAACATGCAGTACAATAAAGCATATTATTTAAATAAATAGAAAACTTCTTATTTTTAATAAGAAAAATATAACCTTCATTATCCAAACAAGAAACTGAAATAATATTTCTACTCAAATCCGGAACGTAATAACAATTGTTCAAAACAAGAATTAATCCGCTAGGTAAAATGACATCATATGTTCCTACGACTAATGCAGCAACTCTTGCTCCATTCCCCACGCGTAGGTCCACTTCGCCATCTTTGAGTAGCCTCCTATTCCTTAGTGCCTGCACATTCAAACAAATGTGAGATCCACCTCCGGTATCTAATACCCAGGAACTAGAAGTAGAAAGTAGAATATCTATAACATAGATACCTGAAGTAGACGCAGTCCCACTGCTCTTCTTCTTCTTTAACTCTTCCTTGTAAACCTTGCAATTTCTTTTCCAGTGACCAATCTCATTGCAGTGGAAACAGATTGCATCCTTTTGGGAAGTAGGTTTAGCCACATCAGCATTAGCAACAATTGCCTTGCCAATCTTAGGTTTGACAACTTTTGTCTTAACCCCTTTGCCTTTGCCTTTAAAGCCTTTTCTTCCTTTTATCACTACGAGCACAGGAGCGACTTCTTTATCGATTTTCTTTTCCGCTGTCTTTAGTATCCCATGCAATTCAGACAGGGACTTATCCATCCGATGCATATTAAAGTTCATGACGAACTGATTATAGCTTTTGGGCAATGAATTAAGAATAAAATCAGTGGCCAACTCAACATCAATGGGATGGCCAAGCCTCTCTAGATGCTCAAAATGAGCCTTCATCTTTAAATCATGAGGGCCCACAGACTGCCCTTCGCTCATCTTGCATGAGACCAAGGCAGCTATAGTGTCGAACCTCTCTTGCCTTGCTTGTTCTTGAAACATATCTTTCAACGAAAGAGCAAGGTCAAATGCCTCCAAGTGTTCAAGAGTCTTCTGAAGCTCTGGACACATGGCCGCAAGCATAAGACAACCCACCTCACGAGAATCACTTTTGTGTTTCTTGTAGGCGTTGCTCTCATCCTTGGGTGCATTAGAAGCAGGTTCCTCTTCAGGAACGGGCTCATCAAGAATATAGAGCTTGTCCTCATGCCTTAGAACAATTCTAAGGCTACGGATCCAATCCGTGTAGTTAGCTCCATTTTCTTGAAGTTTTTCCTTCTTAAGGATAGATCGCAATGATAAAGAACCAGTACTCTGAGCCATTATCTACAATTATGCAAACATATAATTAAATATAAGTACCAACTTAATTAAAGATATTATAAGTATTTCACAAATACTCCCACTAAATTATATAACCTTCAAATACATCCAATGTATCATATAATTTAAATGGGCTAAGATCCAACTTTAATTTAATTTCGAGTCCGCTTTGGCGATACTACTCAAAATTAAATTAATTAGGTAGACAACCCCTTGTCAATCATATCATATATGACTCTTAGATCCTTTATGAGATTTAGACATCATATGTCTAACACATTTCAATCTCATCTGTGCCTTAGGCCCAAAACTTTGTCTTTTGATAGCCCAATTAAGTCAAACCATTTTAAACGTATAGGAATCACACTTTCCTCATCTTATTCATAAATGAATAGAATTAATGCGCCTCGCTTTGGCAGAGCCCGCATAAAACTACCCATGTACTCATAAGTGTTTTAATCATGGATTGGCACTTAACTTAAATTTTTATAAGGTTCACACACATAAAGTTAATCAATTAACCAAATTAATTTTATGTGACATTAGTTGCGCTAGTTAGGGATTAAAGTCTGAAATCATGAGATTTCTCCAATCTTAAACTCCTTTAAGATTCTGATCTCATTAATGCTCTGGACTTCTGAATTTGAATCTATTTCAGGAAACATGGTTTAACAACCAGCCATCTGAAACAAATCATAGTCAGTATAACCCAAACCATCCGTACGGATGTTTCTGGAAGCATCCAGATTCATCTGTATGGATAGTTATGCATATCTCAGAAATACTGAACTCTTCAGGATTCTGGAACTGCATCCGCAGAGCATCTTGAAATTGAGAGCACAAAACGTACGGTCGAAACTAAGCCAAAAGGCATCCACATTCCCGTACTAAGATCAAGAAATCAGGCAACTTCTCTATACGGTCGAAACTAAGCCAAAAGGAATCCACATTCCCGTATAGATTGGTCGCATGTCTCAAAAGACCCTTTCAATGTCTCTTAATCTCACAGATTACAGCAGTTCTAAACTCTTTAGAACTCTGATTTCTGCAACTATTCTGAATTCTCAACAGATAACTGTTTTAGGAAACACGGTTTCGAAAACCAGCCGTCTGAAACCAGTTTCTGTTTCCAGGTTCGAATTCTGCAAACAATTTGCAGAACAATCTGAACATGAGAAGCCAGAATGAAATATGGGAGTGGACCAAAACCATCCGTACGGATGTGTTTGGAGGCTCCCAAACCAGCCGTACGTATTCTTAGGTAGAATCCCAGTTTTTCCAGATTTTTCAGATTTCAGAAATTCGATCAATCTTAATATCGTGTTTATACATAATCAGATTACAGAAACATGAAATTGCAGATTACGAATTTTAACCCATCTAATTCATATATTCAATAACCAATTTATTCCACATACAAATTAGATCAAGATCATCAATAGAATAATCCCATTATAACATGATAATCCAAGCATGCAATCATACATATTAATCAAATCAATATTACAACCACATCAACTAGCAAGCATATTTTATATCTCATATAAAATCCATCACATAAATTCATCTATCTCATGATCATACCAATTAAATAATCACATTAAATAATTATATCATGATAATATTAGAATTATTGATCATCAACGGGGCTCTGATACCACTGTTGGGTTTCGTGCAATCATGCGCAGCGGAAGATAGACATGAATAAAACCCAATAGCCTAGATCCGCTATGAACAATAATTCATAATAACAAGATGAAAGAAACTAACCCTTGTAGATCGTTATGTAAAACTTGGATTAAGCGTTAAGACAAACGCCCTCTACCGGTGATCCACACAACGAACAGATTTCAAGAACACCGTCTTGAACTTGACTGCTAGGTCTTCGGATTGATCAACGATGTTGAAGAACGATTCTTCAAAGCTCCTAATTATTATTGTGACTTGATAATCGAGATTAATCAATCACAATAACCCAAGAATATAATATGTGATTTCTTTTCAAGAAAGACTTTGGAATTGATCAAATCAACTTACTTGGGAACAATTCCTGTCAGTCTGTATTTATATTCAAGAGGTTTCAGAAACCCTTTAGGAATTAGGTTTTCTTGTTCAACAAGAGTTTTCCTAAAAAACTGATTATGCCGGCAAAACCATCCGTACGGATGTTTCTGGAAGCTTCCAGATTCAGCCGTATGGATCCTTTAGGCAGGATCTGTTTTACTTCGTTTTTCGCTCCTTTTAATTATCCGTTCTGCGTGTGTGACCCAATAGGATTATACTAAGTTGGCAACGAGTCCGAACCAGTCAAACCTCGTAAGTCATAAGCGGACTCTAGCAAGCCATTATGACTACCCAATTAGTATAACTTTGAACTCCAAAGTTTCCTAAAATAGAACATAACACAATCTCTTTGTTACATGATGTCTATTGAACGTAAGCCATGGTCAATGGTCAACTTACATTTGTTCAATGCTTTCTCGATCCCGAATGTATTGATAACATAAATCTTATTTGAGCACGGCCATGCATTTCATCAATACCATTCATCGAGTGGCCAAAGCATGACATCTCTCTTGACGAGGAACAAATCCCATCTTGGCTTATTACTCTTCCCTACATGATTCCGATTATGCCAATCATATTCTTTATAGCTATCTGGTTAGGGATAACGTTTGAATACGTCAAACGTAATGTTCATCATGTGGAAGACTGTAATAACCTCAGGTCTAAAGATTCCAGTGATATAACTATATGAGACTTAATTATGATATTGTGACCATGACATAAATCTCATAGGGGTCAGTCCAGTATTTGTTCTCCAACAAATACCCATAAGTCTAATTGTATCCCATACACCATAATCATCATATGATTATCTATTAAACTTATACTAATAATTAATCATAATTATCAGGGACGGGGATTATTATAATAAACATGCAAAAGACATAATAATCAAACATTCAATATCTTTATAAATAATAACATTTGTTTTACAAACAACATGCCTAGGGCATAACACCAACAACATGGCCTTGAGAACTCCGGTGTCTCTGTGATCAAACCGGAGCTTCTGAGCAGTACTACTATGGAGTTGATTGGAGTTAATTCATTCTCCACCAAGAATTCCTCCAAGAAGGATTTCGGAGAGGTTATGTCCCTGCTGTATGATCTGGTGGACACTGGGTTTATTTGCAAGAATGGGAACCACAACAATTTTACCAGTGAACAGTATGCCTACTGTGTGGCTATTATCAAAGGGAAGAAACTGCATTGGCTTAATGTTGTGATGAAAGAGATAATCAACGCCTTAAACCGCCTCTCTGCTGCTAGAGCCGCTGGGAAGTCTAAGATTTGAACCCATTGCAGGCTAGTAACCATGTTCCTGCACCAATACTCTGAAATTTTCAAGTTCTCTGCAGCTCACAAGGACTACTGGTTAGACCCAGTTGACAAGTCCATCTTCGGCTTATCTAAGTTTGATGCCTTCAGAACCGCTTTTGGATGGCAGTATGCACAGGTAGTGTGGAATGAAGATCCCTTGCCTGAAGCCGAACGAGGCCCCTTTCCTGAGGCTCAGCTCAACAAGTCTGGAAAACAATATGCTGGAGCCATAGCTGATCAGGCTCATGCTACAATATTGAGAAATGAAAGTCAGACTGCTACTTTGAACCGTATGGGGTTAAGCCATCTAGCTAAAACCGCAGTACAGGCTGAGGGGGAGCATGTGGTTGGGGGAGCCTGCAGTTCGGTCTAGACCTGCGGCTCGTCCCAAGGAAACCGATGCTCCAAGAAAAAGAAAGGGAATCACTCAGA
The DNA here is from genome assembly GCA_026119855.1 of Campanula takesimana. NCBI lineage: Eukaryota > Viridiplantae > Streptophyta > Magnoliopsida > Asterales > Campanulaceae > Campanula > Campanula takesimana. The sequence continues at coordinate 763,445 of JAOWBW010000448.1, read as the reverse complement.
TTCCCTCTATTATCACAAAGGCTGACCTAGACAAACCGCCTTCCAAGCCCTTATCCAAACCGAGCTCTAAACCCCCTTCTACTTCAACTTCATTTCCCCCTATCAGACTTTCACCAACTCTTACCAAACCTACTACTTCCAAACCTTCAATCCCAAAACCTCAAATTAAACAACTCTCTCCATTACATCAGAATGTGGAGAAATCTCTTAAGTTTGCAATGGATGCCTCCACTCTCAAAGCCGCCAAAGCCAAATCCATTCAAACCAAACCTCCTTCTCCTACCAAGGTCTCTCCTAAACAAATTTTTTCAGAATTTCTTTTCTCTGAACCTTCTCCTTCACCAAAACCTTCTCCTCCCAAACCGCCCTTTGTTCAATTATCAAATGAACAGTTGGCTAAAATTTACAAGGCCTTTCCTAACCTTAAACCATCTTCTCAAACCGAGCCTGAGCAGACCGAAGTATCTGAGGCTGCGGTTCAGCCTGAGCAGACCCAAGTGTCTGAGGCTGCAGAACTGCCTGAGCAGACTATAATGTCTGAGGCTGAAGAAGAACCTAAGCAAGATGTTGAAATTCTTGAGGTTCAACCAAGAAAGAGGAGAAGATTGATCATGAAAAGTGATTATGAAATCCATTGGAAGACAAGGCGTGCAGGCGAAACTGACTTCAGCAATGCCTTCGGAATGAAAGATCATTCACCTGTTGAAGGTAATTTTTCAAGGCAATTGCGTGATCAGGCCGCTGCCATTTTATCTGAAGTAGAACTGATGAGGGTTAAAACCGCTCCCCCTTCAATTCAGAGGAAGCTGGACTTTGGCTCTCCTGAAAGAACTCCATCTCCAGTTTTACCTTATGCGGTTCAACCAAGGTCCAGTCCATCTTGTTCTCCAGTTCTACCATTTGCTTCAACTTCGGTTCAACCAACGGTTCGGTCTTCAATTTCACCATCTGCTCCACCGTCGGTTTCATAAAACTGAAGACAAGAAATAGGAAAAGTGCTGCAGAATTGGCTTCCTATTTGAAGCGGTTCAAGACTAAAACTTCTAAGGAAAGAAGGGCTGGTGCTCATACTCGTGCCACCGCTAGAGCCGAGGATAGATTGTTGAAGGCTGGCCGCCCTAATCCTTATGCCATTTTTCGTAAGGATGACATAAAAGCAGTTGTTGAGCAAGCCATTCTAGCCGCTGTGGAACAGATTTTGGGAGAAATTGCTTATCAGGTCATGAATGATCCTACTCTTGCTTCGCAATTCTTTATATACTTTAACTGTCTTTGCATTCCCAATCTCTATAGACTTTTCATTGTCCCCTCTCCTTCCATTTTTCTTTTTGATGATCTCATGAGATATCCTGTTCCTCCTCTTTCTCCTCAAACTGAACTTGTCCCCTATTCTTTTCCCCTTCCCTTTGACCCCATAGAATTTGAAACCGCACTTCGGATGTTTATGGGTCAATCATTAGATGAGGCACATATTCTGTTGAAAGGCAAGGCAAAATTGCATTCCTCCCCTTCCCATCAATCTGATGATGCCATCTCCATCTCTGATGATGATGAGCCTATGCCTTATTATACTCCTTCTGATAAACCCCCTCCTTCATTTCAATGTTACCCAATTCTTCCTCTTCATGCCTTAACCACTGATTTGATAGATACGGTTAGGCATATTCAGTTTCATCAACAAACCTCAACTGCTCGGTTCAACTCTCACCTCTTAACTATTCAGTCAGATCTTGATGCCATTAAGGGGGAGAGAGTATCAGATAGAATTGATGATAGATCAAACCAGCAGCAGTTAAATGAAAAGCTCAATATGATCTTGGACAATTAACTGGCTCTGCAAGATCTGGTCAGAACCAACCATGAGATCTACTCTTTAAAGCAACAAGCCGTTGATACCAGAATAGACTCCATTGAAGAAAAGCTTGATATCTTGGCCAGGCATGCATTTGATTCTTCTGAGCTTATCCTACATAGAACCGGAAATTTGGTCAGACAAACTGCTGCTATTGAAAATAGAATCAATGAACCTACTGAGGTTCGGCTTCGTACAGCAGATTTTGTTTTTGAAACCGCTCATGCCTCCGGTTCAAGGAATGTTTCTCCAACCGCCCCTGCTGCCGAAGACCCTCAAGCCGCAGTAAATGTTCAAGCTGCTGTTGATGACCAAGCCGCGCAGGACAGTGTTGCAGATGGTGCCACTGATGAAAGAGCTCCTGCCGCCGCTGATGAAGTAGACTAGATTTTTACCTTTGTCTTTTTGTTCTCTCTTATAATTCCTACTCTGTAAGTTTCAAACTTTTATTATTGAATTATAATGAGAATGAATGCATTGCATTTGAGTTTCCAAAAACTTTGTTTATTCAAACTGCTTGTTTATGAAACAATGCTTGCATTTTTAAAACCTCATGCACTATATTCATCATGAAAATATTTTTTAAGTGCATTTTGTTTTAAACATTCAGTTTAAACATGCATATCTGATTTTCTAAATCATATTATTCTATATGCATCTGAATGTGTTTCTTTTCTATCTATTCTTCATTTCCTTTGATTTTGATAGATTAGAAATCTATGATCTAGCATAGTGTGTGCATTGACTTGGGACATGAAATTTCATGAAATTTATTTCAGACATGTTTTTACCAAGTACAATGTTTTGCTATTATCATAGTGTGGTAATGGAATCAATCAAATAGGGGGAGATTGTTAGTATTCATTGTTAGTACACCAACTTAATTTGATTGATCTATGCCACGTGTCTTTTTATGGACTTTAGGACCGCATGTAATGAAGTTATGCTTCAATTTTTAGACAAGTCCATTTCTAGATTTTTATTTGTTTAAGTTGAGTATTGAGTTCGGTTAGATTAGCGGTTTAGATCTTCAAACCGCATTCGTGCTATCTAAGAACCGCCAGCATAGAGTTGCTTATTTTTCATCAAATCGCATTATGTGGTTTTGATGAAACTGCTCCTCAAGTCTCTCTTGGAACCGCTGATGAAACTTGATGGAACCGTAATCATGTAACCGCGTGCTTCAGTTTCTTATGAAACCACACATCAAGTTCATCCTCAGAACCGCTCCTATGCCTGGTGGACCGCCGACCAGTTAATGAAGAATTCAAGAGAAGTCATTTATTCCTTAGACAAATATCCCCTTTTCAACCATAAAGGAATATTTTATGTCATGTCAAAATAACTCTAAGTTAACTTGGAGTTACTGCAAGAAATGTCGGTCTTGTCCAAGCAATTTAAATTGTTTACCGTTAGTCCTTTCTGCAACAAAGGACGGATGTCAGGTAGTAGTGCTACAACTACCTAGGACTATAATACAAAATCAAGGACAATAATGACAGCTCAACCAATGGGAATTCAACAGCACTGTACCCTTCAGATTTGATTCAAATCTTTACCCAACGGTCACAAGGGTGCACTGCCTATAAATAGCATTCATTTCTCAACAATGAAGGCTGCTGAGCTTCAAGAGATTTATTACCAAGTATTCACGTTTGCTTTGAAGATTGAAACCCAGATATTCAAACCTTCAACTATCTCCTTAGCAAACCCAGAACTCCTTTATCAAGCTTCAAGCCATCAACCATTACATACTCAGCCTTTACACCGAAAGTTCTTCAATTACTCAAACCATCATTTAGATACTTAGAGCATTTGATTTTTTTCCACACACACACCCGATTTATATAATCACATAGATTATATACTTCGAATACACCGGTTGATTTTTCATAGCTTTATAGGTTAGATTGATTGATTAGAGTTTAGAATCATCTTGTAAAACCTCCTCTAATTAATACAAGTCTAGTAGCTATTAGAAAATCCTATATTAACCATCTAGGTAGAGGACGTAGTTCATTCAAGAACGAACCTCTTCATATTGTATGTTTGATCTTTTCTTTTCTGTCTTGTTATTTACTTTTCTGTTTGTGGTCTCTAACTTGAATCCATATACGAAATGACTTGAAAAGTGAATTGTTGTTGGGTATGCCCACATATATCTCAGTTTTAATGTAATAGGATTTATTAGATTTGATTGATCCATCACCTAAGTTTTATTTCATGGACTTTAGACCCTCATGTAAGAAGTATTTATACTTCATTTTTTTTAGGTTGTCCATTGTTATAGAATAGGCTTAGAAATAGGGCAAGAAGATCAAAATTCAAAGAAAAATCACTCAAGTGAGTTTGAGCCGCGCATATGCGCCCTCTGCGCTACGCGCCATGCGCCTTTCTTCATTCGCGCCATGCGTCTCTCAGAAACGCGCACATAAGGATTTCTTCCTAGCTATGAAGCGCGCCTCTGCGCCCCTTGATTTTAGCGCACAATTACTGTGCGCCTCTTGGCTCAATGCGCCTCAAAGTATTTATTCAACACTCAGTGATTTATTGAAGACTCAAAAAAAACTTGAAGAGAATTCAAATTACGCCAATGATCCAACGGTGGTTAAAAGATACATATGCGCCTAATCTATTGACACGTGTCCTCAACGGTCACATTTATGTTGAGTGTCAAAATGACCATAATATATGCATACTCCAATCAACGAGCGACAGCTCATCTTATCCACAAGGATTTCCAACGGCTAGTTTTTTGAAGTTCACTATAAATACCCCATAACTTCAACATTTTGAAGTTGCTGAGTTTTGCTAAGAATTTCAAGAATTTCTCTCTCAAAGCATTTGTTGAAGATTTGAAGATTGCCTTCGTTTTTCCAGATTTCCTCAAGAACATCTTCATACCTTCATCCTTAGCCCAGATCTTCAAGCTATAACACTTTAGTTTCATTGTGCTCTAAATCATAAAGATCTAAAGAGCCTTGATCCTAAATTCACACACGCACCTCTTTAAGTTTGATCATTTAGATCCATCTTTTAGAGATACACCGGTTATTGTTTTGGATTTGTTCATTCATAGAAAATTAGATCTTGAGTTAGTGTAAGAGCTCAAAAGTTGTAATTTGTAACACTCACTCATTATATAAGATCTCCATTAGAAATCCAAGACTAACCATCTTGGTAGAGGACGTAGATCTTTCATTGATCGAACCTCTCCAAATAACTTGTGTTATTATCTTGTTATTTCTTTCAAGTTATTATTTTCACTCACTATTTGCTTGTTTACTCATTGTAGATTGATTGAACTGAATTGTGTTGTGTTGATATATCATTTGCCTTAGTTCCCTATTTCAACCACTTTGAGCCAAAATACTTAGAGTGTGTGTGCGCCCCTTTATCACACTTTGCGCCTATTTTCATTACTAAATTCCGCTGTGCATTTCACTCACTCACTTAGGCGCATTTCATAACGCTTACTTGATAAAGTGCGCATTTGCAATTGAGTTTTTCAAGGGTACGAAAAGAATTTTAAAACAGCTATTCACCCCCCCCCTCTAGCTATTTTTCATACCCTTGTTTCCCTTTGGGACCAACGAGTGGTATCAGAGCAAACACCTTAATAAAACATTTTTCGTTTTTCAAGCTTAACAGCTTGGGTGCCGATTCTAAATGGCAAACTCAAAACCTATGGCAACTGCAAACTACACTCACGTTCCGGTCTTTGATGAAGATCATTTTGACGTGTGGAAATTCAGCATATTGACTCATCTCAACTCAATCGATGAAAGGCTCCATGACACCGTCGTTTATGGACCTTATATTCCGATGAAGGCGAATCCAAATCCACGCACCAACGCTGCTCAACCTACAGTTCTAAAACCAAGGGAAGAATGGACCGAGGAAGAAATTAGAAGAGCTGTAAATGATGGCAAAGCAAGAAACATTCTTCTAAGCACTCTAAGCACGGCTATGAAACAACAAGTCATGCATTGTGCTACCGTTAATGAGCTATGGGATGCTATTGAAGAGCATATTGAAGGAGACACGGTCTGCAAGGAGAACAAGAAATACGAAGTACAAAAGAGATTCAACAATTTCTCTCAACTCCCCGGTGAAAACTTGAGGCAAACTTATGAACGCTACTGTGAAATTATAAATCTATGTATTTCACTTGGCATGAAGTTTACCAACAAAGATTTGAATGTAAATTTTCTACAAGCTTTTGGATCAAGATACCTACATAAATCTAGCGCTCTTGAAGACGCTGGAACTTTAGATGTATGGACATTAAGGAACCTTTATGCAAATCTCAAAGTTTACGAGCTCAAACTTCAGCGAATCAGCGAAACTGAAGGAAAATCAAAATCTATGGCTATGGTGGCGCACAGAGAAACTGCGCCTGTACTTGCGCCTGTTCCTGCACCTGTACAAGATGAGAAAAGTTCCGATCCAAAAATTTCTACTTCTGAGCTATTAGACATGGATGATGAAGACTTCGCTTTATTTGTGAAGAAATTTCAAAAGTTCAGAAAATTCTCAAGACCCGGCTCAACCAACAAATTTCAAGGATCTACCAGCAAAGCTCCTCAAAAGTTTTCAAGGAGCAGTGATTCAAAAAGGAAAGAAGATCTTGTTTGTTTTAATTGCAGGAAATCCGGACATTTTGCATCAAGCTTCCCGATCCCCAAATTTGAATATATGCAGAAGAAGAGCAGCCATACTCCCAAATTCACTCCCAAGTTCACTCGTCACAAGGGAATGGTTGCTGAAGAAGAAGCACCAGCAAATGAGCACAACACTTGGATTGAAACAGACTCCGATGAGAGCGATGAAGATTCCGATGATGGACTCGTCTGTTTGATGGCAAATGATGATGAAGTTAATGCTTATGATTCTGATGATGACTTCTCCAAGGATGTTCCCGATATGAATGCCTTGAATAAACCTATCAAGAAATCTGCAGGTTTTCAAGAAGTGAAAAAGAAGAAAGGACCAACCATTAGCGAGCTCGTTGAATAAGGATTTCTCACTCCGGCTCAAAACGATGGTGGATTGCTATTCTCACGATGTGATCTTGGAGCAAGGAACAAATTGAGAAAAGGAGCATACATTAGACCACAGGTTGAACCAACTGCTCCAATCTCCAAAATCAATGATGAAGTGATTGCTGAACAAGAAAAATTGTTCAAGAAGGCTGAAAAGGTAATTACTAGATTTGATAGTATGAAGGAAGCTTTAGCACTATCATGTGATGAAATTTCCCAGCTTAAGACCGAGAAATCCCTACTTAAATCTGAACTCACTCTCCTTAAGGAGCAGATAAAGAGCATGACTCCTCTTACTCTTAAAAATACTTTTCTAACAGAACAGAACTCACTTCTTAAAGTTCAAAATGATGAATTGGTTGCTCAAATTACTGATCTTAAAAAGATTACAAATGAGTGGTCCAATTCTCGTGTCACTATGGAGAATATATTTGAGTCCCAAAAATTCAGTGGTGATAAAAGTGGCTTGGGATTCTCATCAACTAGTGACAACTTTAAATGTGATGTCTGTGCTGAAAGAGATAGTGAATTTACCAACCAACAAACCTTTGAAATTCCCAAGGAAAAACATTCTAATTCAATGGGTAAAGGACAGGAAAAAGTCAAGAGACAAACATTCCATTATGTCTACCCAACGAAGCAATTTGGGAAAGCTAATGGGAAAGATATAGCTACAGATGAACCATCTCCTAGCAAAATCATTCTTGAAAATAGGCGCGCTCCTTCTCCGAGTGCTCATTATGCGCCTAAGAGCCACGCGCCTCATCGCCGTGCGCCTCCTAGCCCTATGCGCCCTCCGAGAAAAAGCGCTCCAAAATTTCAAAAGAAAGATTTTGTTAAGTCTAGTTCATTCGACCCAAAGAAGAATGCCATCCCCAAGAAAAGTAAAGAGTTTGTGAAAATTCATGTGATTGGTGGCTTTCATCATTGTTCCATTTGTGATTGTTCAGGACACAAGGCCGTGGAATGCCTTTTGCGATTCACTCCCAATGCCAAAGGACGTAAAAATCCTAAGGTCAAGCAAGAGTGGGTTGTCAAAAGTTGCTAACCCTAGGACCCAAAAGGAATAAAGGGGACCTGCTTAAATGTCTATATTTCAGGTTCTTTGTTTCATGGCTGGATCTTCAAAAGCTAGAAATTATGAATGGATTCTTGATAGTGGGTGTTCAAGACACATGACTGGAGATGAATCCTTATTAGAAGATGTCCATGAAGAAAGAGGTCCCTCCGTAACATTTGGCGATAATAACAAAGGTCAAGTTGTAGCATATGGAAAGCTCAAGAAAGACAAAGTGTGCATTGAAAGAGTCTCACTCGTCGAAGGGCTCAAGCACAACTTATTATCCATATCTCAATTCTGCGACAAAGGATTAGAATGCCATTTCACTTCAACGCAATGTCTTATCAAGAATGGAAAAACTGGAGCTATCTTACTCACGGGATATCGTAAGACAAATATTTATATTATTGATTTCCATAGTATGAACTCTAGTACTAATCTTTGTTTTGTAGCAAAAAGTGTGAACGAAAATAGTTGGCTGTGGCACAAGCGCTTAAGTCACTTGAACTTCAAGTATCTATCTAAACTCAGCAGGAACAATCTTGTCAAAGGACTTCCCAAGGTTGCTGATCATCATGACAAAAAGTGCGCCGCATGTCAACTTGGCAAACAACCGAAGCAGTCATTTTCAAGCAAGTCTAATCCTTCAACTACAAGATGTTTGCAACTGCTTCACATTGATCTATTTGGACCAGTTTCCACCGCAAGTATTAGAAGAAACAAGTATACTCTAGTTGTGGTGGATGATTATTCAAGATATACATGGGTGGAGATGATGATTACAAAAGATGATTGTTATGATATTCTCACTACCTTTTTCGACTGCTCCAAACCCAAAAAGAAGATGACATCGTTAGTGTTAGATCCAACAATGGAACAGAATTAAAAAACAACGGTGTTGCTCGATATTGTGAAGATCATGGGATAGATCACAACTTTTCAACCGCCGGAGTCCCTCAACAAAATGGCGTTGTTGAACGAAAGAATAGAACGTTGATTGAAGCGGGAAAGACGATGATAGCTGAAGCTAAATTGCGTAAGTACTTTTGGGAAGAAGCTATCAACACTGCATGTTTTACTCAAAACCGTTCCCTCATCAACAAACTTCACAACAAGACTCCGTATGAACTTTGGCGTGGAAGAACTCCCAACATTGCATTCTTCAAGATCTTTGGTTGCAAATGTTATATCCTCTACAACGGAAACGAACATAGAGGTAAATTTGATGCCAAAGCCGACGAAGGTATTTTTGTTGGGTATGCCAAACACTCTAAAGCTTTTCGAGTTTTTAATAGAACTACATTAGTGATAGTTGAATCTGTACATGTTACATTTGATGAACATTCTCTCCTTGAGCCACATTTGGCTCCAAATGTTGCTGATGATTCTATTGAGCTAAATGATACAGGTGCTCCTATTTATGTTGCGCCCACTTAAAATCAGAATTTATCAACTCAAGGAAATCCATCTACATCAAATGCGCCTAATTCAATGTATAATGCGCCTGGTGAATCATCTATTGCGCCTCACTCAAATGATGCGCCTCATGATTCCTCTCACGCGCCTATTTATACTGTTGCATCTGGTGTAAACCCAAATTTCAATTCTGAGCCAGTTCAACCCCCAAATTTCAATGACTTTGAATCTGGTGAAGATGTACCAATTGAAGACCTTCAAGTTTCTATGACTCAACCTAACTTACCTCCTGAAATTCGTGAAGTTATAGGTCACCCAATTGCTAATATCATCGGTGATCTACAAGTTGGTGTTCGTACAAAGAGAGCTACAAACTTTGATGCTTACACTGCTTTTATCTCTCAAATTGAACCGAAGAAGGCTGATGAAGCGCTCCAAGATCCTAATTGGGTTGTTGCAATGCAAGAAGAACTCAATCAATTTGAACGATGTAAGGTCTGGACTCTAGTTCCAAGACCAAATGATCATGGAGTGATTGGTACGAAATGGGTGTTCAGGAACAAGATGGATGAGAATGGAACCATCACGAGAAACAAAGCAAGATTGGTTGCACAAGGCTATAGGCAAGAAGAAGGAATTGACTACGATGAAACTTTTGCGCCCGTAGCAAGACTTGAAGCTATCAGATTATTTCTAGCTTACGCCGCTCACAAAAACTTCAAGTTATATCAAATGGACGTGAAGAGCGCGTTTCTAAATGGTGAACTCCAAGAACAAGTCTATGTTGCTCAACCACCTGGGTTTGAAGATTCACAATTTCCAAATCATGTGTACAAACTCCAGAAAGCTTTGTATGGACTCAAACAAGCACCAAGAGCATGGTATGATACACTATCAAAGTTTCTCATCGAAAAAGGCTTCACTCGCGGTAAAATCGATACAACTCTTTTCATTACCAAACATAATGGTCATAAATTACTTGTTCAAATTTATGTTGATGATATTATATTTGGTTCTACTAATGAATTGTTGTGCAAGCGTTTTGAGAAACTAATGAAGAGCAAGTTTGAAATGAGCATGATGGGAGAACTCACATTCTTCCTTGGGCTTCAAATCAAGCAAATGAGTGAAGGCATCTTTATCAATCAAGCCAAATACACAAAGGACTTAATCAAGAAGTTTGGACTTGAGAACGCTAAAGCATACGATACTCCAATGGCCACCGGCAACAAACTCGACAAAGATTTAAAAGGTAAACGTGTTGATCAAACGCTCTATCGAGGTATGATTGGCTCACTCCTTTACCTTACTGCTAGTAGGCCTGATATTATGTTTAGTGTTTGTGTTTGTGCTCGTTATCAATCCGACCCTAGAGAAGCACACTTAATTGCTGTGAAATGTATTATAAGATATCTCTCTGGCACAGTTAACCTTGGACTTTGGTACACCAAAGATTCGAACTTTAAACTTGTAGGTTATTCAGATGCGGATTATGCAGCATGCACAATTGATAGGAAAAGCACTAGTGGCACCTGTCATTTCCTCGAATATCGACTTGTGTCATGGGCAAGTAAGAAACAAGCTTCTGTATCTGTTTCAACAACCGAAGCCGAATATATCGCTGCGGGAAGTTGTTGTTGCCAAATACTTTGGATGAAGCAGCAATTGGTGGACTATGATATCATCGAAGAAAATTGTCTCATCTACTGCGACAACACATCAATAATTGCGGTTTCTGAAAATCCTGTCATGCACTCAAAGACCAAGCACATCGACATCAAATATCACTTCCTCAAAGACCACGTGGAGAAAGGCAATATTCATTTGGAACACGTGGGAACCGACTATCAAATCGCCGACATTCTAACGAAAGCACTCGACGCGAAACGGTTCATGTTTTTTAGAGGTGAAATGGGTATGCTTGAACTCATCTAAATTCAATATAGTTTTGTCAATACTAATGATTTTATGTTTTGTTGAGTTATGAGTATATTAGGTACAATTGTTAAATCAATTTTTTCAAAGTTTCAAGGAAATTATGCGCCACCTATGCGCCTTACTAACTGCGCGCCCATCACTCATTTTCTGTGCGCTCAATATCTGCGCGCCTATAAATTCATGCGCGCCTAGCATCCAATGCACTTCAAACATTTATGCGCCCTCAACCATCTTTGCGCGCCCTGATGTGTAATGCGCCTTGATGAATAATGCGCCTAGATGAGTATGCGCCTTGTTGAAGTAATGCGCCCCTTCATGCGCGCATTAATTATTGCGGCTCAATCAATTCTCAAATTTAATTTCAATGATTGAACGTATTAAATACACAAGTACCAGGACCTTGCAAATTTCAAATTAGAAGAAACTCTTGATCTATTAGAGCTATCTGGTGAAGTGATTGGAAGAGACATAATAGAGACCCTGCGCGTAGCTGGTCTGCTCCCTTTATTCACTATGGACCAAACTTTTTATTCTGCACTCCTCGTGGATGAGTTCTTTTCCACTGCTGTTCTAGTGGAAATTGATGTAAATGGGCGCACTCACTATCGGATTGAGGCTCGTGTTCAAAATGTTGACGTCCACATTTCCTCGTCTGTGATTCGACACTTGCTCGGTTTTCCATCTACGGGTGAAGATCGGATTATTGGGCGTCCGATGACTTACTCTATTGTTGATCAGAACAAGATGGCTGCCTCTCTTCTAAATATTCCCACGCTTCAAAATAATATCAAAAACACCGAAATTCGAGATGGTGGAGAACTCTTGAATCACATCGCGCACTTGGTGGGAACTTCAATTGTTTTCAAAACCGGGAACGTGAACCGATTCATGGTGGAACAATGGGAATATACAGCTGCCATCATGGCCAAGGAGAAGCTTCACTGGCCTCACATTCTGTTCAAGACGTTGCGTGAGCAGATTGATAAATTTGTGAAGAACAAAAGTGATGGAAAGACCCGATTCCGCTCTCACTGCCTTCTTCTCACAAAACTTTTTCTAACTTACCCTGAGTTAGTTAAGTTTTTGAATGAGAATCCTGAGTATAAGATCAATGATGTTCCAACGTTTGGTAAAGCGAATTCGGACCTCAAGAAGCGCAGAAAGAAGCCTACGAAGCGCGCCAAGGGAATTCAAATAAAATCTGTTGAAGGCTTAGTTGATGAAGACACAGAGTCAGATGATGCGCCAGCTCTTAAAGGCGCACCATTAATAAAGAGCGCAGTGAAGGCAAGCGCTCGACAAAGCGTTGATCCCTTGCCGGGCGCAGAGAAAAGCAAAGGAAAAAGGGTGGTTGATGACCCTCCTCGTGCGCCTATCAAACGTACCAGATTTGAATCTGATGAAGAGCGTGATTTAAGGCTAGCGCAGGAAGCCAGCAGACTTGAGGCTCAAAGAAAAAGAGATGAAGATTTTCAAGCCAAACAAGCTGCTGCGTCAGAGAAGCTAGAGCGCATGAAAGGCGCTGGATCAAGTGCTAATATTGAGAAAGGGCCTTCTGTTCCCGCGCCTACCCAGCGCGCGCCTACTCAACGCGCCCCCACTCCCCGTGCGCCTCCATTCAAATTTCAACAGACCAAAGTGTCCAGAGTACAACTCCTCTCTGATTTTTTTGGCGATGACATTTCAGATATAGAGGAACCAGTTCAGGGGGAGAAAGAGACCATCCCTCAGCGCACTCCTTCTCCTGTTGTGCCTCCACCTCCTTCTAGACCAAATCAAATCACAACGGAAACTGTTGATGTTGAAACAGTTGTTGTTGAAACTGTTGATGTTGAAACTGAAGATGAATTTGAGTCTCCTACTCATTCACCTCCTCTTGCGCCTCCATCTCCTATTGCGCCCCTTCAAGATAATGCGCCCCTATCTACCCCTGCGCCTCCTCCATCTGCTCCCGATTTGAGCGAGGTACTCTCCATTCTTCATTCTTTACAGCAGGGGCAAGCAAATTTAGAGCAAGGACAGTCACATATAAAGTCTCAATTTGAGCTTCTTACTTCCTTACTCACTGATCAATCTGAAGAGATCGCTGCCATTAAGGGGGAGATGAACTCTCTCAAGGACAAACTTTCTGCTTCTTCTCCTCCTCCGGCGCAGACTCAGGTTCAAACTCATACTGATCAGGCGCAAACCACCGCTTCTGCGCCTACTTTCATACCTCAGTCTGCTGCGTCTCAATCCAACATGAACGTGCTAGTATCTAAGTTAGATGTCCTGAAAGAATTGGTCGTCACTCACTTTACTGCTGCTCACTCTAGCTCTGACAGACGCGCCGAACATATTTCTTCTGATATTATCACGGCTCAAAATGCCATTGAAGCTCACATTCAAATCTTAGAAGAAAATATTTCACAGCAGCAGCAAATCACTCAGCGCTCCATTGATGAATACCAAAACATCAATGTGAATCACTTAAGTTACATTAGAGACGGTATCACTGCCACTCACTCCAGTGTCACTGACACTCAAGGGTTAGCGAACCGTAGTCATCAGCTCGCTAAACAGATTCAGCGCTCTGTTTCTGAGATCATTGAAGGATTGAAGGAAGATGATGCGCCTCCCAACCCTTAGTTTCTATTTTCTTTTGATTATGTTATTAGAACCTTTTTGTAATAGAATCAACTCTTTTGTGTTAGCGATTTTGTGCTTACTTGTTTTAGCACCTTTTTGCTTTTGTTCTATTCGAAACTTGTAATTTGTAACTCTTACACCCCAAGTTTTAATGAGAACAATGCATCACTTATTATCAAACCTTGTTCACTCAAACTCCTTGTTTGTAGAACAATGAATATTGTTTAAATTCATATGCATCATATTGAATTGTTTCATACTTTCATGCATTAAGTTTAAACTTGGTTTAAACACATTTCAAAACTAAAAATCATATATCATTTTGAATGTGTTAAACTGTTGTTTCTATCTTTCAATATGTAATTCTTTATTCTTATTGGATTAGATTAGAAATCTATATTTTGGACTAGTGTGTGCATTAACTTGAGACATGAATTAACAATTTCATTCATTTGGACATGTTTTTATCAAGTATAATGTTTGTCCTTGATATAGTAGGTAATGGCATCAATCAAATAGGGGGAGATTGTTGGGTATGCCCACATATATCTCAGTTTTAATATAATAGGATTTATTAGATTTGATTGATCCATCACCTAAGTTTTATTTCATGGACTTTAGACCCTCATGTAAGAAGTATTTATACTTCATTTTTTTAGGTTGTCCATTGTTATAGAATAGGCTTAGAAATAGGGCAAGAAGATCAAAATTCAAAGAAAAATCACTCAAGTGAGTTTGAGCCGCGCATATGCGCCCTCTGCGCTACGCGCCATGCGCCTTTCTTCATTCGCGCCATGCGCCTCTCAGAAACGCGCACATAAGGATTTCTTCCTAGCTATGAAGCGCGCCTCTGCGCCCCTTGATTTTAGCGCACAATTACTGTGCTCCTCTTGGCTCAATGCGCCTCTTGGCTCAAACGCGCCTCAAAGTGTTTATTCAACACTCAGTGATTTATTGAAGACTCAAAAAAACTTGAAGAGAATTCAAATTACGCCAATGATCCAACGGTGGTTAAAAGATACATATGCGCCTAATCTATTGACACGTGTCCTCAACGGTCACATTTATGTTGAGTGTCAAAATGGCCATAATATATGCATACTCCAATCAACGAGCGACAGCTCATCTTATCCACAAGGATTTCCAACGGCTAGTTTTTTGAAGTTCACTATAAATACCCCATAACTTCAACATTTTGAAGTTGCTGAGTTTTGCTAAGAATTTCAAGAATTTCTCTCTCAAAGCATTTGTTGAAGATTTGAAGATTGCCTTCGTTTTTCCAGATTTCCTCAAGAACATCTTCATACCTTCATCCTTAGCCCAGATCTTCAAGCTATAACACTTTAGTTTCATTGTGCTCTAAATCATAAAGATCTAAAGAGCCTTGATCCTAAATTCACACACGCACCTCTTTAAGTTTGATCATTTAGATCCATCTTTTAGAGATACACCGGTTATTGTTTTGGATTTGTTCATTCATAGAAAATTAGATCTTGAGTTAGTGTAGGAGCTTAAAAGTTGTAATTTGTAACACTCACTCATTATATAAGATCTCCATTAGAAATCCAAGACTAACCATCTTGGTAGAGGACGTAGATCTTTCATTGATCGAACCTCTCCAAATAGCTTGTGTTATTATCTTGTTATTTCTTTCAAGTTATTATTCTCACTCACTATTTGCTTGTTTACTCATTGTAGATTGATTGAACTGAATTGTGTTGTGTTGATATATCATTTGCCTTAGTTCCCTATTTCAACCACTTTGAGCCAAAATACTTAGAGTGTGTGTGCACCCCTTTATCACACTTTGCGCCTATTTTCATTACTAAATTCCACTGTGCATTTCACTCACTCACTTAGGCGCATTTCATAACGCTTACTTGATAAAGTGCGCATTTGCAATTGAGTTTTTCAAGGGTACGAAAAGAATTTTAAAACAGCTATTCACCCCCCCCCCTCTAGCTATTTTTCATACCCTTGTTGCCCTTTGGGACCAACACATTTCAACAATTAAAAACTCGTTCAACTCTTACCAATCTATCGAGAAAGTGTATCTTCCTGTGTCATATAGTTAACGGTGTAGCTACCTTAGAAATCCATCAATGAATCTCTAACCATATACCAATCTCAACAAGTTACATACCTCTGCTACTGAAGTATGATTTTTCCAATTACTGTTGCTTCCATATTTAAAGAATCAATAACCATGCCTGAATTGAAACTTCCTCAAAATAATATATCCTCTAACAAGAAGACATAATTCCTTGATTTCACAACTGTTGCCTCTTACAAAGCAATCCAATTACGGCTACAGATACAACTTAGCATATCCAACAATACCACTGAAGTAGTTGTTAATTCAAACACTATGACCACAATTTATGATGCACATACCTGGTATGAAAAGCCGTCTTTGAAATATACCCATCTCAAATTTTCAACTGATAATAATCACTTCAAGTCAAACACTGAATAAACCACTGATCTCTGAAGTTGATAAAATATATCACCCATATAAGATAACAAGTAATGATTCACTATAGTCATCTTGTTGAGCTCTTAGTATTTAATATACAATCGCAAAGTACCATACCTTTTCATAATAAACAATACTGATGCATCCCACGAAGATATACTAAACGTAATGAATCCCTTGTCAAGAAATATCTCAAGCTGAATCTTCTACTCCTTTAAATCAACCGATGTTATAGGTATATTAAACTAGATATTAGCACTGTAGCATTATACTGTAACAACTTAATATAACCCAATTTTCTCCTCAAGTAACATGTACTACTCAATAAAGAATATATCTAAGATCTCACCAAGAAAGGATCAATCCTCCAATTTAGATGTAGACGTTCCACTACCAACCACGTAAACTAAATACCCGGCACAACCTTCTGATAACAATTTTCAGACTTTAATGCATAAATAACATGAATGCCCAACACATATATCTACCATGCTTAATTAAAGCACACTAACATATAAAACTCCACCACAATAATATCAAAATCTTGCTATGGCAAAATAACTAAACAAGCAAGTAAAACATGCTCATAAATCTAGAGCAATTCCTCTGAAAGTGACCCAACTGACCACATCTCATACATTTGCCTTGCTTCTTCCAACATCTTTCTTCTAAATGCCCTTCATTCCGACAATAGTTACATACTAGTTTGCCTTGAGTTCTTCTATTCTGTGGCCCTTGAAAAGATTCCTTAGCTTGCGAAGATGTCCCTTGGTATTCTTTACTATCACCACGCTGGGGTTGTGGTCTTAACTCTCCTCCTCGTTTTGTCACATCTGAGGCTTCAACCTTGCTTTTATGCTCAACTATATCGTCAATTGTTTTCATTACAGTTTCAAACATACCTTGGAACATTGTTCGAACCTCTTCTCTAGCATTACCCAGCCCTGAAGGCCCCGACTGGTCACCCTCTGTTCCAAACATCTTCAGTGATTACATGCATAAAACACGCAACGTTACTCACTCTCTACCCAACTACCCTCCTAGGTCACTTAGTCATTCTAGACCATCTACAACCTAGCTCTGATACCAAATGTCGAGCCCCAGACCCGTGGTCCTACTTGGCCCCACGCTCGGGACACGAGTGGAAGACGTTATAAAACACTTTTAGAAAAAATTTCGAAATATACTTATTTAACATTTAACTCAAGTTAATATTTTACCGTCCCACGAGTAGGAGTATACTTTCAAACACTTATACTAACATTCTCAGGTATATAAACATACTCCATATACATCTTTGCATACAAACTAAGTCACTTACCAAGTATAATTATACTCCATTTGTCCCAAATAAACAAGTATCACAAATAAATTCTTTTCACAATAATTTCACCACATATCACACATATAGCAAATATATGACCATTTTACTATTTAAGGGGAATTAGTAACTTACCTATTTCCGGAAAAAGTATCGCAGAAATATGTTTTGTTCGGGTAGAAATGACCTATTCAATGCCCTGATCATTTTTATATAATTAGATTTTAAAACGGGTAAGTAAATAAAAAGAACTAAATCGAAATAGGTTGAACTTACCTTTTTCTCCTACCCTAGGAAGAAACGAGAAAGTTGCAGAGCATAATCAGTACAGTACACAGAGGGAGAAATATGCCTAAGTTATAAGAAGATCTTTTAATCCACTTTTTCAACTTTGGTCACCCAAGTTTCGATTTTAACACTTTAGCCCTTGTAGTTATATTTTCACAAAGGACCCTAAAGTTTCAACTTAATCAATTAACTCCCTTAATCATTATTACTACTAACTAAGTAAATAACAAAATTAATCAAGTAAGATGTGCAAGTCATAAATTATGATGCAACACATAAAATGCACACATAAGTTCAAATTAAAATTCCCAAAAAATATAAAATAAATAGGGACGGGTTTTTGGGGTCGTTACATCATCTCCATCCCTTTA
Organism: Campanula takesimana; assembly: GCA_026119855.1. Taxonomy (NCBI): domain Eukaryota; kingdom Viridiplantae; phylum Streptophyta; class Magnoliopsida; order Asterales; family Campanulaceae; genus Campanula; species Campanula takesimana. Next base: position 745,050 of record JAOWBW010000448.1, on the reverse strand, counting down.
TTCGCCGACTCCTCCAGTTTCATGAGGAAAGAAAGGAATTTGTTCCTCTTGGGAATCGAGCTGATTATGTGGATCTACTAGCTTAAACCGGCTCACTGATATGTTCAAAGAGAAGTTTGTCCCTCTTCGAAAATTTCAAAGGTTATCAGAAGCTGAGCTCAGGTTAAACTTTGGACGTTACTTTGATCTGCTGCCGACTCCGTGGAATCAAGTCTACCTCTTCCAAGATAGATTTAGACAAGACTTGATGGTCCAAAGTGTATGGGTCTCCTATGCTGAGATATACGGTCAGCAGTCAAACTTCCTTGAATCTGATCCCTATCAAATGGGAAGACCAGAAGATGATGATGATTTACTAGTCTACAATGATGATGAAACTATCTCTGCTGGTCATCTTGCTGATCAGTTCTTGCAGAAAGTAAAGAAAGCCACCATTGACTTGATAGAAGAATCTGCAGCATTTCTTTCCAAAACTCCTGCCGAACAACCAGCAGTCACTCCCATTCTTTCTCCCAGTAGCTATGTTGATGTTGTTGACTTTGTTTGTGATCACAAGGCTGATGGTGACATTCCTACTTCTTCTGACTCAATCAGTGTGTCACGACCCGAAATATAGGCTCTATTTTATTAGTAATTAAATGATTTTATTTAATTATTTGCTTATTTATTTATTTAAATTATTATTTATTTAAATAATTATGTGTGCAATTTATGTGTTAGAATAATTATGCCTAGCGTTTCATTTGGGTCTTAATGGTTAGTAGGGAGTGTAGTGTTTGTGTGTAGTGTAGTGGAGGGGGCCTATGTGTAACTCTTTTAAATTATTTCCCTACTCCCTCCCTACTCCTCCCCTTCTCCCTCTTACACTCCAACTCCCTCACTCTCTTCTCTCTCCCAGACACTCTCTCTCTCTCTTGGTTGTGGGTAAGCTTCCTTCTCCTTCTTCTCTCTTCATTTTCTCCTTCTTCCTCTCATCTTCTCTCATTTCTTAAAACTTGAACATTGTTTAGATCGTCGATAGGATCGCGTAGACTCAAAAAGATTTGAAATCCATCAACTTTGAGAAAATTCAGGTAAGTTGCTTTTCCCCCTATTTTATGCTAGAAATGCTATTCCATGTTCATTTGATGTTATGAATGTCATTTATTGCATCTTGGGTTGATTTGGGAGTGATTTGCATTTTGTTCATTTTGTGAAATTTTGGCATTTGAATCACCCTTGAGTGAGGCCCCTAGATGATGTTGTTGGAGTTCTTTTGGCTCAAAATGGTGTAGGTACCCTAGTTCCCTTCTTGGTAGTGTTGAAATGGTAAAGATTTGGTTTGTATTGGATTTGGGGTTGTCAATGGAGGATACCCAGAAATTTTGGCCGGAAATTGCCTTTCCGGGCAAGGAGGCGCGCGCATCCCTCTCTTAGGAGGCGCGCGCACCCTTAGGCCATCCTTGAATCAAGACCTTCTGTCATTAAGAGGCGCACGCACCCCACTTATTGAAGCGCGCGCACCCTCTCCTTCTCCCAACTTGATTCCCCTTCTGATCTAGGAGGCGAGCGCATCCCTCCCTTAGGAGGCGAGCGCACCCCCTCCCCTGTTATGAATTTATTCCCCTTTTTGGTCCAATCTTTCGAGAGTCGTATTGGGTTCATGCGAACTCCGTTTTAGGCGTATAAATTACCGTTTTAAAGCTCTCCTTAAGCTCTTCGATATGAGTAAGTAAATTTGGTAGAGTGCTCGAATTAATTGGATCCTTTGTGGTCAAATGTGATATGGGAATTGTGTTATCATTGTTAAGATTGTTGGAACACTTTAATTGTGTGTTGTTGGTTCATTTCACTTTCTTGGTGCCTTCTTGGTATGGTTCCCTACTTTGGAACCTTAAGTTGTTTAATTAAGCTAGTATTCATTACTTAGCATTTATTTGGAAGCCCAGCTGGCATTGTGTGTGTGTTTCGGGCGATGCGAAATATTATGATGGCACAGCCAAGTCCATTATGACGTTGACCATTGTTTTGCCCAATTATTACCCTCCTCCAGATTGGCCTTGGATGTGAGAAGAGCTAGCTCCTTTGTGTGCATTTTAGCTATTTCTTGGAGCATGACTTTGTGGCATGTCTCCCGTCCCTTGTGACACTTCTTTTGGTTATTGGTTCCGGTACTGGGGGTTTTCTCTTCAGCTCTCATGCTATTATGAAGATGATGATTGGTTGATTATTGAAGCTGCGCAGCGATCCTTTATTTGGATGTTCCGGTTTGGAAAACCTTGGCTATATCCTTTGTTATGTGTTTATTTCCGCTGCTATCTGTTATGTGCTAAATGCTATGTGCTATGTGATATTTATTATTGCTTATAGTATATTGCATCATAGCATGTCATATAGTTGCATTAGTAACTTATTGAGATTTATCTCACCCCCTTTTCTTTTATCTTTGTTTTTCCTTAACCCCCCCCCCCAGGTGCTAAGGATTAGTCTCGCTGATCACGAGAAAGAGGACGTCGAGTGTGGATCCGTTCTTTTGGGGAAAGTTGTATAGGTTGGTTTACATTATATCAATGTGTAACCTTTTGGGGATATTTGTACCAAACATTGACGTCATTAGGATTTTGTATAATTGTATTCTTGTTAGCATAAACTTGTGGAAGTTTATGATAAGTTGTATTTGGTTTTTATCAAACTCGATTTTGTAAAACTTTGGGTCATCACCTTTTGGTGTTAAATGAAATTTTTAACTTCAGTATTTCTTAGTTTTGGTTTTAGAGTCGACGTCCAGATCGCGGTCCCGGGGCCCGCGGGGTCCGGGGTCGCGACACAGTGAGTTGGACAAGATGCTGATTAGCATAATCTTTAAGAAGCCCTCTTCTGGTCAAGTTCAAATTGCCGGTGCTCCAGCCTCTGTGTCATCTGCTGAAGCATTTGCTGACTCCGTACTAGCTAGTAATGGCTCTGAGCGTGGCTCTACTGATAAATCTGTTGAACAGATTGTTGAGAAAACTATAGACACTCAACCTACTGATGAGACCAGTGCTGCTGATGAACCCTTATTTAATCAAGTTGAGGAAACTATGGAAACTCAACCTCTGATTATTGAAGAAGACCAACTTACATCCATTGAGGAAACTGTAGAAACTCAATCTGCTGATGAAGTTGTAGATTTGCCGATGTCAGGAAGAGCTTGTGCTGCTGAATAGGTTGTTACTGATGATCAAAAAATGGTGTATACTGATGAGCTAACTACAGACACTCATCCATCTGAGCAAACTACTGACACTCAGATCATTCTTGCTGATGAAGCCTCTGAGAAAACTTTGGACACTCAGATTATTCAGGTCTCTCTTTCTTCTGATGATGTGATCCTGGTGGAACCTACTGGTGTTAAGGAGATTATTGAGTTGGCAGGAGGTGCCGATGCTGAGATGGCCGTTCCAGCTGATCGGATTGCTAACCTTGATGAGTTAATTGCTGCTGACTTGCAGTTTGAGGAATTTTAGGATGCTTTATTTGCTTCTGATTCCTTTCCCCTACTGTTTACTCCTGAAGCCCTTCCTGCTCCAGCTATTGGATCTGTTGTTGTTGTCAGTACTGCCAATGGAAATGAAAGCTCAGATGAGATAGATCCTGAGGACTACATGGAGCTACCGACACCTACCCTGCAGCAAATCCCCAATCCCTTTGGTCCAAACCATTCCTTTCTTCCTGGCTCAACCAGTGAGCAGCCTACATTCTTACCATGGATCAAGCCTGATTTCAAAAGGAAGAAAGGGAAGGCTTCCCGAGTGTCAAAGCTCAAAGTGAATAAAGCTGTCTATGATTCTCTTCACTGCTTGCCTGGGAAGATAAAAGTTGAAGGAAAAATCCACTTTCCTGGTCCCTCTCCTAAGGAGGTTTGCATCGTCACGAATGGGTGGATGAGAAGATGCTTGATGATCAACGATGAACTTCATGATATACTTGAATTCAGATCTACTGATTCTCGTGGTCTACTTTACTTGGTCAAATCTGCTGCTCTTGCACTGACTTTACCGATGTTTCATCCTTGACAGCGTACCGATCACTTGGTTTATACCTCAAGGCTGATGAATATCGGGTTGATGGCCATGGTTCTTAAAGGTCGTGCCTACTTGAACTTTATTCTGGCCTTATTTCTTTCAATGGAAGACGGTGGTGTTTTCCATCTGCCTAGAGATCGTGAAATCATTGTGCATCCTGCATTCCCTCTGCCGATCTTCCAAAGCTTTTGTGTTGCCGACCTAATCTCTTCAACATCTGTTTTTGCTGACTACTTCGTGCCTGCCGATGCTGCTGCTCTTCAACAATTTCTTCTCCTTCCTTCTGTTCATGTTCCTTCTTCACCCTTTGAGCTGATCATTCTTTCATCTGATGATGAGATGGTTGCTGATGATGTTCTTGTCGAGGATGCTGATTTGAATAATGAAGACTTTTTCTCTTCTTTGGTAGTCCCATCTTCTCTCAGTGTCTTCCAGCCGACAATTGTTAACAGCTTATATGAGTATTTACGCCATGGTGATGGTAATTTCTCAAATCAGCAAGTGCCTGCCACTCGTGCTGATATTGGTGATATGGGCCTCTCTCTTGCCGACCTGATTAAGGATGTTCACAAGGATATTGTTAAGAAACTACTTAAGTCCAATCAGGAGGAGGAGAATAGGCGAGTCAAAGACTTAAAGGAGCTTCTTGCTGATAGAGAGGACCGACTGATGACGCTTTCTGAATTTTTGGGAAATATGCATTCCATTCAGAAGCAACTTTTTGGTGATCGCAAACTTCAGATCAGAGACCAAAAGACTGTTGAAGATGAGCTAGCTACTACCAAGATCGCTCTTGCTGATGCTCAACTCAAAATTGCTGCTCTTGAAGACAACAACAAGATGCTGACTAAGAGATTGGAAAGTGCTCAGAGAAGACAAAATAGGAAAGCTGACAAAGAGGCTGCTAGAGCAAAGAAGAAGTCCAAGCGTACTGGATCTACATCAAAGGCTGCTGACCAGCAAGAAGACCCTCCCGTGTCTTGAGTCAATGTAGCTAATGATATAGATATCCTGAAGATCTTCAAAGATATATCCAACAAACTCTTTGCTAACATTCTGTTTTTGTGTATACTTATATTTTGTTATGCTCTTATATTATATCTGCTGTTCTTCATGCTAACTTTGTCTTGCAGATTATTACTCATCTGCTGATCATTACTAATCAGTAATCATTCATCTCTTTCTATTCCTTTTTTTATTTTGTATTTTTTTTACCTTTACTTGACATCTCGTGTGACTTGGCTTAGGGAATGAAAATAAATAGACTACCTTTTAAAACCATTCTTTTACTAAGCTAAGATAGATGTTCTTGTTTAGGGTGATTGGACTTAAGCAATTAGGAGGAGATTGTTGTTCGAATATATGTCCTAGACCTAGAATTGCTTAACCCCAATCATGTTGAACACTTAGGATCCCCCAATTTTTATTAGAACCTTTCTAGGTGCCCTTAGGATTCTTTGTGACCAGCACAGGTATATTACAACTCTTCAATCAAGGTAAACCAGCCAAAGGAAGCAAATTAGCAGACCAGAATTCAACTTGCCGATCAACTTAGTACTCATGTTGCCAACGACATAAACAATCAGCAAGGACAATCTGAACCTTACTGACAGTCAGTTTTCATCGTTCTATCTCAAAGTCAACTTACTGATTGTCTCTGTCCTTTCTGTACTATCTTATCAAAAAGTTGTTAAACCACTCTGTCATGATCACTGCGCCGTCTGACACCGAGCTACTTTTAGCTCTACTCTGTCTCTACTTGATTTTTGCAGGTAACCGGTTGAGACAAAGGGGTCTTTACCCATCAGACTTTTGCAAGCATGCGTGTGCTCCATATCTTCGCCATTAATGCTAAAGATACCGCATTTAATGCTCCTCAACCACCCAGCTGGAAATTCAAATTTGCAAGCCTTCTTCCTCAAGACAAAAGTCATTTACTCCCCCTATAAATAGAGGACTTAGTGCATTGAAGAAGGTTGGTGAAATTAGAGCATTGAAGAGAGTTGAATGTTTTGAGTATTCATTGAAGCTCAAACATTCTATCCAGATAATCATTAGACATTTATTAGGACATACACTTGTGCACAAACTCATCAACAAATGTCAGTATTCTCGAACTAGATCATTTAAGGAATACGTTGTTTGAGTTATTCACACACCCACCTGAGTGAGATAAGTTCTCTTGGACTTGCCGCTCAAAAACACTTGGTCAGATTTGTATTACGATCCATTAGTGATCTCTAGAATTTAGTCTTTGTTTCCGGAAAAGTTGTGCTTGTAATAGACTAGAGATATCTAATAGTACTCTTAACCCAAATCCAAGTTCTGACCAAACTTGGTAGAGGACGTAGCAGTATTTACACTGTGAACCTCTCCAAATTATTGTCTCCCCTATTGCTTACTTCATCCTTACCGGTTGGAACTCTATCACCGGCAGATCGTATATGGTTCTACTGATTCATTGTAATTTCCATTGACCAATCTCTTACAACTGCATTGAACTCTTAGAAATTACTTTGTGTTTAAACCAAGCTCTCAAAACCTTTTTCATACTGATTTTGTGTGAGTTAAAACCAAGTCATATCTTCTCCGCTGCGCTTACTGATAATAGTTTGCAAACTGATAAGTGACTTTATATTTATAAAAGTGTTTCTTTGTAAAAGTTTTAAAAAGGCTATTCACCCCCCCCCCTTCAAAGATCGATCTCAGTATGTCGAGACCAGGCTCTGATACCAATTGAAAGAAATTAGCGGCTAGGACTGTTTTCTGGGAACCAACCAACTGTGAGTACAACTATGCTCACAGTTGTCCTGTCAGTTGACACGACGAACACAGTAAAGAAAAACACAGAAACGCAACGGAATTTTAAAGACAAAAATTAACACTTCAGCAAGAATTACTTGCTGGAAAACTTTCATTAATAAATAGGTCTTGCAGAATACAAGACAATGAAAGAAAAACAAACAACGAAAAGATCAAACTATTCTAGATCTCTAGAATAAATGAAAACACTCAAATACCTTGAAGTTTTGATGAACAAGAACCTCAAGAACACAAGGACTCTCTCAAAAACGAAAATAACACTTTGTGAACCTCTGAATTCGTGAAGAATGGCTGAATGTTGACGCCATATATATAGGAGTTTGAATGAAGTCTTTGATGTGGAAATATTTCTTCATCCAATCACCTTCCAAGTAAAGAGTCCAACTTTCCTATAAAACAAATATACTAACCAAAGATAAACATTAGTAGGTTAGTCAAGTAAATCAAAATAATAATAATTATCCTAAAATAAACTATTCCTAAATAATTACAACTAAATCCTAAAATAAATAAACTCTAAATATATACATTTATTAAATCAGAATCACAAAGATACAAAACTAAATATAAGAGTATTTCATACTCTTTCAATCCCAATAAAGTTAGGTAATTTTTCTTTTAAGGTAAGGCTACTAAATATCCTATCTTAATTATAAAAGGGCAAGTTTAGTTTTCCCCCTCTATGTACTTTTACTAGGAAAAACCCCGTGCTACGCACGGAAATTTGTTTACAATTTGTCATCTATTTAGTTAGTCAAATATATTTTATTATGATTAAAGAAAAATAAATTTTAAGTATCTCAAAAATACATCTAAAAAAGAAGACATGTAAAAAGAGTAAATAATCAATTATATTGTAATTTTTTATTTATTTTGGGGGGATAAATTAATGAGTAAATTATTTTCTAACTTTGGATGTAGAATCAAGATTAATATTTTTTGTGACTTTTCCTTTGTTTGCAGGGTTAGAGTTGCCTCAACATAAACTTTTTAACGTATTAGTTAAAAAAATAAATTGTTTGAAGAATTTTCATTTGTTTTAAGTAACTAATCAAAATTTTATTTTTTGTGACTTTATATTTCAAATTATGACTTTTCATTTTTTATACCGGGGAAGTTAAATCACTTTATCATAATTATTTTTAATATATTAGTTTTATTGAGACTCTTCATATTTTAGTAATCGTTGCACTTAAATGAATACATATAATGATCTATGAAAAAAAATCTTAGGTACAAAATTATTTGTATGTAAAATTTCAAAAAATCATTCATTTTAGTATAAACAGGACATTCAATTTGGAATGAAGATAGTAACTTATGATTTACTAATATTATTATTAGTAATAGTTAATTTCTTTAAAAATAATAATGATTAACTTATATAATAAATATTATAATTGAATAATACTTTTAATTGTAAAAGTTAATATATATAATAACTATTGTAATTAACTATTGTTTTCAATAGTAAAAGTTAACGTATATAATAACTATAATGGTTAACTAATACTATTAATAGTAATAGTCAACGTATATAGTAACTATTAACGTTAACTAATACGATTAATAGTAATAAGTAACTTATATAATAACTATTATAGTTAACCAATATTATTCATAATAATAGTTAACTTATATAGTTATAGTTAACTAATACTATTAATAGTAATAGTTAACTTATACAATAACTATTATAGTTAACTAATACTATTAATAGTAATAGCTAACTTATACAATAACTATTATAGTTTACTAATACTATTAATAGTAATAGTTAACTTATATAATAACTATTATTATTAGCTAATATTATTAGCTAATAATAAGAATATCAAGAGTCACTTATAAATAAGAATGGAGATGACATGGCTTCACCAAAAGCACTCTTTATGCTAAAATGTCCACATGGCGAATTCTTGTACATCTGCGTCTACTTTTAATATATATAGATTTAATATTAATAAAATTACAAAGTCACTGTCCCTACTTTAAGAAAATAGTTAAACAAAGTTAGCAACATAAAAATTATAGAACCGTCCAGCACATTTTGGATCAGATAAACAAAATAAATAAAAATCGCACTTAAATATTCAATGAATAAATAATTCACTTAAAAACAAAATTTTTGAATTTATTTTTAGCTATTTTGAATAAAAAAAAAAAAAAAACCAAAAAAAACCCTCAACCGGAATGAACAGGATTAAACGGCCGAACCGGTTTAATTAGATAAACCTATGTCGTAACCTTAACCGTATAATTAAAATTAAGGTTAAGTTAGTGTAAATGGTAGGGGTGTCAGCGGTTCGGTCTGAACCGCGGTTCAGAACCGAACCGAACCAAACTATGCGGTTTGGTTCGGTTTTTGAACATGAATGGTTCAATTCGGTTTGAAAAATTCACAAACCACGCGGTTCGGTTTAGTCTGCGGTCTGACCCCTCCAAACCAAGCAAACCGAACCAAACCAAACCGTTCTAAACCGAACCAAGGTCTGAACCGCGAGACCGAACCATGGTCTGAACCGCCAGACCGAACCGCGGTCTAAACCATTGAACCGAACCATAGATTAACTATTTGTATGCATCTCCTCACTCTCCCCCTTTCTTTCCTTCTCAATGTGGGAAAATTGTATTAACAGTTAACACTGTCTTACCCAAAACCATTCCATGAAAATGATCAAGCACATCAACAAGACAAAACAATTAATCAACCCCATAATTAAATTCTTTAAGGAGTTTCTCATATTGTGTTCTTACCCAATAATTAAAGAACATAGGGAGCTCTCGGTTCCACCACTACCGCCACCATTGTCATCTTCACAACTGGGTTAAGCATATTCACAACTGGATTAAGCATATTCACAACTGAGTTTGGGATTCAAAGTGATTGTTGGGCATCTTCACTCCGCCTCCACCGGTTCCACCACCACCGCCACCATTGTCATCTTCTGAATTGGGGTGGGTTAAGCATATTCACAACTGAGTTTGGGATTCAAAACGAAATACTAGAAAAAACAAGTATTGTCGAATCCGCTTCGGGAGCCTCCTCATCTACCAGATCCGCCTTGAACACGTGCGCCTCCGGCGTTTCCTTCCAGTCGATCCTGGTATTCGCGATGGCGGATGTGTTATTGCTGGTTTGATCGGAAATTTTCGATTTGGGGAAGATTAAAAGATCTAAAACTGAAAGAGAGAGGGGATAAGAGTGCTGCTATTTCCCACATCGAAAATGAAAGAAAGGGAAAGGGAGAAGTGGATATAAATATAAAGTGGGTGCTGCTATTGGAAAAAACAGTCAACTGGCTAAATCAATTGGACTTTGGTCTGGGCTTGGGTTTGGACCTTGGGTTTGGACCTTAGTTTGGACTACGGTTTGAACTGAGTTTAGAACCGTGGTTTGAACCGCGGTTCGAGCCGAACCATGCAGTTTGGTTCAGTTCGGTTTGGAGGTTTGCGTGGTTCAGTTCGGTTTGGAAAAATACCAAACCGATCACTAGCGGTTTGGTCTCTAAAAACCTCTAAACCGAACCGAACAGTTTACACCCCTAGTAAATGGTGAACCGTAACCGGCGGTTATGTAACCGTAACCTTCAGTTCAACCTAACCGCCGGCATGTCTAGTTCATTTCTCCTTTTCCTATTGCAAAAAAAAACAAAATTATTATTTCCTACGTTCCTATATAAATGTTCGATTCATTTTAAAAGACATTTTTAAAATTTTTAATTTTTAAACAATTTAAAGGTAAAGATTCATAAATGTTATTTTTATCCAATTTTCAAACATTTAATTTTGAAAATGTTGCTTACAAATACAAATAGTGTTGTTCGAGTATGATTGAATTTTGTGCTTGTAGGACCTACTACTCATTAATTCAACATCCAAATCCAATTAATTTTTGTTTGCTATTTTTTTTTTTTATTATTTTTTTTTAAACTTTTTTTTAAACCTAGCTTTTCTCTTAAGAATATTTTTTTTTTTTTTCAAAAAAAATCATTCATTTTGAAACATTTTTTTTAATGGACAATCATTTTAAGTGTACTTTTGATAGAATCACTTTTGAGAAATCAATAGCGGTGAATCGAATCACAAGCAATGTCAAACTCATCTCTAAAATTCAATTGTTTCTCTTTCTGCCATTAAATTTCCATAGTTGCATTTTTGTTTGCAGTGAAGGGAAAAGCTAGCGAAATTGAAGAAATTTAACGATTTTTCACCCCCAGAAAATTGCACTGTCTAGTGTCCACCTCTCTTGTTTGCCACTATTCAATCAATTACATTTATAACAAAAAATAGATAAATCATATATTTACAAAATAACGAGTTTATGATCATGTTAATAACAATAACACAAATTAAACAATCAATACTTTCATTAATCAAGGTTTAGTATTTCATGGAACAAGTATAGACAGGGTCCAAGAACACCAAACTTTTGCACTCACCTGACTGCAACATACTTTTCGAATGTCAAATTCACGAAGATAAGAATTTGTCATTGATCAAGGTTAGTATTTCATTTTAATGTATATGTATACGAGGGATTGAAGAATCATCCACCAAGTTCTGTTCGAGATGGAATGACGGGCACAAGAAAATTCCCAAACGGAGAATCAAAGATTTTGAAGTTCCCCTTGGATCTATCTTGTTGTGCTTGCGAAACTGCATAGTTTTTAGCCTGCTGAATCCTCAAACTAATGGCTCTGGTTTCACCTGAATCAACCTGCATCTCATGCCCATATGTGGGGTTTAGCAAAATACTCCCTCTGTCCCATTATGAATGTCGCATTTGACTAGTCAACGTTTTTAAGAATTGTGCTTTACTTGTTTGTATATTCCTTGTACAGTAGTAAAAAATTGCACAAAGACTATTTCCTTATTTAGAATTGTGACATTCATTTTGGGACGTATTAAAAAAGGAAATGCGACATTTATTATTGGACAGAGGGAGTATATATCTTGCAGCAAGAGAAAATTAAAGGGTTAGGAAATGCATTACTTTTGTCGGTCTATTCATTGATGTTGCAGATATGCCTTTCTTTTCGGCTGATGTAGAGGTATTCCTGCAATGGAAGGTTCGCAAATCTTGGATTAGATAGCCCATTCGCCAAAAAGATGGGAATCAATTTGACGATATATATATCAAATGCAATTATACAAGAAAAAGAATAAAAGCCTGGTTTTTGAAGGCATCTTTGCGTTGTAAAATAGCAAAGACGGAGTAAGAATGACTGATAAATAAATAAGCCTCTAAATTATAAACGTCTAGGACCATTAGAAGAGTTACAGACCACTATATGGTTAATCTACTCGGGGGCTTATTTAACATCAATCAGAATGGTGAAATTACACAATGTCGAATAAGTTGTGTCAACAATCTGATATCCTCTTACAGTCATACTACCTTTGTCATGTAAATGAAAAGGTAAATGATAAAAAGAGAACATGCGCAGACGACACCACAACACAACTGAGATTAATTTCTATCTTCTTACATTAATAGGTCTTTCTACTATCCAATAGGACACAACAACAAGGACAAAGAGACACATTTGGTTCTAATTGATAAACATTAAAATTAAAATCCACACCATTAGCCATAATCAATATCCACAGGGCATCATTTCTTGACATATACTCCCTCTGTCCCGGAATAAATGTCACAACTCACATGTGGTCAACTAAGTTGAACTTTGACCAAAAAGTTACGAAAATCTGAGTATTTTCATACTATTTTGAAAATGATTATTGATACATCAATAGAAACACTATTCATAACTATTTTTGAATTTCAATGAAGATAAATAATTTTGCATTAAAAATTAGTCAAAATTTAACTTAATTGACCATATGTGATATTTATTCCGGGACAGAGGTAGTATCAAATACTGATATTGGATAACGAGCTGATCAAATTCACACAGACAAATTATATTACTACCTTCTATAGTTATCACATACGGAGTAAATTGCCTTATCCCCGAGTGTATGAGCTTATTTTCCATTTTCAACTGAACGGAAGTTTTGTTCCTTAGGAGGGTCCAATCTTCTTACCTACGGAATAAAGTTTGTTTAGCTCTTTGTAGATGCTAGGTAGGATATTATTTCCCATTTTTATTTGCATACTTGATTGGCAAAACTGAAGGGACAGTCTGCATCAGAATTTGCTGTATAAGGCTTAAATGTTGTTAGGTGTTAACTATGTTATGTATTTATGTATCATTCAGAAAATGATTGAATTCGGACTCATCCAACCGCAGAGGTAGCTCCAGTGCTGAGACAGAGGAGGGGGGAGGTCACTTAGGGTTGTACTTGAAAGAAAGGTCTTCCCATAATCTACATTGAAGAACATTCTTCTGAAGTAAAAGATCAGAAAAACAATGCAAAAAGTTTTCTCCCAGACATATAGCATAAATAACTAGTAAAAGCTACTCCCTCCGTCCCAAAATACTTGTAGTTTAAGAGGTTCAAGTTTGTCTCATTATACTTGTTCGTTTTGCTATTACCTGGACAATTTTACCATTGTTTACCAAATATTCCCTTATTTACGATTATGTAGTTGTCATTCCAAAATCTTTTAATCACCTAGGTCATTGAATTGCTTTAAGCGTAATTTAGTGTATTTCATATGTAATAATTACACTTTTTAATATGTGTGTACAAGTCTAAAATAATGGGACGGAGGGAGTACCTATTAGCTATCCTTAATTGTATTCAGCATTACAGCTTACGAGATTAGTTGAGTTATAATTGGCTGTCCATAAGTCGTTCTACTATAATGTGTAAATTGCCTTAATAATCATGACTTAATGGATTCACTATGGAGTACTCCCTCCGTTCCTAATTAAAAGACGTTTTAGAAGATTGGTAATTTTCCACATTATTTGACGTTTTGGGTGTTTTAGGCTCTAATGGACCAAATTGCCCTTATCACTAATTAATATCAATGACTGTTGGTTCCTCTTTCTCTCACTTATTCATTGTATTCTTCAACTTTCTCCCTCTTCAACTTGTTTTTCTACTCTGTTTTCTCCCTGTTTCTCTAACACATCCATCCTCATCTGCTTACTCTCTATCATCAACTACCAATTGCTTCGGGATTCATTCAAATCCATAACGTTTCTGCATCCATTCAAATCCATCTCCTTCTTCGTTGGATTCTTGTACTAAAACTCTAAAAATTCCCTTTCAAACTCAGAAATGATTGAAATGATTCAAACCCAAATTATAATTTTATATTGAAAACGCCATTTCATTTAATTGCAAAAGAATGTAAATGTAATGTTACAGCAAAAAAAAAAAAAATGTCAGGAAACCAGATTTTTTAGGAGAGAGAAAATGTTTGGCATGTTTAACTGTTTGTCCTCTTTCTCTTCTTGTTGATTTTGGGCATAATTCCATAAGGACCCAAAGCCCAGATCATAAAGCCATAAAAACCCAGCCGATATGATTATGTCCACCTACCCCCTAATCCCAGATCAAAATTCCATCAAAACCCAATTACCCTTTGACTCAGTCAACATTAATCTCTAAATGCCAAAACTACCCCTCCACCTAATAAAACCCTCACCACCCTCACCACACTCTGCCTTATTTTTATCAAAATACTCTCGCTCTAGAAAACACACACACTAATCACTATCTCTATTTTCTCTTTCTGCTCCTCCGATCATCTTCTTGTTTTCCGGCCACTTCTCCGTCCCCCGGTCCATCTTCAGCAACAAAATTACCAAAAGACACCAGATCTGGATTCCCCTTGTGAAGGCGAATTTATTGCCACCAAAATGAGCGGCATCGGGCTTCAGACGTGCCCCCAATCGCCACCGTCAAATCCGACTGCTCCTTTTCCAAACATTATTCGCTGGCAACACTCCGGCGACGCAAACCGAAATCAAACCTCATAAGATTAATCGCCTCGACCAGACGAAACTAATGGCATGAAAATCGCATCCATCGAACCTCGTTTGAGCCACCAGGAGCCACCGTCAAATCCGACTGCTACGTCAACCCCTCTTCCTCCGGCGACGTCGATCCCTTATTCCTTTCTTCCTCTCTCTCTACACCAGTGACAACATGGTGTGACCGCCGACGAGCTCCGACGACCGCCGCGACCTCCGGCAATATTTCTAGCCGTCGCCTGTCCAGATCTGGTTAGTGCCATCACTATGACGAAGCTGTAGATCCAGTAGCTCCGGTCGAATGGACTATTGACTCGTCTCGAGAAGAAAATGGAGGAATGGACTGTGATTTGGGAATATGATGTCCACCGGCTTCACCATTTGCTGACCATTAGGTATTTCAAGTTGATCCAGGTCAAATTTGTTTAAAGTAAACTAAATAGAAGGCAAGAATCATGTACTTCGCCAGAACTCAATTGCAATTTGATATAGCTGAATTGAAGGCATTGTTTGCTGAATTAAGAACTATCCAATAATGTAAATCCTGCTCAGTATCGATCTAAAGTAGCGAATCAACTTGAATTAGCATCTATACAAATTAAACTTCACAAAAAATGAACAATTGAGTGATGTAGCTGGTATATCTAAGTCTGATTTATGCTAGTTTGATATAAGTTTGTGAAACTGAGATGGGTTGGAAAAAAAAAAAGAAGGTGATATAAGTTTGTGAAAATCAGATGGAACGGGAAAAAAAAAAAAAAGGTGAATTAGGCTCCGTTTATTTGGAGGAAAACATTTTCTGGAAAATATTTTCCAGAAAATGTTCTTCATACTTTTTTCGCTGTTATTGCAAAGGAACTTTGAGCAATAATTTTAAGTTGACATAATTTGTATCAAAGTCTTGTAAATTCTTTATGAGACATGTAAAAAAGTCTCATATCAGACTTATGAGTCTCTCAAAGGTCTCATAAGTGCATTTTTTTTAGGTCTTATAATTTGTATCAGTCTTGTAAATTCTTTATGAGACATGTTAAAAGTCTCATATCAAACTTATGAGTCTCTCAAAGATCTCATAAGTGTATTTTTTTAGGTCTTATAATTTGTATCAAAGTCTCATAGCAGAGACTCATGAGTCTCTCAAAGGTCTCATAAGTGCATTTTTTTAGGCCTTATAATTTGTATCAAAGTCTTGTAAATTCTTTATGAGACATGTAAAAAGTCTCATATCAGACTTATGAGGGTCTATTTACAAGGTCTCATAGCAGAGACTCATGAGGCTCTCAAAGGTCTCATAAGTGCATTTTTTATAAGAGTAAAGCATGTCTTATACGTCACTTATGAGAGTTTGACCGGATTTGACCAAAAAATATTATTCATTTTTTTATTAAAAGTTGGAAAATGTGAAAAAAATGGCTCTTATACTCTAATTATAATAGTGGAGCATGTCTTATACGTCAGTTATGAGAGTTTGACCGGATTTGACCAAAAAATGTTATTTATTTTTTTTATTAAAAGTTGGAAAATGTGAAAAAAAAAATGATTATTATATTAAATAATTTAATTCATAACAAATATGTCTTTGGTTCAATGGTTTGGTAATATTGTTCAAGCATAGGTCACATGTTCGATTCCACACTCATGCGTTGCTTTAGAATTTTCTTTTAAATTTTGGAATGGGCTGTGGGCTGGAGTGGATAGGGGCTGGACTGGATAGGGGTAGTTATGTCTTTTGAGTGTTAATGGGTGTACCTGGGATTTTGATCTAGGCATGGGTTTTTATGGGATTTTGATCTCACTCAGGGGTTCTAGGGTCCAAATCTCTTGATTTTGATGGATTAGTTCAAATTTTTGGGAGTATATTTTGCTGGTTTTGATGGGTTAGTTCAATTTTCAGGGAGAAAATTAATCTGTTGAAAATGGAGGAGAAGAAAAGGCGTGGGTGATGTACTGGGAACCGTGGAAAAGAAAAGTGAGGGTGAGTGACTGGGAAAGTTAGGCAGTTAATAGATGGAGAAAGGGTAAATATGGCAATTTACAGGGCTATTAATAACTTCCTTGGTAGTAGAGATTTAAGCTAAAACGTCATATCAAAAAGAACGGAGGGAGTAGTTCAAATGAAATTACAATACTCCCTCCGGTCCAAAATAACTGTCACTTTTGGACCAAAATATTGGTCCAAAATAATTGTCACTTTTGAGCTAAATGTCTCTCTTATCCTTGCATTGAAACTTGTTCTCTTTTATTAATTATCTTAGTGTGAGACATTAATGTAAGAAAGTTGCACACTTAATAGGGGAAAAGTTAGAACTTTTGTCACTAAGTCATGATAATTATTACATTTCTTAAGAGTTGTGCAAATGCAGAAAAAACACAGTTATTTTGGACCGGAGGGAGTAATAAATAATCTTAATTAAACTTTGACACTGATCGCTAAGAAGAGATATTTATGAAACTAACAAACCATAAATGTCGAGCTCTTTTATCTGTCAATTAAACTCCAGATTTTGAACATGATTACAAGTGAAGAGCTAGAATAGTCCAATAATCAAAAGCTGAACCGGAGATGGAGATAAGTTGCATAGAAAACAAGGTAGGATTTGGGAACATCCAATTTGGTGGAAGAGATCGAAATCAAAACTCATATACTAGATCGGATTCAAAGCTAATATCACTAGAATTCTGATTCGAATTCAAGAAATCAGTAATCGAAAACATAATTGCTTAAACACAACAAATATACAATCAATTTAGTTACACAGTCCAGCATAAGCAAAGAGCAAGACAAGATCATAATACAATAATCAAAGAAGCATGAAAATCACGAATTGATACGAGGAGTAATGGAGTAGCGAAACGGGCGATTGATTTACCTCAAAGACTTTGCGGGATCGACTTTTCTCCTCTTTGGCGCAGACGCCATTTTCGCGCTCATGCTTCAAAACTGTCAACGAGAACGAGATATCCCTTCTGATTCTGTTTAGGGTTTATATAGTTTGGGCTCTAAACCCTAGTACTTGTCAAGCTTTATAGCATTCTATCTATTGGCACGGTTGGGCCTTTTGGTTTGGTTTGATTTGGTTTGGTACTTCAACAAACTTGTACTCTCTCTATCCCAAAATGATCTTCTCATTTGTCATTTCTCGTTGTCCAAAAAAATCTTCAACTATCTACAATTTAGGCTTAAAAGTGCATAAACAAAACATGGCTACCAAAGCAAGTGTTCATATCCTTAAAAAATTTGAATAGTCAAACGCGAAAATAATTTTAGGACGGAGGGAGTATTTAAATAGAGCAATGCTAGGGGCATAAAATAAGGTCACAAAATCTTGCTTGTAAGATGAGGTGGAGATATTTTATTGGTTGCATCGATAATGGACCTGCCACACTCTAATTAAAAACACCAACAACATTATTACACTTTGGATTTTCTGAGTCAAGTTTTTGTGACTTTTTTATACCCCTAGTATTATTCATTTAAATAAATGTCTAACTTTCTTTTATATCTGTCATTCCAGATGAGTATTGGATAACATAAAAAAAATCAATAAATGTATACTAGCTCTGTCCCCCCCCCCCCCCCCCGAAATAGGATTTTGGTATCTTTTATTTTTATTATACTTTGACATGTAACTTAAATAATAAATAGTTATCCTAATATAAATTTAAAAGAATTTATTGGGAGTATTATTAATTGTGATACAATAACAATTTTTAAATTTTTATTTGGATTATTATATTTTTTTCAAAAGACGTGGTCAAAGTAAAGTCAAGTTTACCAAAATTCTATTTTCGGCGGGATGGAGGGAGTATATAGTGGAAAAATAATATATATAATTGAAAAATGTTTGATAAATTAAGTGTGTAACTTATTATAATGAATGAGATTCCTTAAAGAACAATGCAACAAAAATGAGGAGGTTTTGTGTTAGGAAAAACTCTTTTTAAAAACGTTCTGTGACATTTTCTCAAGTGAAATTTGCGCGTGGTGACAGGTCTGTAAGTAGAATTTCTCGAGTTGTTAGTATTAATGTTTAACAGTGTCACTTATAGTGTTTAAGAGTGTTAGTTGTAATATTTTCGACTGTTAGTTCACGTATTATTAAGTGCCAGCTGAGGTGTTATAAAAGTGTTAGTGTTAGTATTTAAGAGTGTCAGTTATAGTGCGTACGAGTGCCAGCTGTTGTATACGAGTCACAATTTGTTGTGGATATGGCCCTCCACTACCCAAGCAAATCACAAGAACAATAAAAACACACAAACAAAGCACAAGAAATCAAAGCAAGAAAAGACACAGAAATTGTTTACCCAGCTCGTCAATATGTTTGACTACGTCTGGGGGCACTACCAAGCCAGAATCTTGCACTATAATATGTTATCTTTAAGTTACAATGAGTTTGGGGGCGGAACATTGCTTAAATAATGCCCTGGAATAAGATCTAAACCTAAACAAAGAATGAATCCCGAAATCCCGTCGGCGGACCAGGCGCCCGCATGGCCTACCCCAAGCGCCCGCCTGGCCTTGATTTCCGGAGAACCAAACCTTTTGTCCAAATGAGCGCCCGCCTGCGGGGTACCGAGCGCCCGCTCGCTCTCTGCGCCTGGAATTCTCCCTTTTTGTTCCTTTGAGGATCTCTACTCCAACAATCTCTCACCTAGAGATCAACCGCATATACAAGCCCCGTATCCGTCTTCAACTCATCATTGGTGTCGTCCTAGTGCTCACCTCGATCATGGTAGTGCCTTCCTCCTCTCCTATTCTCCAAGCCCAATTGAAGCTTTACATAGCTTCAACTTTTCAAGGTTTACCACCTTGGTCAACATGTCAGCCGGGTTCTCCGATCCCAAAATCTTCTCCGGCCTTAAGATCTTCCTCTCCAAGAGATGTCTGATGTAATGAAACCTCAGTTCAATGTGCTTCGTCCTAGAATGAAACGCCGGATTCCTTGCCAAATGTATTGCACTCTGACTGTCACTGTAGAGAGCATTACCACTTCGCGTCTTCCCAAGTTCACCCAAGAAGTTCTGCAACCATACCATCTCTTTACTTGCCTCTGTCACTGCCTGCTTTCGCGGTCGACTGAGCCACGATCTTCTGCAATTTAGAAGCCCAGGAGATTGCCGTACCACCCAATGTGAAAACATAACTCGTAGTACTTCTCCTCTTGTCTAGATCGCTTGATGCCAAATCCGTATCAACATAACCCGCTAACACGACCTCCTTGCTTGAGAAACATAGAGCCTTACCAGCAGTACCCTTTAAGTAACGCAGGATCCATTTAACCGCTTCCCAATGTTGCTTCCCTGGATTGCCCATATACCGGCTGACTACTCCCACCGCATGTGCAATGTTCGGCCTTGTACACACCATTGCATACATTAGACTCCCCACTGCCGAAGCATATGGAGTCCTCTCCATCTTGTCACGCTCCTCCTTACCCTTAGGTGAGTCCTTCTCGGATAGCTTGAAGTGCATACCCAATGGTGTCCCTGTTGGCTTCGCCTCTTCCATGCAAAACCTTGCCAAGACTTTCTCAACGTATTCTGCTTGTGAAAGAACCAACTTACCCGACTCCCTATTCCGGTCAATCCGCATGCCCAAGATTTTTCTGGCCTCCCCCAAATCCTTCATCTCGAACCGTTCTGACAACTGAGCCTTCAATCTGTTTACCTCTCTACTGCTAGAGCCCGATATTAGCATGTCATCCACATATAACAGCAAGATTATATACCCATTGTCCGTGTTCTTGAAGTAGCAACAATGATCCGCCTCACATCTGATAAAATCAATGTCATGCATGAATCCATCAAACTTCCTGTACCACTGCCTAGGAGCTTGTTTAAGGCCATACAAGCTCTTAGTCAACCTGCAAACCAGTTCCTCGCTACCCTTAGACAAGTAACCCTCTGGTTGTACCATGTAAATTTCTTCCTCCAAATCACCATGAAGAAAGGCCGTCTTTACATCAATCTATCCCCAGAACCATTCTGTCATCTTCACAACAGGAGTGAATACCTCGGTGTAGTCAATACCGTACTTTTGCTGAAACCCTTTTACAACCAACCTTGCCTTGTAACGCTTACTGCTGTTTGCTTCCTCCTTGATCCTGTAAACCCACTTGTTATGCACTGCCTTCTTCCCCTTAGGCAGTTTAATCAACTCCCAAGTTTTGTTGGCCTTTAATGAGTCCATCTCATCATCCATCGCAGCTTTCCACTTATCACAAAGTGCACTACGAACAGCCTCCGCATAACATTCCGGTCCACCACTATCTGTCAGCAACAAATAGTAATTTGGAGGAGTATACCTGTCAGGTGATCCACGCAATCTGCTGGATCTACGCAGTGGAATATCCGGTTCCGGAGTATGTGGTTCATCTTTAGTGACCCCCTGACCATAGTCATCATGAACCATCCTGCTCCCACCCGAGTCTGGAATATCCACCTCTACAACCTCCGGTTCCGAACTAATATCATCAGATGCCCCCTTTCTGTCCTTGTACAATACCTGTTCATTGAATACCACATCTCGACTACGAATAATTTTATGGTTTCGGTCATCCCAAAACTTATACCCGAAGTCATCCCCGCCATACCCAATAAACGTACATTTTACAGATTTTGCATCTAACTTAGTTCTATCAGCAGAATCAATATGAACATATGAAATGCAGCCAAATATGCGAAGAAATGACAGATTTACCTGCTTGCCACTCCATGCTTCCTCTGGAATTCCATTCCCCAATGGTACCGATGGTCCCCTATTGATCAAGAAAGCAGCCGTGTCAACCGCATATGCCCAGAACGTCTTCGGAAGTCCACACTTCAACCTCAAACTTCTAGCCCGCTCGTTCAATGTCCTGTTCATCCGCTCTGCAACCCCGTTATGTTGTGGTGTGCCCTTTGGAGTCTTCTCCATGCGAATGCCATTCGCTGCACAATATTCCTTGAACTCCCCGAGCTCATACTCCCCTCCGTTATCTG
Source organism: Campanula takesimana (assembly GCA_026119855.1). Lineage (NCBI taxonomy): Eukaryota > Viridiplantae > Streptophyta > Magnoliopsida > Asterales > Campanulaceae > Campanula > Campanula takesimana. The sequence continues at coordinate 723,308 of JAOWBW010000448.1, read as the reverse complement.
ACCTCAAGCACTTAAGCTTAAGTCCCGTTTGATTCTCCACCAAAGCCTTCCATTTCTTAAACACCTCGAATGCCTCATCTTTGTGTTTCAAGAAATAAACCCAGACTTTCCTTGTCGAATCATCAATGAACGACATGTAATATGACGCACCACCCAGAGAAGTTACCGGGCCCGGCCCCCACAAATCCATGTGGACCAAATCCAACTTTGCTTACCTCAAAGCCCTACCTGTCCTCGAGAAATTACTCCTCGCCTGTTTGCCAAACACACAATCTTCGCAGATCCCCACGTCGACTGTCTTCAAACCCGGTAGTCTTCCATTTGAGCAAAGTACTTTCATCCCCTTCTCACTCATGTGACCCAATCGACAGTGCCACAAATCCGTATCACCCTTGGCTGACGCCACCGCGATACTATCCTTGGTGTTATTCAGCAAATACAATGTCCCCTCTTTATTACCCCGAGCGATCTCCAAATCCTCCTTGGTAATAACCCAGTTCCTGCAGCCAAAAGTTACCTTATAACCTTCTTCATCCAACTGCCCAACTGAAAGCAGGTTCTTTTTCAAACCCGGAATGTGTCTGACCCCGTGTAGATGTAGGACCTTCCCGTCCGATGCTCCTATTCTGACATCCCCCTTCCCCTTGATTTCCAAAGGCTCGCCATCCGCCATATAGACCTTACCGAAATCACCGGAAGTATAATTCTCCATCTCTTCTGCATGCCCGCAAGAGTGGAATGATGCCCCCGAATCCAGCACCCATGATTCTAGTGCACTACTAACACTCAGAACCAGTACATCATCACCTTCGACTGTCACATTCACCGAATTGCCCCCACGATTGGGACAATCCTTCTTGTAGTGTCCTAACTCCTTGCAATGATAACACTGCACCGATCCTTTCGCAACCCTTGGTTTATCTCTGATCTCCACGGCCTTGCCCTTACCACCCACTACGTTTTCCCTTGATTCAGTTCTCCCCTTATTGCTAGTACCCGGCCTTCCCCTGCTAGTAGTAGCTAAGGCCGATCCCGAAGTAGACGATGTCCCCAACTTCTTTAAACGATTTTCCTCGCCCAACAAGAAATCCTTAACATCATCATACTTCAACTTGTTCTTACCCGCTGAAGCATTAATCGCTGTCACCGTTCCGCTCCAACTTCCTGGTAAAGACGCTAGCAACAAGCACGCATGAACCTCATCATCAAACGTAATATCCAGCGCAGTCAATGAGTCTATAACATCCATAAACTCATCGATGTGCTTAGCTAAGGATCCTCCCTCTTGCATCTTGAGACTACCCATCTTGCGTATCAAATCAACCTTGTTTGCAGCAGATGGAGTTTCAAATCTCTCAGTAAGATAATCCAATAGCTCCTTTGTGGTTTTTGCCTTCTTGATAGTCTTCGCGATCCACTTTGACAAAGTAGATCTAACCACCCCTAGGGCTTTCCGATCCATGAGATCCCAATCTTCTTGCTTTTCTCCTTCCGATTTGACACCCTTTAGAGGCTTATAGAGATCTTTGTTGTACAAGAGATCCTCTATTTGCATCCTCCAAAACCCATAGTCAGAACCATCAAATTTCTCCACCGCTTGTTTATCCTTGCCCATTCTTGATTGCTTGACAAACCCCAATCGTCCGATAAACCAATCGATCGATTGACCCTGATCTCCAACCATAGCTCTTGATACCAGTTGTTGTGGAGATGGCCCTCCACTACCCAAGTAAATCACAAGAACAATAAAAGCACACAAACAAAGCACAAGAAATCAAAGCAAGAAAAGACACAGAAATTGTTTACCCAGTTCGTCAATATGTTTGACTACGTCTGGTGGCACTACCAAGCCAGGATCTTGTACTATAATATGTTATCTTTAAGTTACAATGAGTTTGGGGGCGGAACATTGCTTAAATAATGCCCTGGAATAAGATCTAAACTTAAACAAAGAAGGAATCCCGAAATCCCGTCGGCGGACCAGCCGCCCGCCTGGCCTACCCCAAGCGCCCGCCTGGCCTTGATTTCCGGAGAACCAAACCTTCTGTCCAAATGAGCGCCCGCCTGCTGGGTACCGAGCGCCCGCTCGCTCTCTGCGCCTGGAATTCTCCCTTTTTGTTCCTTTGAGGATCTCTACTCCAACACAATTCATGTTTTAGTGAGTGCCCGTGCATGTGTTTTAAAAGTGTTTGATCTAATGTTTAAGAGTGTAAATTTTATTGTTTAAAACTGCCAATTGTAGTGTTCAAAAGTGTCAGTTCATGTTTTATTTAATGTCAGTGCATTTGTGTATAGAGTGCTAGTTCTAGTGTAAAAGAGTGCCATTTCTAGTGTTTGAAAATGCTAGTTGTAGTATTCAAAAGTGTCATTTCATGTGTTATTGAGTGCCAGTGCATGTGTTATAGAGTGCTAGTTCTAGTATTCAAGAGTGTCAATTCTAGTGTTTAAGAGTGTGAGTTCTTGTGTTATTGATGGTTAGCACATGTGTTTAGAGAGTGTCAATTCATGTGTAAGAGTGCCATTTCATGTGTTAAAAAGTGCAAGTTCATGTATTAAAGAGTGCTAATTCATGTAAAAGAGTGCCTATATTGGTGTTGTGTTAATAAGTTCCATATATTTACAAAAAGGTCATTGCGAGTTTTAAAATGTGCCAGTTGTTTATAAAATGCCACTGTACGCATATTTACAAAAATATCACTGCACAATTGTAAAACAAGTTCTACTTATTTACAAAAATATCGCTGCACATTTTAAAAACCCGTTTCTATTACTATTTAGAAAGTTGTTATTTTTGTAAAAAAAAAAAACATATTTTCACAACAAAAATGGACTCTTATGATCCATCTAAAAAGCAAGATGCTACTTGCGTATTCCAGGACTCACCGGGTTAAGTTACAAAATAATCTAGCACAAGCTTATTATAAGTTCGTTTGTCATAGCATGGCTGATGGCTGATAACTTATAGCTGATGGCTATGACTTATAGCTCATGGCTGAATAAATGAGCACGGTTTGTTTTAGCTATTGTTAAATGATTTACTAGTCATTTTGAAAGTTATAATAATAGAAAACATTTGATTCACGAATATATGAAAAATTCACTAGTATATTTAAAATGTGATTGTATCATCAGAAATAATAATTATTATTTTTATTCACTTTGAAGTTAATCAAAAATATAACAAATAAACATTTAAAATAAAAAATAAGAGAAAAAAATAACATAAATATCTCAACAACAAAATAACTTTTTTTGCATTATGTGTTTTCTATTAACTAGAAATATTGAAAAAAAAATTAAGCTTAAATATAATCAAAGATGATTAACATGAGAAAACAAAAAGGCAAATTTTTAATTAAAAAAATTATATTTATAATTTTTTGTTCGAATATTGTGCAAATTTAACTTTTTTATTTTCTTAATTTAAATTATGACAATTTTGAAAATGAATATATTCAGATTAACAAATAAAGATTAAAAAGGAAAAAAGTGTTTTGATAGAATTGCATTAAAATAAATAACAAAAGAGAGAAAAAAAAAAAAAAAAAAGGAACGAAAAACAAAAGTGAAACAAATTTAATGGACGCTGAGAGTGGGAGGAGAAGAAAAAACAAAGTTCTAATGAATGTGGATTACAGAGGTTGAAATTTGTATCTCCTCGTTGTGCGCCTGATTTTTTAAAAGTGTTGGTTTCCTGTAAAATGCGTTTTTTCTAATGAGTAAGAAAAACGTGTTTTTAAATGCGCGGTGACATTTTTGTATATAATTGAAACAAGATGTCTTTTGATTTCGATGCTAGTATTGACGATAAACAAAATAATGAGACTCCAGTTGAGGATATGTCGATGGACTTCACGCATTTGTTCACTACGCATCAACACTTTTCTTCTAGGGACACTTTAATTCAGTGGGCACGTGCTAGGGGAAAGGAGTATATGGTATTGTGATTGTAATTGGTCGATCAGATAAAGGTTGGGGAAATAAAACACCAAAAAAAAAACTCGACTAACGTAGTGGTCAGCACCATTCATTTGCCACTATAGAAATATAGGGAGGTGATACATAATATGAAGAAGATGGAGGAGAGAGAGAGAGGCATTCATAAAGTTGCTCTAAAAAGATAATCATGTGGAAGCGTAATGGTGTAGGGATTTTCTCATACAATGTAACTGTGTGTGGGTGTTGGTCCCAAAGACACAACAAGTGTATGAAAAGAGGCTAGAGGAGGGGGTGGATAGCCTATTTAAAATTTTAACAATTTTTCTAAATTCAACCTTATACTTACTCGATGAATTTTGCGGTCACTTAATTAAGACCACTAGTTCAAGAGTAATATGCACAACAGAAGTTTTCGATACAAATGAGTTAGAGTTGTTTTTGAATGAAAAAGTGCGGTAGGTAGAGTTGCGGCCACTAGTAGTTTCGACAACTAAGAATGCGGCAACTAGAGGTGTGGTCGGTTGAGATGTGTTCAACAGAATAAGGTAGGTTGAGAGTTTGAAAGAAAGTGTCTTGGAGATTCGGCAAATGATAAGTAGTCAGATTTACAACTTAGGCAATATGGTAAACATACAAACACAATTCATAAATGTTCATAAATCTGGGAAGATCAAAACACTAAACGACAAACAAGATTAATATGAACAATAAGAACAAGTAGAGAAATTAAATTTGCAGAAAGTAAAGTTCAATAAGTAAATGACACAATGATTTGGAAATGTTCGTTCTGTTAAAAGATCTACGTCCTTTACCAAGATGGTCAGTCTTGGATTTTGAATAGATGTTTATATTGATTCTTCCTTGATTACAGATTACAGAGATGAAGCTTTGAATCAACAACCTATTTTCTATGAAGATCAAATCCTAGACTTAGACCAGTGTATTCCTAATGATGAAATCTATATGATTGATCAATCGGGGTAAGTTTGTGTGTTAAGAATCAAAAGCTCTTTGAAATATATATGATTTAGAGCCTATTGAATCTTATGTGTTACAAGGCTTAAGATTTGTAGATGAAGGTTTCTTGAGCTTGTTGACGACTTGAAGGTTGTGCTAGAAGATTCGAATGATTCTGAAAATCTTAAATATGATCTTCAATCACCAAGAATTACAACATCAATTTCTCTCTTGGAATCTCAGCAATGTTCAATGAAGAACTCAAGGTCTATTTATAGCCTTGAATGGAGAGGTAGCCGTTTGAAATCTTCGAGGGAAAGTTTGGAGAACAATGAGCTGTTGAATTCTGATTGGAGCTCAATCTGAGTTGTCCTTTCGTTGCAGAAGATAGTGGTCCAAGTGTACTATCAAACCGTTAGATGACAATTGAATTCAAATTTGAAATTTGAATCTTGCAACGTTCTAAAATAACCAAAAGATTTGGATACTAGTGTGACCATGTTTAAGTTTAACCAAACTTGAGTTTAGAGTCTTCAGTCTTTGGTCTTCATAAGGCAACTGAGTGACTTGCGGTCACTTGATGTGCGGTCACCTTGAGGTGCGGTCACATGTGACTGTTCAAAGTGTGGTCACTTGTGATCCAACTGAGGTCACTTTGAGGTAGGTTGCCTTAGATAAATTTTCTTCAAAAATTTGAGGAGCCAATCTTCACAAGCCTAGACAATCTAAAGATATTGAATATTTGATTATTATATCTTTTGCATGTTTATTATAATAATCTTCGTCCCTAGTGATTATGATTAATTACTAGTGCGAGTTTAATAGATAATCATATGATGATTATGTGTATGCTATACAATTAGACTTATAGGTATTTGTTGGAGAACAAATACTGGACTGACCCCTATGAGATTTATGTCATGATCAAATGTCATAATTAAATCTCATATAGTTATATCACTTAAATCTTTAGACCTGAGGTTATTACAGTCTTCCACTTGATGAACATTATGTTTGACATATTCAAACATTACATTTAACCGGGTTGCTATAAAGGATATGATTGGCATAATCAGAATTATGTAGAGAAAGGTAATAAGCCAAGAAGGGATTTGTTCCTCTTTAAGAGAGATGTCAAACTTGGTGTTGGTCCCAAAGACACAACAAGGGTATGAGAAAGGAGGCTAGAGGGCGGGTGAATAGCCTACTTTAAAATTTCAACCCTTTTTTTAAAATTCAACCAAGTGCTTACAATCTTGAGTTTTGCGGTCAAGTAATAAACCACGCGGTCAAGGTGTAATATGCACAGCGGAAGTTTTCGATAGAAATAAGGTAAGGTTGTTTTGATAAAAATATCTAAGTGGATTCTTTCTCACGGTCAAGTTATTCGGGTTGAGAAAGATGCGGTCAAGTGATTTGCGGTCAGAGATTTGCGGTCAGATGGTTGAGAGATTGAAAGTTGTTGTCTTAGAAGTTTTGGCAAAAGATAAGTTAGTCAGATTTTAGCTAAGGCAATGTGGAGAACAAACAAACACAATTCAAAACGGTTCTTAAATCTAAAAGATCGAACACTAAACGACAAACAAGATTAATATAAACAATAAAGAACAAGATGAACAATACTTGAAAGTAAATTTGCAGAAAGTAAAATGACACAAGTATTTGGAAAGGTTCGATCTGTTAAAAGATCTACGTCCTTTACCAAGATGGTCAGTCTTGGATTTTGAATGGAGGTATATATTAATTCTTGAGTGTACAGATTACAGAGATGAAGCTTTGAATCAACACCTACTTTCTATGAAGAATAAATCCTAGACTTAGACCATTGTATCCCTTTTGATGCAATCTATGTGATTGATCAATTGGGGTGAGTGTGTGTGTAAGAATCAGAAGCTCTTTAAAATCTAAGTGATTGTAGAGCCTAATGAATCTTAAGTGTTTACAATGCTTGAGATGACTTGTTTGTTGCTGGAGATCTTTGAAGGTTTGAAGGTGAGTTCTTTGAAGATTCAAAGGATTCTAGAAATCTTGAGTATGATCTTCAATCACCAAGTATTTCAACAGCAATTTCTCTCTTTTAAATCTCAGCCTATTTTCAATGAAGAACTTAAGGGCTATTTATAGCCTTGAATGAAAAATAGCTGTTGGGAAATACTTGAGCTCCAAGTTGAAGGACAATGAGCTGTTGAATTCTGATTGGAGCTCATTCTGAGTTATCTTGTTGTTGCAGAATGAAGGTGGTCCCTAGAGATTCAAATTTGAATTACTTGGGGTCCAAGTTGAGTTCTGCAACGTTCTAAACTAACTATGGTTTGACCATGGTTAAGTTTGAACACTTGGATTCTTGAGCACCTTCTATACTTGCGGTTGAGACTTCACGGTCGAATGATCCACGGTCAGATGGTTTTTCACGGTCGACAGATCTGCCACGGTTGAGGTGAGCCTCTTTCCGGTCAAGGAGTGCTTCTCACGGTCAAGGTCTTGACCACTAGATTTTCCAGACTTAGGAATTTTCAGCCTATCAATCTAAAGCCTATACTATCAAAATGGACTATTCTAAAAATGAAGTTTAACACTTCTTACAATATATCCTAAAGTCCACAAAAGATAAAATTAGGTTATGGGTTCAATCAAATCTAGGTAATAGGAGTGGTTTATAATAAGCATACCTAACAATCTCCCCCTATTTGATTGAGACCATTACCTACTGTAACAAAGGCTAATTCATTGTACTTGGTAATAACATGTTTTCAAGAAATATTGTTTTATTAAATATCATGCCCCAAGTCAATGCACACTCTAAGCCAATGTCATAGATTTCTATCAGCCTAAAAAGATAAAATAAATTCTAATCCTAGCAAGATAGAAATATAAGTTTGAATGCATTTTAAGGAAATAGCAATAAGCAATCAAATGCATCAAACAAACATTAAGAGGCACTCCAAAAAGATATTCATTCAAGCATAGGGAGTGCAAACCAAAAGAGGTGATTAAAGTTTTACAAACCATAAAACAAACAGAAAATAAAAATTGTTTTGGGACAAACATTAACAAATGTTTCAACGACCACACACGGTCATGTAGAAAAGATTTAACCAAGATCACGGTAGAGGATAGCCTAGAAGCGGTCGAAATCATGGAGATCATCTTCAGTGAGGTCGGAGAAGGGAAAGCGGTAAGAGGGCATGGAGAGACCGGGAATGAGAATAGGCACGGTCACTCCATCTTCATCATCTTCACCCTGAGCATTTACATTACCGTGGCCTGCTTCTGCCTCTTGATTTGCAACTAGATTACCGTGGCGGTTGATCCTTTTCATCACAGTGTTAGCTCGATTGGACAGTAAATCAATTTTATTTGATTGGTCATTGAGGCGGTTGGTGTGGACAATCATGGCTTGTTTGAATGCTTCCAATTTCTTACCCAAGCTTTCATTCAGATTGGTCATAGCGGATTTCAGGGCAATGTCTTTAACATCTTTTTCCACAGACACCCTTACTTTCTTTACTTCCAGAGAAAGTTCATCTTTAACATCCTCCATTGATTTTGAGATGTCTATCGAGGCTTTTAAGACTTCCTTTGAAAATCACTTCATGATGGCTCTTGTTTGAATGAGGAAATATTGGTTCATAAAGTCCGGAGTTACCATGAAGGCACTTGGAGCAACAAGAGCGGTAGAAGTAGAACTGCCAGCTTCACCGGGCCTCGAAGAGCTGCTGCCTGCTTGACCGGAGAGGGCATCTGATATAGCCTTTGATACGTACTCTCTCTTCCCCTTAATGGTCTCAATCAGTTAAGAGGGAAGAGCAGTAACCTGGTCCTTAAGCACGGAGTTGGCAGACTTCAGTTCAGAGATTTCTTCATGGAGAGCGGCCTGGTTGGCGGTCAGCTTTGAGATCTGGGTTTGGGAATCCAGATTGATTTGAGTAAGCATTTCCACTGCGGTCAACAAATGAGCAATTGGATCGACCGGAGGTTCAGAAGTGGACGGCCTGATTGGAGACATGGTCAATTTACCAGTATCATCAACTGCGCGGTCACTGGGTTCATGGTCATCTTCTTGACCGTGACCTTCATGCTCAGACACTAACACATCCTTTTAACTTCCTTTACATACTCGGCACGCTTTTCAACATTTTCAGGAACTTCATCATCACTAAAAATTGGGCTATCAGCGTTGATACCCTTATCAACCTCAACATTATCACCAGCATTATCATCAGAATGTTCTGATCCATCATCAGATACATCCTCTACCTCTTCATCTGTAGGTTCATCAACCAAACCAAGTGTTGGTTTAAAAATTGGTTGCCTTTTCAGGCGCTGGGGTGGAGCAATCTCAATAACATCTTCACCGTCGCCCTGAGTAGGTGAACCGGATGGGATAAAATCAGGAGAAACGGTCGATGGAGGAGGTCTGGAAATTTTAGATTTCTTGGAGACATGGATAGGACTTAGAGAAAGATCCCTTTTCTTGGATTTCTCCCCCTGAGACGAAGCGGGGAGTGCAGAAGACTTTGTTTTGAAGGATTTGGATGGAACGGTCAGAGAGGACACGGTTGGTTTGGAGACCGTGGATTTTGAGAGTGGTGTGGTTGGCTTGGCTTTAACTGGAACGGTAGGAATGATTTTGGAAGGAGACTTAATGGTTGAGGGTTCTTTGATAATAATTCCAGTCAAAGGTTTAGTTTTGGAAGGAGCGGTCGATGCACTAGCAATTCCTTTACCTTTGACTATCCTTCTAGTTTCAAGTTCTTCCTCAGCTTCTTCAATCTCTTCATCATCATCATGAGGAGATGACGATCTTCCAGGAGCATCGATCCCTAAGGCTATTCTGGCAGCCTTGGTGTAGTTTGGAGGGATGTATTTCTCTCTCTTGTGTACAGGTTCACGATTCCGGTATTCTTGATATTGATCATCACCAAACCGGTTGCGGTAGGTAGATCTCATGGTCTTGATGTCAAAGACCTTGGATAGAGAGAGAGGCACATTGGCATCTTTATCCTTGTTGATTTCCCTTCGAAGTTCAGGAATGAATTTGAACAGGAGGGAAAGGAATCTGGAGTTTTTCTTGTACTTGGTAGGTGCTTGATCATATAGCTGCTTCTTATAATCGTTGATGTGGTCTAACAACAGTCCATACAGAATCTTGGGCCAGTTCACCTTTCTGCCCAGGTAGATTGCAGTTGAGAGCTTCCATTGAGTAGAATTGAAGTTGCCATGGTTGCCACTTTTACACAGAAGTCCGTGGCCAACCAGATGACCAATATAGTACATTACCTCAGGAAATGTCTTGCGGTAGGGATTGCAAACATCAGTAGATCCAATTAGTCTTGTTGCCAATCCATCATACTCATCATCAGATAGGGAGATAGGAGCCTCATTATCAATGTCAAGACCAAGGGTGGAGGCAATATCAGTGTAGTCAATTTCTATCTTATGACCATACACTTCAGCAGCAATCCAGTTAAGAGAGTTGTTTTGTTCATCTCTCCCTTTGACTTCTTTAGCGGTAGAATAGAATTCTCCAACTGCGGCAAGGTAATGATCAGATTGGTTCATGGTAAAGTAATGGAGAATGTCAGATTTCTTCATCCTTTTGATCAAGTGTCTCCCAATAGCATCTTTTTGAAGATCTTCGTAATCTATAACGCACCCAGGAATGAATGATTGTTCTTCCTAAAAAGAATTGAGACGTTAGAAACACTGGTGCGGTCGCCCATTGTGCGGTCGAAGAACCAAGATGGTGCGGTCGACAGACACAAGGTAGACAGAGACGACGGTAGACAAGAAAATACTTAGAAATATTCAATGAAATTTCTAAAAACATACACAAACACCAAAACACTATGTGTAGCCAAAAATGAGAATCAAAAAGTGACTATATCAAGATCATGAGGAACATCATAAGAACACCAAGAACACTATTCATGGCGAAAACCCAGAAAACGATTCAGAGCATGAAAATCCATAAAAATTACATACACATGAGCATAAAAACCGATTAAGCAACATTATAGCATCAATTTCACTGTTAGGAACATATCAATCTCAGAATTCGAAAGGGCAAAAAAAATCAAAAATATGACCTAAAAGCTTTGAAAAATTCATGGCATAGAGAGATTTAACAACTAGAATATGAATCTAAACATTATGTTGAGCTCGAAATCTCGAAAATAACAAGAATAACTAGTAAAACAACGAGAATTTAACCCAGAAATAGAGAGAATCAAACATGAATACCAAGGGTTTTAAATCCGCTAAAACTGAGAAACGAATATTGAAAAAATGATGAGTTTTGGGTCAAGAAATCATACCATTGTGTCTTCAGAGGGTAGTTCTTGTGATTTCTTGGATGATTTTGTTGGTTGAGTTGATTTTGGTTCCATTTATAGAAGAAAAGATTAAGAAACGAGAGAGAGAGAGAGGAACTGGGTTTTGTAGAGAGAAGTAGAGAGAGACAGAGTATAGAGAGAGAAAGTGGAGAGTGGGGAGGGGTTTCAAAAAAAGTTGTTGCAGAGAGGTGGAGTTGAAGGGAAGTGAAACGGTTTGTGTAAGAGAAGTGGGAGGTTAACTCTGCAAAAACTTAGGGATTTGACCAGTAATGTCCTTTCACCATAAATGCATAGATAGTAACGGCGGACATAAATAGGAGAATAAAATTAATTGCAAATGATTTGAATTAAATAAAGACGAGGGAAAAGAGGAAATTACAGAATTGCCCCTTGGATGACTAGGAAGATCCTCAGAATTTTCTAAGTTAGAAACACTTACCTGGTCACCTAGCTTTTTGCGGTCAGGTATTTGACCGTGACCTTATGCGGTCAGGAGGGTACCTTGGTTAAGAGATGCTTCTATAAAGCAGTGAACCATTGTCATCATTTTCCTATGCGGTAGGCTTCTTTAAAGCCTTGAACAAAATTCCTATTCATGCGGTCGATACTTCATGCGGTCAACAAGGTGCGGTCGGTACACTTGATAGATCTTGAGGCTTCGACCGTGGTTACTTGACCGGTGATATGTCATCGACCGTTGAGACCTGCTTGGTTTTGGACTTGGATAAAACACAAGACATTAGCACAATCAAGATATATGGACAAGTAATTAAAGTTCTAGCATGCCCATTTCTCCTCTAAGATACCTAAATCTCTTCGAATCAAGAGCCTTGGTGAGAATATCTGCAATTTGATTGTCAGTACTCACATACTCTAGATGGATATTACCTTTTTCCACATGATCCTTGAGAAAGTGGTACTTGATATCAATGTGTTTGGTTTTGAATGCATGACAGGGTTGTTGGAGACAGCAATGGTAGATGTATTGTCACAATAGATTGGACAATTTTCTTCGTTGATTCCGTAGTCAACCAATTGTTGCTTCATCCAGAGCACTTGGCAGCAGCAGCTTCCAGCAGCTATATATTTAGCTTCTGTGGTAGATACAGAGACTGGGGCTTGTTTCTTGCTTTCCCATGAAACGAGTCGATTTCCAAGGAAATGACAAGTTCCACTTGTACTTTTCCTGTCTATTGTACATGCTGCATAATCTGCATCTGAGTAACCTATAAGATCAAAATTTGAATCTTTGGAGTACCAAAGTCCAAGGTTAATAGTCCCAGATAGATATCGAATAATACGTTTAACAGCAATAAGATGTGCTTCTCTAGGATCCGCTTGATAACGAGCACAAACACAAACACTAAACATGATATCTGGCCTACTAGCAGTTAAGTAAAGAAGAGAACCAATCATACCTCGGTATAAGGTTTGATCAACCTTCTTACCTTTCAAGTCTTTATCTAACTTGTTACCAACAGCCATAAGAGTGTCATATGCCTTTGTATTTTCAAGTCCAAATTTCTTGATAAGGTCCTTTGTGTACTTTGCATGATTGAGGAAGATGCCTTCAGCATATTGTTTAATTTGAAACCCAAGGAAGAATGTTAATTCTCCCATCATGCTCATCTCAAATTTGCTTTTCATTAGCTTCTCAAATCGCTTACACAACAATTCATTAGTAGAACCAAAAATAATATCATCTACATATATTTGAACTAATAAAGTATGATCATGATATTTAGCAATGAATAGAGTTGTGTCGATCTTACCACGCTTGAAGCCTTTCTCTAAGAGAAATTTAGATAGAGTATCATACCATGCACGTGGAGCTTGTTTGAGTCCATATAAAGCTTTACGGAGTTTGTAGACATGATTTGGAAATTTGGGGTCTTCAAATCCGGGCAGTTGAGCAACAAAGACTGTTTCTTGAAGTTCACCGTTGAGGAATGCACTCTTCACATCCATTTGATATAACTTGAATCTTTTGAAAGAGGCATAAGCTAAAAATATCCTTATAGCTTCAAGTCTTGCAACGGGGGCAAAAGTTTCATCATAATCAATGCCTTCTTCTTGTCTGTATCCTTGTGCAACCAACCTAGCTTTGTTCCTTGTGATGCTTCCATTCTCATCCATCTTGTTTCGGAACACCCACTTTGTACCAATCACTCCTTGATCTTGTGGCCTTGGAACTAAGGTCCAAACTTTGAATCTTTCAAATTGGTTGAGCTCTTCTTGCATAGCAACTGTAACGCCCATCCTTAATCTCGTTAAATATTTGACTTATTTGTTAAATTTTTGACTTGCTTGTTAAATTCGTGATTAGCATATTTATATGCTATTTTTATTTGAGTTAATTATTTAACTACTTTAGAAAATTAAGGTGGTTAAATGTTAAAGTTGAAAGTTTAGGGGCCTTTTTGTCAAAGTTAGAACTTGAGGGGCCTAGTGGCAATTCTTGGAAAGTTCCAAGTATATCATGTGTTTGCCTGAGAAAGGCATTTCATTTTCATGTTTCTTCTCGTACTTTCTCTCTGTCTCAGAGAGAAAGTTAATCTTTTACCCTATTCTCGACTCCTCGCGATTAATTATCCCTCTGTTCGTGATTCCGGTCCCGGATAAATATTCGTGGCGTTGAATAGAGCGTTCCAGACCGATCAGAAATTAATTTGGGTCAACTTGATTTTTGACTAGGTAAGCTATTAGCTTCCCCTTACTTGTAATAACATGTATATATGTTATTCCCGCTACTTGTTCTTGTTAAAATTGTGTTTTGGGCAATTTTTGTGATACTTGTAAAATTGGTACGAAGGGAGTATTTCTATACTAGTGCAGAACAGAGAACTTGAACCTAAGTACTAAATGGGTTTGTAAATATATAAGAAATTTATACTCCTATTCGTGAGACGGTAAAATAGTAACTTGATTTAAACATTATTAGAAAAATTATACCATTATTTGTGGTACGGGGAAATGAATGGAAGTATCTCTAAATGGGTATATTAGTATAATATAAAATTGTACTTATACTTTTGGGGTCGGTGAAATATTGAAATGGAATAAAAGGAAATTGTCCTATTATTTATGGGACGGTAAAAGAAATGAATTGAGCCTGAAATAATGTTTTGGGTATTGCCTAAGAGTTAATAAAAGTTACTCCTACGCTTGGGACGGAAAATTATTTAACCTGGGAAAGAATTCGGATTTTGGCATTTTTGGGCCTTGGGCGAGCGCCCATTTTGGGCTGGGCGAGCGCCCATTTTGGGCTGGGCGACCGCCCATCTATCTGAAGTATTTTGTTCTTGGAAAGCCTGATTTTGGGCGACCGCCCACACCATTTTGTGCGGCCGCCCATATGTCCTGAAAAATTGTAAAACTTGTTTAATGATTGTATAAGTTGGAAATAACCCTTGTTAAGGCATATAGCCTTAGGATAAGATGTCCTAGTAAGTATTGTGACACCTTAGGGGTATCAGAAGTGAGTCTTGAACATGATTACTCATTAAATTAAAATGAGAACTTGAGTATAAAAGGAAGAACTCTTGTATATGTCTTGAAAGTACTATGAACAAGCACTTATGTGTTATGCTTGTCTTGAAGCCAATGATTGTGCACCTTAGGGGCATTAAAACAATGACTTGAGATTGAATATCCTAGGTAGGGGATTAAGAACTCGTAATTATGAGTTGTCTAGCTCAATTACTTAAATTGAACTCGAATTATTCTTGGTCTAGGTTTAGGGTACTACCCTAGATGGCCTAGATGAGTGTTGTAGAACACTTGAGTACTGAAAAATAGTCCCTTTGTGAACAAATGAAATGTGGACTTAAATCATAATTAAATGATAACTTGAGTATAAGAGTAGTAACTCTTTTATATGTCTTGAAGTTAATGTTTGTATACCTTAGGGGTACCAACTAATGTCTTGAGCTTGAATATCCTAAGAAAAGGATTTGAAAACTTGTACGAGTAAGATGTATAATTCATCTTCTGAACTTGAACTTGAGTGTAAGAGTAAGGACTCTTCTACGTGTCTTGAATCTAAAGATTGTACAACTTAAGGGCATTAAAACTATGCCTTGAACTTGAATATCCTAGGAATAGGATCGTGAACTTGATTGGGAAAATGTATAGCTCATCTTCTTAATTAAAACGTGAATATAAGATGAGTAAATCTTGTACTTGTCTTAAATAATCAAAGAGTTGGATTGATAACTTAAGTATAAGTTAATTAACTCTTGTACATGTTTAACCATCCAAGAAAATAGATTGAAAACTTGGATACAAGATGATAAAATCTTGTAAAAGTCTTGACTGTCTTGATTGTCTTGAAAGTCTTGAATGTATTGAAACCATTACATGAGTATGGTAATAAACTTGAAAGATTCTTGATGTGTATATGCAAATCTTGCATGTAGCTACTTGATAGAATGTAGCTTCTTGATTATTTGATACATGACATGAATAACCAAAGAATTGGGTATGAAACTAGTTAGAGAATGATTAACTCTACTGTATACCTGAACTTGATATCTTGTCTTGAAATGAGTTCCTAAAGAAAATAGGGACTAGTGTAATATGAAGATAATTCATATAATCGTGAATACTACGATTTAAATTAATAAGAATGATTACAGAACACAATATGTGTTAGAAAATGTATTCGATTACTAACGATACATATATGTGAAGTATGACTGTGTCTAGGTACAATGTGACCTATTCTACTACGTGTTTAGAGTCTAAGGTATTGGGCTCTATTTGATAGTAAGGGTATAGTGATAGACACTTTAATGTGTTAAACGTGATATGAATATGTACGTGCAAACTTGGCATGTGACAAAATGATATACCCTACTACTTGACTGAAGTCTGTTATAAATGGACTCTTACTTGGATTGATCGTGTTACATGGACACCTTATGTGCCATTGTTATCTTGGTTTGTATTCGCAATAATTGCGTACGTGTACTTATATTGAGCACATGATACATAATTACATGGTGCATATTCTTGTGAGCACATGATACATAATTACATGGTGCATAAAGAATAGTCCACTAATAAGGGACTGAGTTCTGTTCTCGTAGTTCAAGTAAATATCTACTTGTGCATTCTTGGTGAGTCCAGCTGGTTCTCCTTGCTTGTTCGAAAATATATAGGTTCACGCTTGTCGCGAGAGCTGGGGTTTAAGTGACAATCGGGTCCCTATGTATTTCCGCCCGACCCCTTACTACCGGCCATAGTAAGGGCATAGCTTCCTTGGTTGGAGCAATAAGCCTGACCTAAGTGAATGCTAACTCCCGTCCCGAACACCACGTGGATCTTGTTATTGTGGATGACACTGAATACCAGGTCTTCTTATATACTGTTCTCCTGTCCTGTTCACCACGTGGATCTTGTTATTGTGGATGGCACTGGTTACCAGGTCTCCTTATATACTGCATAGCGGTTCCTGTTCTTGGTTGTCCTCAGCTAGAAAAGCATCGACAACAAATGGTATTATTGGGAGGAATAAGGAAGGATTCAGGTACAATGCGTGATAGGCCTATGTGCATCTTGTGAGCTGGTTTAGCCTCTCGCACTACTTGACTACTTGTTACCTGAACCTTTCTTGAGCTTGATTACTTGTTGGGTTGGCTTAGCCTCTCCTATACTTGTTACTTGATGATACTTGATATATGTTTAGTTGAGTATCTACTTGTATTGCATGATAACATGACATATAGTTGCATGTTAATAGCTTACTGAGATTTATCTCACCCTTTATTTGTTTAATTGTTTCCCCCCCCCCCAGGAAAGCAGGGGATAGTACGCAGTGAGGCTCGACTTAGCTGGGAATTTACTCAGCAGGATATTCTTGTTTGAAGTTAGTGTCCTTTTATATTTTGGTAAGGACGATCTTGTATGAGTTAATAAACTCTGGGCTTGTATTGGGGTAGTATTTGTTGTCCCTAGACAGTTCTTGTTGCTAGCTTATTTGCTAGGCATGTCTTCCGCTGTATGTAATCATTTTGGTTTTAATTTTCTTGGTCTAGAACTCGTGTGAGCTATCTTAGCTCCCTACTCTTGAGTATGTATATCATGTCAGTTTTGTTTCTAACAGGTATAGTTCCTGTTTCCCGTTAGTTTCTTGTTTCTTGTTAGTTACACGCACCAGGTTCGAGGTTCTATTAGGGGATCCCGGGACTTGGGGCGTGTCAGGTTGGTATCAGAGCTATAGTTTAGCTCTAAGCCTGGATAGGGTCTATGGCCTAGGTTGGGTTAGTCTTGGGTGTGTTTTCGACGCCGAGTGCTTCGTTACTTGTTGTTATACCAGGCATAGGACTGGTATTAATAGTGTTGATCCAATTGGATTAGATGGTTTGAGAATCGAGAGCGCGAGTCTTTAAAGACTTAGGCGTATCTATCTTGTCTTGTGGACATTGTTTCGTGCTATATATGCATGCTTGTCCTTATCTCGTGAATTACGTGGAAGTGTATTCTCTAGTAAGAGACTACGTGTTGATATTGTTATTAGTAAGAGCTTGATAGAAGTGTGGGTGATAACACCCTATACGTTCTATGTTAATTTGGTCGTGTCACCGGTATGGGACATTGATGTGATACGTGATATAGCTTGGCTGTCTACGTGTCATGACTTGGCTTTCTATGTGTTAGGCCAATCTTGTTTACCATAATAGATGGTAATTAATTCTCTGCTAGTATGCTTGACTATTTATGTGAGCATGATAGATTTATGCATATCATTCATATTTTGCATTGAAAGTCTAGAAAGGGTTCTTGAGATTGTACTGGGTATTTAACCTATGTGATTGACAGTGGAGTTTCTACACCAAACTAGATGGATGTATCCATTCTTGATGAGAAACTGGGTTATCTTGAGTTGTTACAGTGCGAATACAGTGCTGACATCTGGATTAATGTTCTTGACCTCGATTGAGTTAAACGAGTTGAAGATTCAACTTGAGAATTTCTTGATAGAGGATATATCTACCTTGTAGTGGATGTCTGAATTGAGTATCTGTGTTGACCTATTAGTGGAAACAACCAAGGTATGCGTGTTCTTGAGATATTCTTGATCTTGTTAGAGATTCATGAATGAATTTCGAAGGCAGCTCCATTGTTAACTATTTGACACCGAGAGCTACATCTTTTGATGGATTGTCTTGATGGATTGATATACGTAAAGTCAGTTTTGAATATTGAAAAGATGGATGACCACGACTTCAGTATCTGAGATTGCCTAGTGGATTTGACTAGTATTACAGTGATCTAGAGGATATGACCAGTTCTATTATTTCTAGTGGATATGTCAAGTTTCACCAATATAGTGGATTGACTAATCGAGTCTGTTTGACTTTATGTGTTTTGATGTTATAATTTATACATCTAAATTGCATAGAATATTTGTGAGTATCTGTGCATAGTCGTGATGTTCTTGAGTTCTATTTCTTGATTATATATGTTATAATCTTGATCTAGTAAAAATTCGAGGACGAATTTTCTTTAAGGTGGGGAGGATGTAACGCCCATCCTTAATCTCGTTAAATATTTGACTTATTTGTTAAATTTTTGACTTGCTTGTTAAATTCGTGATTAGCATATTTATATGCTATTTTTATTTGAGTTAATTATTTAACTACTTTAGAAAATTAAGGTGGTTAAATGTTAAAGTTGAAAGTTTAGGGGCCTTTTTGTCAAAGTTAGAACTTGAGGGGCCTAGTGGCAATTCTTGGAAAGTTCCAAGTATATCATGTGTTTGCCTGAGAAAGGCATTTCATTTTCATGTTTCTTCTCGTACTTTCTCTCTGTCTCAGAGAGAAAGTTAATCTTTTACCCTATTCTCGACTCCTCGCGATTAATTATCCCTCTGTTCGTGATTCCGGTCCCGGATAAATATTCGTGGCGTTGAATAGAGCGTTCCAGACAGATCAGAAATTAATTTGGGTCAACTTGATTTTTGACTAGGTAAGCTATTAGCTTCCCCTTACTTGTAATAACATGTATATATGTTATTCCCGCTACTTGTTCTTGTTAAAATTGTGTTTTGGGCAATTTTTGTGATACTTGTAAAATTGGTACGAAGGGAGTATTTCTATACTAGTGCAGAACAGAGAACTTGAACCTAAGTACTAAATGGGTTTGTAAATATATAAGAAATTTATACTCCTATTCGTGAGACGGTAAAATAGTAACTTGATTTAAACATTATTAGAAAAATTGTACCATTATTTGTGGTACGGGGAAATGAATGAAAGTATCTCTAAATGGGTATATTAGTATAATATAAAATTGTACTTATACTTTTGGGGTCGGTGAAATATTGAAATTGAATAAAAGGAAATTGTCCTATTATTTATGGGACGGTAAAAGAAATGAATTGAGCCTGAAATAATGTTTTGGGTATTGCCTAAGAGTTAATAAAAGTTACTCCTACGCTTGGGACGGAAAATTATTTAACCTGGGAAAGAATTCGGATTTTGGCATTTTTGGGCCTTGGGCGACCGCCCATTTTGGGCTGGGCGACCGCCCATCTATCTGAAGTATTTTGTTCTTGGAAAGCCTGATTTTGGGCGACCGCCCACACCATTTTGTGCGGCCGCCCATATGTCCTGAAAAATTGTAAAACTTGTTTAATGATTGTATAAGTTGGAAATAACCCTTGTTAAGGCATATAGCCTTAGGATAAGATGTCCTAGTAAGTATTGTGACACCTTAGGGGTATCAGAAGTGAGTCTTGAACATGATTACTCATTAAATTAAAATGAGAACTTGAGTATAAAAGGAAGAACTCTTGTATATGTCTTGAAAGTACTATGAACAAGCACTTATGTGTTATGCTTGTCTTGAAGCCAATGATTGTGCACCTTAGGGGCATTAAAACAATGACTTGAGATTGAATATCCTAGGTAGGGGATTAAGAACTCGTAATTATGAGTTGTCTAGCTCAATTACTTAAATTGAACTCGAATTATTCTTGGTCTAGGTTTAGGGTACTACCCTAGATGGCCTAGATGAGTGTTGTAGAACACTTGAGTACTGAAAAATAGTCCCTTTGTGAACAAATGAAATGTGGACTTAAATCATAATTAAATGATAACTTGGGTATAAGAGTAGTAACTCTTTTATATGTCTTGAAGTTAATGTTTGTATACCTTAGGGGTACCAACTAATGTCTTGAGCTTGAATATCCTAAGAAAAGGATTTGAAAACTTGTACGAGTAAGATGTATAATTCATCTTCTGAACTTGAACTTGAGTGTAAGAGTAAGGACTCTTCTACGTGTCTTGAATCTAAAGATTGTACAACTTAAGGGCATTAAAACTATGCCTTGAACTTGAATATCCTAGGAATAGGATCGTGAACTTGATTGGGAAAATGTATAGCTCATCTTCTTAATTAAAACGTGAATATAAGATGAGTAAATCTTGTACTTGTCTTAAATAATCAAAGAGTTGGATTGATAACTTAAGTATAAGTTAATTAACTCTTGTACATGTTTAACCATCCAAGAAAATAGATTGAAAACTTGGATACAAGATGATAAAATCTTGTAAAAGTCTTGACTGTCTTGATTGTCTTGAAAGTCTTGAATGTATTGAAACCATTACATGAGTATGGTAATAAACTTGAAAGATTCTTGATGTGTATATGCAAATCTTGCATGTAGCTACTTGATAGAATGTAGCTTCTTGATTATTTGATACATGACATGAATAACCAAAGAATTGGGTATGAAACTAGTTAGAGAATGATTAACTCTACTGTATACCTGAACTTGATATCTTGTCTTGAAATGAGTTCCTAAAGAAAATAGGGACTAGTGTAATATGAAGATAATTCATATAATCGTGAATACTACGATTTAAATTAATAAGAATGATTACAGAACACAATATGTGTTAGAAAATGTATTCGATTACTAACGATACATATATGTGAAGTATGACTGTGTCTAGGTACAATGTGACCTATTCTACTACGTGTTTAGAGTCTAAGGTATTGGGCTCTATTTGATAGTAAGGGTATAGTGATAGACACTTTAATGTGTTAAACGTGATATGAATATGTACGTGCAAACTTGGCATGTGACAAAATGATATACCCTACTACTTGACTGAAGTCTGTTATAAATGGACTCTTACTTGGATTGATCGTGTTACATGGACACCTTATGTGCCATTGTTATCTTGGTTTGTATTCGCAATAATTGCGTACGTGTACTTATATTGAGCACATGATACATAATTACATGGTGCATATTCTTGTGAGCACATGATACATAATTACATGGTGCATAAAGAATAGTCCACTAATAAGGGACTGAGTTCTGTTCTCGTAGTTCAAGTAAATATCTACTTGTGCATTCTTGGTGAGTCCAGCTGGTTCTCCTTGCTTGTTCGAAAATATATAGGTTCACGCTTGTCGCGAGAGCTGGGGTTTAAGTGACAATCGGGTCCCTATGTATTTCCGCCCGACCCCTTACTACCGGCCATAGTAAGGGCATAGCTTCCTTGGTTGGAGCAATAAGCCTGACCTAAGTGAATGCTAACTCCCGTCCCGAACACCACGTGGATCTTGTTATTGTGGATGACACTGAATACCAGGTCTTCTTATATACTGTTCTCCTGTCCTGTTCACCACGTGGATCTTGTTATTGTGGATGGCACTGGTTACCAGGTCTCCTTATATACTGCATAGCGGTTCCTGTTCTTGGTTGTCCTCAGCTAGAAAAGCATCGACAACAAATGGTATTATTGGGAGGAATAAGGAAGGATTCAGGTACAATGCGTGATAGGCCTATGTGCATCTTGTGAGCTGGTTTAGCCTCTCGCACTACTTGACTACTTGTTACCTGAACCTTTCTTGAGCTTGATTACTTGTTGGGTTGGCTTAGCCTCTCCTATACTTGTTACTTGATGATACTTGATATATGTTTAGTTGAGTATCTACTTGTATTGCATGATAACATGACATATAGTTGCATGTTAATAGCTTACTGAGATTTATCTCACCCTTTATTTGTTTAATTGTTTCCCCCCCCCCAGGAAAGCAGGGGATAGTACGCAGTGAGGCTCGACTTAGCTGGGAATTTACTCAGCAGGATATTCTTGTTTGAAGTTAGTGTCCTTTTATATTTTGGTAAGGACGATCTTGTATGAGTTAATAAACTCTGGGCTTGTATTGGGGTAGTATTTGTTGTCCCTAGACAGTTCTTGTTGCTAGCTTATTTGCTAGGCATGTCTTCCGCTGTATGTAATCATTTTGGTTTTAATTTTCTTGGTCTAGAACTCGTGTGAGCTATCTTAGCTCCCTACTCTTGAGTATGTATATCATGTCAGTTTTGTTTCTAACAGGTATAGTTCCTGTTTCCCGTTAGTTTCTTGTTTCTTGTTAGTTACACGCACCAGGTTCGAGGTTCTATTAGGGGATCCCGGGACTTGGGGCGTGTCAGGTTGGTATCAGAGCTATAGTTTAGCTCTAAGCCTGGATAGGGTCTATGGCCTAGGTTGGGTTAGTCTTGGGTGTGTTTTCGACGCCGAGTGCTTCGTTACTTGTTGTTATACCAGGCATAGGACTGGTATTAATAGTGTTGATCCAATTGGATTAGATGGTTTTGAGAATCGAGAGCGCGAGTCTTTAAAGACTTAGGCGTATCTATCTTGTCTTGTGGACATTGTTTCGTGCTATATATGCATGCTTGTCCTTATCTCGTGAATTACGTGGAAGTGTATTCTCTAGTAAGAGACTACGTGTTGATATTGTTATTAGTAAGAGCTTGATAGAAGTGTGGGTGATAACACCCTATACGTTCTATGTTAATTTGGTCGTGTCACCGGTATGGGACATTGATGTGATACGTGATATAGCTTGGCTGTCTACGTGTCATGACTTGGCTTTCTATGTGTTAGGCCAATCTTGTTTACCATAATAGATGGTAATTAATTCTCTGCTAGTATGCTTGACTATTTATGTGAGCATGATAGATTTATGCATATCATTCATATTTTGCATTGAAAGTCTAGAAAGGGTTCTTGAGATTGTACTGGGTATTTAACCTATGTGATTGACAGTGGAGTTTCTACACCAAACTAGATGGATGTATCCATTCTTGATGAGAAACTGGGTTATCTTGAGTTGTTACAGTGCGAATACAGTGCTGACATCTGGATTAATGTTCTTGACCTCGATTGAGTTAAACGAGTTGAAGATTCAACTTGAGAATTTCTTGATAGAGGATATATCTACCTTGTAGTGGATGTCTGAATTGAGTATCTGTGTTGACCTATTAGTGGAAACAACCAAGGTATGCGTGTTCTTGAGATATTCTTGATCTTGTTAGAGATTCATGAATGAATTTCGAAGGCAGCTCCATTGTTAACTATTTGACACCGAGAGCTACATCTTTTGATGGATTGTCTTGATGGATTGATATACGTAAAGTCAGTTTTGAATATTGAAAAGATGGATGACCACGACTTCAGTATCTGAGATTGCCTAGTGGATTTGACTAGTATTACAGTGATCTAGAGGATATGACCAGTTCTATTATTTCTAGTGGATATGTCAAGTTTCACCAATATAGTGGATTGACTAATCGAGTCTGTTTGACTTTATGTGTTTTGATGTTATAATTTATACATCTAAATTGCATAGAATATTTGTGAGTATCTGTGCATAGTCGTGATGTTCTTGAGTTCTATTTCTTGATTATATATGTTATAATCTTGATCTAGTAAAAATTCGAGGACGAATTTTCTTTAAGGTGGGGAGGATGTAACGCCCATCCTTAATCTCGTTAAATATTTGACTTATTTGTTAAATTTTTGACTTGCTTGTTAAATTCGTGATTAGCATATTTATATGCTATTTTTATTTGAGTTAATTATTTAACTACTTTAGAAAATTAAGGTGGTTAAATGTTAAAGTTGAAAGTTTAGGGGCCTTTTTGTCAAAGTTAGAACTTGAGGGGCCTAGTGGCAATTCTTGGAAAGTTCCAAGTATATCATGTGTTTGCCTGAGAAAGGCATTTCATTTTCATGTTTCTTCTCGTACTTTCTCTCTGTCTCAGAGAGAAAGTTAATCTTTTACCCTATTCTCGACTCCTCGCGATTAATTATCCCTCTGTTCGTGATTCCGGTCCCGGATAAATATTCGTGGCGTTGAATAGAGCGTTCCAGACAGATCAGAAATTAATTTGGGTCAACTTGATTTTTGACTAGGTAAGCTATTAGCTTCCCCTTACTTGTAATAACATGTATATATGTTATTCCCGCTACTTGTTCTTGTTAAAATTGTGTTTTGGGCAATTTTTGTGATACTTGTAAAATTGGTACGAAGGGAGTATTTCTATACTAGTGCAGAACAGAGAACTTGAACCTAAGTACTAAATGGGTTTGTAAATATATAAGAAATTTATACTCCTATTCGTGAGACGGTAAAATAGTAACTTGATTTAAACATTATTAGAAAAATTGTACCATTATTTGTGGTACGGGGAAATGAATGAAAGTATCTCTAAATGGGTATATTAGTATAATATAAAATTGTACTTATACTTTTGGGGTCGGTGAAATATTGAAATTGAATAAAAGGAAATTGTCCTATTATTTATGGGACGGTAAAAGAAATGAATTGAGCCTGAAATAATGTTTTGGGTATTGCCTAAGAGTTAATAAAAGTTACTCCTACGCTTGGGACGGAAAATTATTTAACCTGGGAAAGAATTCGGATTTTGGCATTTTTGGGCCTTGGGCGACCGCCCATTTTGGGCTGGGCGACCGCCCATCTATCTGAAGTATTTTGTTCTTGGAAAGCCTGATTTTGGGCGACCGCCCACACCATTTTGTGCGGCCGCCCATATGTCCTGAAAAATTGTAAAACTTGTTTAATGATTGTATAAGTTGGAAATAACCCTTGTTAAGGCATATAGCCTTAGGATAAGATGTCCTAGTAAGTATTGTGACACCTTAGGGGTATCAGAAGTGAGTCTTGAACATGATTACTCATTAAATTAAAATGAGAACTTGAGTATAAAAGGAAGAACTCTTGTATATGTCTTGAAAGTACTATGAACAAGCACTTATGTGTTATGCTTGTCTTGAAGCCAATGATTGTGCACCTTAGGGGCATTAAAACAATGACTTGAGATTGAATATCCTAGGTAGGGGATTAAGAACTCGTAATTATGAGTTGTCTAGCTCAATTACTTAAATTGAACTCGAATTATTCTTGGTCTAGGTTTAGGGTACTACCCTAGATGGCCTAGATGAGTGTTGTAGAACACTTGAGTACTGAAAAATAGTCCCTTTGTGAACAAATGAAATGTGGACTTAAATCATAATTAAATGATAACTTGGGTATAAGAGTAGTAACTCTTTTATATGTCTTGAAGTTAATGTTTGTATACCTTAGGGGTACCAACTAATGTCTTGAGCTTGAATATCCTAAGAAAAGGATTTGAAAACTTGTACGAGTAAGATGTATAATTCATCTTCTGAACTTGAACTTGAGTGTAAGAGTAAGGACTCTTCTACGTGTCTTGAATCTAAAGATTGTACAACTTAAGGGCATTAAAACTATGCCTTGAACTTGAATATCCTAGGAATAGGATCGTGAACTTGATTGGGAAAATGTATAGCTCATCTTCTTAATTAAAACGTGAATATAAGATGAGTAAATCTTGTACTTGTCTTAAATAATCAAAGAGTTGGATTGATAACTTAAGTATAAGTTAATTAACTCTTGTACATGTTTAACCATCCAAGAAAATAGATTGAAAACTTGGATACAAGATGATAAAATCTTGTAAAAGTCTTGACTGTCTTGATTGTCTTGAAAGTCTTGAATGTATTGAAACCATTACATGAGTATGGTAATAAACTTGAAAGATTCTTGATGTGTATATGCAAATCTTGCATGTAGCTACTTGATAGAATGTAGCTTCTTGATTATTTGATACATGACATGAATAACCAAAGAATTGGGTATGAAACTAGTTAGAGAATGATTAACTCTACTGTATACCTGAACTTGATATCTTGTCTTGAAATGAGTTCCTAAAGAAAATAGGGACTAGTGTAATATGAAGATAATTCATATAATCGTGAATACTACGATTTAAATTAATAAGAATGATTACAGAACACAATATGTGTTAGAAAATGTATTCGATTACTAACGATACATATATGTGAAGTATGACTGTGTCTAGGTACAATGTGACCTATTCTACTACGTGTTTAGAGTCTAAGGTATTGGGCTCTATTTGATAGTAAGGGTATAGTGATAGACACTTTAATGTGTTAAACGTGATATGAATATGTACGTGCAAACTTGGCATGTGACAAAATGATATACCCTACTACTTGACTGAAGTCTGTTATAAATGGACTCTTACTTGGATTGATCGTGTTACATGGACACCTTATGTGCCATTGTTATCTTGGTTTGTATTCGCAATAATTGCGTACGTGTACTTATATTGAGCACATGATACATAATTACATGGTGCATATTCTTGTGAGCACATGATACATAATTACATGGTGCATAAAGAATAGTCCACTAATAAGGGACTGAGTTCTGTTCTCGTAGTTCAAGTAAATATCTACTTGTGCATTCTTGGTGAGTCCAGCTGGTTCTCCTTGCTTGTTCGAAAATATATAGGTTCACGCTTGTCGCGAGAGCTGGGGTTTAAGTGACAATCGGGTCCCTATGTATTTCCGCCCGACCCCTTACTACCGGCCATAGTAAGGGCATAGCTTCCTTGGTTGGAGCAATAAGCCTGACCTAAGTGAATGCTAACTCCCGTCCCGAACACCACGTGGATCTTGTTATTGTGGATGACACTGAATACCAGGTCTTCTTATATACTGTTCTCCTGTCTTGTTCACCACGTGGATCTTGTTATTGTGGATGGCACTGGTTACCAGGTCTCCTTATATACTGCATAGCGGTTCCTGTTCTTGGTTGTCCTCAGCTAGAAAAGCATCGACAACAAATGGTATTATTGGGAGGAATAAGGAAGGATTCAGGTACAATGCGTGATAGGCCTATGTGCATCTTGTGAGCTGGTTTAGCCTCTCGCACTACTTGACTACTTGTTACCTGAACCTTTCTTGAGCTTGATTACTTGTTGGGTTGGCTTAGCCTCTCCTATACTTGTTACTTGATGATACTTGATATATGTTTAGTTGAGTATCTACTTGTATTGCATGATAACATGACATATAGTTGCATGTTAATAGCTTACTGAGATTTAACTCACCCTTTATTTGTTTAATTGTTTCCCCCCCCCCCCAGGAAATCAGGGGATAGTACGCAGTGAGGCTCGACTTAGCTGGGAATTTACTCAGCAGGATATTCTTGTTTGAAGTTAGTGTCCTTTTATATTTTGGTAAGGACGATCTTGTATGAGTTAATAAACTCTGGGCTTGTATTGGGGTAGTATTTGTTGTCCCTAGACAGTTCTTGTTGCTAGCTTATTTGCTAGGCATATCTTCCGCTGTATGTAATCATTTTGGTTTTAATTTTCTTGGTCTAGAACTCGTGTGAGCTATCTTAGCTCCCTACTCTTGAGTATGTATATCATGTCAGTTTTGTTTCTAACAGGTATAGTTCCTGTTTCCCGTTAGTTTCTTGTTTCTTGTTAGTTACACGCACCAGGTTCGAGGTTCTATTAGGGGATCCCGGGACTTGGGGCGTGTCAGCAACAACCCAACCTGAGTCTTGGAGTGCTTCATCAACTTTCTTGGGTTCAACTTGAGATATAAATGCGGTAAGTGCATCATAGTTTAATCTTCTTGTTCGAACACCAGAATGCAAATCACCAATGATATTCTGAATTGGGTGATCTCTAACCTCACGAACTTCTTGAGGTGTATCTGGTTGAGTTGATGGTGGTTGTAAATCTTCTAGTGCTACATCATTTGTGCCATCCCAATCATAAGTAATTTGAGGGATAGGTTCTTCCACATTGATGGGTGTTTCAACTTCAACTCCATTTGAGGTAGCAGCAGATGTGGTAGCTTCTGGTGCTTCATGAGAGGAGATGGAGGTGCAGTTGAGGTAGATGGATTTCTTTGAGTTGATTATTTTGTGGTTGATTTGTACCTGTCTCATTAAGCTCAACAAAATCATCAGCAACATTTGGAGCCATATGTGGCTCAAGGAGA
Source organism: Campanula takesimana (assembly GCA_026119855.1). Taxonomy (NCBI): domain Eukaryota; kingdom Viridiplantae; phylum Streptophyta; class Magnoliopsida; order Asterales; family Campanulaceae; genus Campanula; species Campanula takesimana. Next base: position 694,897 of record JAOWBW010000448.1, on the reverse strand, counting down.
GAATGTTCATCAAAAGTAACATGGATAGATTCAACTATCTTAAGAGTGGTTTTATTAAATACATGAAAAGCTTTGAGTGTTTAGCATACCCAATAAATATACCTTCATCGGCCTTAGGAGCAAATTTACCTCGATGTTATTTACCGTTGTAGAGTATGAAGCATTTGCATCCAAATATCTTGAAGTATGCTATGTTGACGGCTTCAGCCCAAAAGTATTGTGGTAGCTTTGCTTCAGCAATCATAGTCTTTGCAGCCTCTATCAACGTTCTGTTCTTCCTTTCCACAACACCATTTTGTTGAGGAACTCCAGCAGCAGAGAAGTTGTGGTCAATACCATGGTCATCACAGTACTGAGCTACACCGTTGTTCTTGAATTCTGTACCGTTGTCAGATCGAACACTAACGATGTCATCTTCCTTTTGTGTTTGGAGCTGTCTAAAGAGTGCGGTCAAAATGTCATAGCAATCATCCTTTGAGATCATCATTTCAACCCACGTATATCTTGAATAATCATCTACCACAACTAAGGTATATCTATTTCCACCAATACTTGCGGTAGTAACAGGTCCAAACAAATCCATATGTAGCAGCTGCAAACATCTTGAAGTTGAAGGTGTCGTCTTCCTGGAGAAAGACGCCTTTGGTTGTTTGCCTAGTTGACATGCTGTGCACTTGTCATCGTGATAATCAGCTAGTTTGGGTAGACCACGAAATAGATTTTCTTTTCCAATCTTGGATAGATACTTGAAGTTTAAGTGACTTAGTCTTTTGTGCCACAGCCAACTATTTTCGCTAACATTCTTTGCTACAAAACAAAGATTAGAATAAATGCAAGATGAAGTAAAATAAACAATATAAACGTTTTTCTTACGAATCCCTTTAAGCAAGGTGACGCTGGATGTGCCATCTTTGATGAGACAGAAATTTGAAGTGAAGTGGCATTGCAATCCTTTGTCACAGAACTGAGATATTGAGAGTAAATTGTGTTGTAGACCAATAACTAGAGAGACTTCTTGGATGGTGATTTTTCCTTTTCGGATGACTCCATATCCTACAGTCTTTCCTTTGTTATTATCTCCGAAGGTTACTGATGGCCCTTTTTCTTCACGGACATCTTCCAATAAGTTGATATCTCCGGTCATGTGCCTTGAGCAGCCACTGTCGAGATACCATAAGCTTGATTTATCCTTGGAATGTCCAGCCATTAAGCAGAGGACCTACAAAATAAACATTTAAGAACAAGGTCCCCTTTTTATTCTTTTGGGTCCAAAGGGTTAGTAACTTTTGACAACCCACACTTGCCTCACAGAAGGAGGGTTACTCTTTCTGGGATTGGGTGTGAATCTCAAAAGACATTCAGCAGCCTTGTGACCATAACCATCACACACAGAACAATGGTGGAAGCCACCCAACTGAGGGTTAACAAACTTCATTGAGGTCTTGAGCATAACATTGTTAACTGGTATGGAAGATCTCTCCTGAACAAAGTTCAATTTCTTAAACTTGACCGCATGACCCTTGTTTGCGGTCGGCATGCCACGGAAGGCTACTCGACCGGGTCTCGAGGTTGATGCGCGGTCGTGTCCAGGTACCTTACCAGAATATTCCTCTGCGGTAGAATCTTCCATGACTTTTTCTTTCAACTTTGAAGCCTTGCCAGTTTGATACTTAGGGTAGACATAGTGGAACTCTAGTTTCTTCTTTGGTTCTTGTCTTTTACCCTTAGATTCTTGATGTTTAGCCTTTGACCCTTCCAAAGTTTGCTTGGTAAATTTCTCATCTTTTTCATAACAAGATGCACATTTAAAGTTGTCACTAGTTTGGAATCCCAAGCCTTCCTTATCACCACTAGACTTTTGGGATTCTAAGATTTGTTCCATAGTGACACGAGAATTGGTCCACTCATTAGTGATCCTTTTCAGGTCGTTTATCTCAGCAACCAATTCTTCGTTTTTAACCTTAAATATGGCATTTTGTTTTTCTAAGAAACGATTTCGTTCAGTAAGAGGAGTCATGCTCTTGATCTGTTCCTTAAGGAGGGTGAGTTCAGATCTTAGTAGAGATTTCTCCGTCTTAAGCTGGGAAATTTCATCAGTTGAAAGTGCTAAAGCTTCCTTCATACCAGAGAATTTACTAATTACCTGTTCATCTTTTGCAAACATCTTTTCTTGTTCATCGGGGGAAATGTCAAACTTGACTTGAGGAGTGGTAAACAGAAATTCCTTCACTTTGGGGTTTAGTAGAGCCTTCTTTGCTGCACTCACATCACATCTTGAAAATAGAAGATCACCATTCCTTTGAACTAGGGTTAGGAATCCCTTTTCAGCAAGTTCATCAGCCGTATAGCTTATCCGTTTAGGTTTTGCATTTGGTGAGCGACGATTTTCATTATCATCCTTATCATCGGAATGAACGACCAAACAAATGTGACCTTCTTCAGAATCCTCATTACTTTCATCAGAATCTGACTCTATCCAGGTAGCTAGCTTTTTTGTGGTAGATTCCTCTTCAGCAACCATCCCCTTTTGCTTTGAGTATCTTGGAGTGAAGTTTCTTTTCTTCTTCATATACTCATACTTGGGAATTGGGCATTCTGATGCGAAATGACCGGGTTCCTGCAATTAAAACAAACGAGATCTTCTTTCTTCTTTGAGAAGTTGGAGTACTATTTCTTACTTGTTGAGCTTCTCCTTGAGAACCTTGCTGGAGCTTTTTTGGATGATCCGGGCCTTGCTGATTTTCTGAACTTTTGAAATCTTTTCACGAACATAGCAAAGTCATCATCGTCCATATCTAATAAATCAGATGTGGGGATTTTTGGATCTTCTTCCTCGATCACTTCTTCCTTTTGAGCGACCAACGATAAACTCTTAGTTTTTCCTTCCATTTCTTCAATGTTATGGAGCTTGATATCAAAAACCTTGAGGTTGGCATAGAGGCTTCTGAGAGACATATCATCTAGTAGCTTGGTATCTTCAAGAGTGTTTCCTTTATGAAGATATTGAGAACCAAGAGCGGCAAGAAAATTAACATTGATTTCTTTCTTGGTAAGCTTCTTTCCAAGTGCGGTGTAAGTACTCACGATCTCACAATAACGATCATAAGTGGCTCTGAGTGATTCACCGGGGATCTTAGCAAAGTTGTTGAATCTTCTTTGAATTGCAAACTTTTTGCTTTCCTTGCAAGCTTGATCTCCTTCGATGTAATCTTCAATTGCATCCCAAAGTTCTTTTGCAGTAGAACATTCCATGATCTGTCGACGCTGTGACGTACTCAAGGTACTTAAAAGTATGATTTTTGCTTTCACATCCATTCCAACTAGTCTTTTCTCTTCATCGGTCCATTCAGCTTTTGGTTTCTTGATTGATAGTATGTCTGCATTGGTGCATTGGTTTCTGGATTCGGATTAGCTTTCATTGGGAAGTATGGTCTAATGGTAAGACAATCACCAAGTTGCTCGTCCATGGAGTAGAACTGAGTTAGAATGCTGTGCTTCCATACGTCAAAGTTATCTTCGTCGAACGCTGGAACGTGAGTGAAGTTAACCGTTGCCATAGTTTTCTGACTTGCCATTTTGAATCGGCACCCAAGTTGTTAAGCTTGAAAAACAGAGGTTTTATAAAGGTGTTTGCTCTGATACCACTTGTTGGTCCCAAAGACACAACAAGGGTATGAGAAAGGAGGCTAGAGGGGGGTGAATAGCCTACTTTAAAATTTCAACCCTTTTTTTAAAATTCAACCAAGTGCTTACAATCTTGAGTTTTGCGGTCAAGTAATAAACCACGCGATCAAGGTGCAATATGCACAGCGGAAGTTTTCGATAGAAATTTAGGTAAGGTTGTTTTGATAAAAATATCTAAGTGGATTCTTTCTCACGGTCAAGTTGTTCCGGTCGAGAAAGATGCGGTCAAGTGATTTGCGGTCAGAGATTTGCGGTCAGATGGTTGAGAGATTGAAAGTTTTTGTCTTAGAAGTTTTGTCAAAAGATAAGTTAGTCAGATTTTAGCTAAGGCAATGTGGAGAACAAACAAACACAATTCACAACGGTTCTTAAATCTGAAAGATCGAACACTAAACGACAAACAAGATTAATATAAACAATAAAGAACAAGATGAACAATACTTGAAAGTAAATTTGCAGAAAGTAAAATGACACAAGTATTTGGAAAGGTTCGATCTGTTAAAAGATCTACGCCCTTTACCAAGATGGTCAGTCTTGGATTTTGAATGGAGGTATATATTGATTCTTGAGTGTACAGATTACAGAGATGAAGCTTTGAATCAACACCTACTTTCTATGAAGAATAAATCCTAGACTTAGACCAGTGTATCCCTTTTGATGCAATCTATGTGATTGATCAACTGGGGTAAGTGTGTGTGTAAGAATCAGAAGCTCTTTAAAATCTAAGTGATTGTAGAGCCTAATGAATCTTAAGTGTTTACAAGGCTTGAGATGACTTGTTTGTTGCTGGAGATCTTTGAAGGTTTGAAGGTGAGTTCTTTGAAGATTCAAAGGATTCTGGAAATCTTGAGTATGATTTTCAATCACCAAGTATTTCAACAGCAATTTCTCTCTTTTAAATCTCAGACTATTTTCAATGAAGAACTTAAGGGCTATTTATAGCCTTGAATGAAAAATAGCTGTTGGGAAATACTTGGGCTCCAAGTTGAAGGACAATGAGCTGTTGAATTCTGATTGGAGCTCATTCTGAATTATCCTGTTGTTGCAAAATGAAGGTGGTCCCTACAGATTCAAATTTGAATTACTTGGGGTCCAAGTTGAGTTCTGCAACGTTCTAAACTAACTATGGTTTGACCATGGTTAAGTTTGAACACTTGGATTCTTGAGCACCTTATATACTTGCGGTCGAGACTTCACGGTCGAATGATCCACGGTCAGATGGTCTTTCACGGTCGACAGATCTGCCACGGTTGAGGTGAGCCTCTTTCCGGTCAAGGAGAGCTTCTCACGGTCAAGGTCTTGACCACTAGATTTTCCAGACTTAGGAATTTTCAGCCTATCAATCTAAAGCCTATACTATCAAAATGGACTATTCTAAAAATGAAGTTTAACACTTCTTACAATATATCCTAAAGTCCACAAAAGATAAAATTAGGTTATGGGATCAATCAAATCTAGATAATAGGAGTGGTTTATAATAATCATACCCAATACTTGGGCCCCTCGATGAATAGTATTGATGAAATGCACGGCCGCGCTCAAATGAATTGATTGGATCAATGTCATTTGTGTTATCAATATATTCGGGATCGAGAAAGCATTGAACAAGTAAGTTGTCCATTGACCATGGCTTACGTTCAATAGACATCGTGTAACAAAGAGATTGTGATATGTTCTATTTTAGGAAACTTTGGATTTCAAAGTTATACTGATTGGGTAGTCATAATGGCTTGCTAGAGTCCGCTTATGACTTATGAGGTCTGAATGGTTCGGAATCGTTGTCAACTTTTTATAATCCTATTGGGTCACACACACACAGAGCGGATAATTAAAAGGAGCTAAAAACGAGGCAGTATACGACTTCCTAGGCACCGTATGGCTGCCCCCCTGCACTGCAGTTTATTTTAAGTCTTTTTTTGTCGGACAAGAAGACCTAAACCCTAAAGGATCTTGGAGACCTCTTGTATATAGTGTGTACAACCAGGAATTATTCCCATAACATTGATTTGTGAAATCGTAAACTCTTTATTGGAGAGAGAGAATACACATATTATACAATGATTATTAGGTTTGATTATTCACAATCATCAAACCATAATAATCATAGAGAGCAATTGAAGAATCTTTTTTCATCAAGTTTTTCAATCCGAAGGACCTAGCAGTCAAGTCAAGAAGAGTTCTTGAATCCGTTCGAAGTGTGGATCACCGGTAGAGGGTGCTCTTCTTAGCATCTAAATCCAATGTTTCATATTTCGATCTACAAGGGTTAGTTTCTTTCATCTTCATATTATGAATTATTGAACATAACGGATCTAGGCTTTTGGGTTTTTCATGTGATGTCTTCCGCTGCGCATGATTGCACGAAACCCAACAAATGCAGTACTCAGTGTATAATGTTAAACAATACTCCCTCTGTCCCATAACTATGTGGACAAATTTCTATTTTGTGTATCCCATTGATAAGTTACACTTTCCTAAAATGGTAAAGAACCTTTACTATTCCTCCCACTCATTCTCTCATACTTTACTTTTATACTCACAACACTAATCAAACTAGGGCAATGCTAGGGGCACAAAAGAAGTTCACAAAAAATGTTGGATACAAAATGAGGTGGCGATATTTTATTGGTTATAGCGATAGTGGACCCAGCACACTCTAATTGAAAACACCAATAAAATTTTGACACATCATTTTGTAGACCAAATTTTGTGGCACTTTTTTGTGACTTTATATTTGCCCATCAAACTACTATTCCCTACCACACACTCTCTCTCTCTCTCATACTTCACTTTTCACACTCACAACAACTACCCACTACTATTCATGCCTTAATTCCCGTGCAAAACTCATTTTGTCCACATAGTTATGGGACGGAGGGAGTACTCCTTGTTCTACCTCAGCATTAAATTTGTAATGAGATGGAGATATGTAATGACTAACTTTGAATTGATTTCTTGAAACTATTTTAATACCTTTGCTCATATTAGTATATTTTTACATTAAATTTATCTAAAACCGATACAAATACCTACAAATTAAAACTCACAAACATGTAATCAAAATAAAAAAAAGTACTCCATTCGTCTCAAAATAAATATTTAAAAAAATTTGAAATTTTTTATTGATAATTTTTTTTTTTTTACATTCATTATGAGACGGGTATAGTATCAACTGCCATCTAAATTACTAACCTTTATTTGAATTTGAAGCCTCCGCAAATTTACCTTTTTCAGCAATCATACATAATTTTGTGATTTTCATAATCCTTTCTATTATCTACCAAGGTGATGCTTATAAAATTTACATGGGTGTATATGTAGGAATCAACACAACGATGCATTTGTTAGTTAAATATTTGCTTGTGACTTCTGAAGTGCTTATCAATTACTGTGTTTGTGTAGGTAAAACATGGTTATTTATACTTATTATTGTGACATTTCAGAGAGGCCGATTCATTGCTCTGAATTCATTACTCGTGGCTTATCATATGATACTCTTACAACTTGGTTAATGTAACCTACAACTGTTAGAGTTTCCTGTATAGTTTTTTTTTTTTTTTTTTTTTTTTTTGTTAGAGTTAATGCTACATAGAATACAAATTTCACACAACTTCTACTCTATCCTTTCTAAAATGAATAAGTAGTTTTATTTAAATGACAAATAGTTTATGAAAATAAATATTTGTTTTGGGATATTTGTTTTTTAGAAAATAGGCAATCACTATCAAAATGGAAATTAGTGTGTCACTTTTAAATCAAGAGTGTTTATTGTTAGGAATACTAATTGTTTTTATTAATTATATTTGATTTTTTCAAATTAAGAGTGTCATATTTCGGATACATTATATCAATTTATTAAGAATTTTAAATATTCCATTAATATGATAGTCAGTGTTGATTTGAAAATTAATGTGTTAATGAAATACATAAATGGAAAATATTTTATGGTTAGGAATATTTAATGCCATAACTTAGGATACATTTTATTCCTTTATCACTTTCAATTTGACAGTGTTTTATGCCTATAATATAGTTGCCTAAAAAATCTTGATTTATAATTGCCTAAAAAATCTTGATTTGACTAAAGTACTTTTGGTAACTTTAAATTCATAGTAATAATATTTTGAATATGAAACGTATATAGCTGTTAATTCGGGATTTTTTTTTTTTTAAGGCTAGAATTTTGATTGCCTAAAAAATTGACAATTGGCTATAGTAGTTTTGGCAACATCAATTATCATTAAGCTGCTTTAAAAGAAACTAGTGTTAGGCACGGGCAACTGACTTTGAGAAATAAAGGAAAAGTGAATAGCTATAAATGTGATTAAAAATTGGTAAATATTAAATTAACAATATAATTACAAATTTTGAAAAATTTCTTTATAAACAACATTTGTTGTTTCATCGACAACTTTTCCTTCTTCATCACAGACCAATATCTTCAGCCCATCACGATTTGTTACCCATGCAAAAGCAACATATAGTTGACCATGACTAAACACTGGTCTTTTTAGAAACAATCCAACATTAGTCAATGATTGACCCTAACTCTTGTTAATTGTCATTGCATATGATACAATTAACAGAAACTGCCTTCTCTGAAACTTGAACGGGAAATCTAGATTCGAAGGAGTTAACGAACGATTAGTAACTTTAAACAAATCAACATACAATTGACACGGCTAAACACGGGCCTTTCATGAACAATCCAACTGTTGCATTTTATTGCGGCGGTAGATTCTCTGCATTTTTCAATTTAAATTTGTCAATAAAAAAAAGGCACAAAAATAAAAAAAAATGTAATTATTTATTACTATAAGATAAATGAATCATAGCATCTAAACTAAACACATCAAGTATCCTAAAAAAAATATCGACCCACCAATTTAAAAGTTAATAATAATAAAAAAAAAAAAACAATTGAAATAAAGGAGCATATAAATAGAATGATCAAAAACAAACCTAATCTAATACTCCCTCCTGTCCCAAATATAAGCAAAAATAACTAAAATCACGCCTATTAAGAAAGTAGTTAAGTTAGTTAATTGTCTTGATTTTATAATAAAAACATGTTAAAATTACTAATATATCCTCATATTAAATGTGTAATAAATGTGCACTTGTATTTGAAAATGAATAATTAAATAGGGGCAGTTTTGGAAAGAGAGTATTAAATAGTCTTGAAATCCCTTAGAGTTGCTTATATTTAGGTCAAAAAAAAAAACCACGTTTGTTGCTTATAATTGAGTCCGGAGGGAGTACTTTCATAAATTCCGGCCCACCATAAAAAATTGAGCCCAAGTTTTTTTAACCGTATCAGCCCAAATTTAGCACAACCCCCTTATCTCATTAACAATAAAAAAGAAAAAAAACTTTCGAAAAAAAAAATAGAAAAAGAAGGGGGATATAAACGGAATAGGGAAAAAAAAAAAAAAACTAATCCAACCCTGATGTGAACGGCGCCTCTCCTTCTTTATCTCAGCGCCTCTTCAATTTCTCGCTTAATCCTCAGTATCTCAATCGATAAACGTAGATCTCCTACAGAAATATTCAATTATCTGTTTCAATAGTTCCAAGAAAAATAAAATCAAACCTTGAGGAATACAAAGGCTTTTATCTAGATTTACCAACTCAATTGATGAATCTAGAAAAAGGCAATGGCGGCTTAGCGGACTCTTCATCTCGAGTCATCGATTTGGGTAATTTTTGCACCGATTGTTATACTTTTCAATTTTAACCCTTGAATCGATTTTTAATTTCTATCGTTTTATGTCTGATTATTAACATGTGTATTTTTTTTAAAATACAATGAAATCAGTTTTAAATTTTGAACGGATTCAATTTTTTCTATAAAATAGGAATTTCATATAAGCTAAGATCTAAAAAAAGCATGAAAGAAAATTAGTTCTTATTTTATTTTAAACTGGAGTATATTACTATTAATCTTAAGTTTTAAACCGGTTAGTTTTGTATATTTATTTCTTATATGAGATTATTAATTCGTGCTTGTACAAAAATATGGCTGCATTAGGGAATTGACTGATCTTTAAAGTTTTTTTTTGAAAAAAAACTGTCTAAATAATACATGCACGTTTCCAAATCTAAAAAATTATGAATGAAATTCTTAATTTAAAATTTTAACCTGATTAAATCATACTAAAACATATTTTACAGTACATCTGTAGTTTTGTTGTCAAAACAAATGGATATTGATTTTTTTTTTTTTTAAAGCAACAAATGGATATTGTTATTCTATAAAATGTAATAAAGTTTTATAAGAAAATTTGTTTGGTCAGTTTATTACTATCCTGAGAAATCATCTTTCAGTGCATAATTTTAAGGGGCTTTGACCAATAAGTACCTCAGTTAAATGAAAACAACAAATAAGGACGGACATTTTCAAAATTGCCAAAAAGTCCCTGGGATGTTAATTCATCAATTTTTTATAACTGAAAAATGAATTTTACAGTTATATAACTGAGAAACCAGGCAAAGAATATTGTTTGAATAACTGAGAAATGAATTTTACAGTTATATTTTTTTGTTTAAATAACTGTGAATTGAATTTATCAGTTATCTCATTTATATAACTATAAAATTCATTTCTCAGTTATCCAAGCCAGGGACTTTTTGGTAAAAAAGAAAAGTGCTGGTTTTATAAGTAAATTCCACCCTCTTTCAAGTACTTCTTGGTAAAAATCCCTAATTTTAAATATGGGCCGCCTGCAGTTCTTTTTTTTTCTTTTTTTTTTTAAATAAGAAACTTAAATCCTTCTTTATAACAGTTACAACATAATTTAGGATACATTTTATTCCTTTATCACTTTCAAATCAAAACTGACTAGTCTAACACCCGTACGTTAAACGCACGGCCAATTTTTATTTTTACTTTTTACAAAAATAAGATCTAAATAGTTTTAGTCACTATAACTATCTCATTTATTTGGATAACTATATGAAATAAAAATAAGTATCTTTATTTTTGAATAAGTAATATTTCCATCAACTCTATTTTTCCATTAATTTGTATATTTTAAAATAGTATTTTTGTATAATAGTATAAAATCATACTCTGTACTTTCTAACCATAATTACAAAAGTGTTTTTTTTTTTAAATATCTTATGTAGTTTTTTATTTTTTTATTTTTTTATTTTTTTGAAATAATAAAAAAACTCATTTATTTACTGTTTTAGGAATAATTAAACAATTTATTACATAAAAAATCTCAATTTTTGAAACGTCTGAGAACGTCTTCCATACTTCTAGTTAACCAATTTTATTTTATTTTTAATTGTGAAAGTTGACCTAAACACCATTGTAACTATATTAATCATTAAAAATCTAAGGAGGATAATTTATAGTTTTTAGGCCTAATCTTATAGGAGTAAAATTGTCGCGACCCCGAACCCCGCGGGCCGGGAACTCGCGAGCTGGACGTCGACTTAACACACGAATACTAAAATACTGAAGATAAAAATTCTATTTTTATACCCAAAAGGTTTAAAACACAGTTTTAGAAATCCAAGTTAACAACAACAAAATACTACTAGTATAAGCTCCACAAGCTTACACCAAAAATACAAAAGATTTCAAATCTTAATGACGTCATTGTTGGTAAAACTATCCCCAAAAGGTTATACATTTAAATAATGCAAACCGATCAATAACAACCTGCCCAAAATCTCAATCCTCTCGACGTCCTCCTCGATCCGCAAATCCTAATCCTTTCCTCCTGGGGGGGTTAAGGAAAAACAAAGATAAAAGAAAGGGGGTGAGATAAATCTCAATAAGTTACTAATGCAACTACATGACATGCTAATGCAATGACAATAATAATATCTCACATAGCACGTAGAAAATATCATTTAACAGATAGCAGCGGAAATAAACAAGTAACAAAGGATACTGAGCCAAGGTTTCCCCAATAAAGGATATAAAAATCTGATCACTGACGATAGGGCCGCATGGAAGAGCAGCATCAATAAACAGCATCAACGAGCCGATAAACCAATCAACGATAGCAGCATAATAGCTGAAGAGAAAACCCGGTACCGGAACCAATAACCAAACGATAACTGAGTATACGACACAAAGTCGCAACCCCTTATAATAGCTAGACTGTTCCCAAGAAAGGAGCTAGCTCATCTCACATCCAAGGCCAATCTGGAGGAGGGTAATAATGGGGCAAAACAATGGTCAACATCACAATGGACTTGGCTGTGCCATCATAATGTTTCGCATCGCCCAAACACACACAAAATACCAGCTGGACTTTCAAGTAAGGGCTAAGTAATAAAATACTAGCTCAAATAACAACTAAGGATTCCAAAGTAGGGAACCATTTCAAATAAATCACCAAAAAGGTGCACTAATCCAACAACACATCAAAAGATGTCCAAACAAATACAAAACGATACTTGGTCAAATTCCACACATATTTGTTCACAAAGGAACCATTTTAAACACTAGAGTTATCCACAACCCACACAAACAATTATCCCAAACTTTATCACAACGGACCGATCGTAAACGTTTTGTTATAGAATACCTACCAAAGGCTCAACACAATCTGAACCTGAATCCCCACCAAATAAACCACCTCATCTCGTAGTACTCTAAAAGGGCTTTAAAACGATAGTTTACTCGATTAAAACGGAGTCCGGAAGAAGAAGTTATGGCCTTCAAAAGATTGGACAAGAAAACAATGATTTTCACAGAAGGTAGAGGGGTGCGCGCGCCTCCCACCAACAGGGTGCGCGCGCCTCCCTGAATTAGTTAGGAATGTGCCACAATGGGGAAGAAGGGTGCGCGCGCTTCATCGACAAGGGGTGTGCGTGCCTCCGGAGTTCAGAAGGAAAAACATCAGCATGGAGATGGAGGGTGCGCGCGCCTCCAAGAAAAGGGTGCGCGCGCCTCCTGCGCCGGACAGAGAAATCTACAGAATTTTTCCTGGGTTCCTCACATTTCTTACCAAAATCAAACATGAACCTTACCCATTTCACAACCCAACATTTCTACCAAATTCTATTAGCATGCCCAAGCACCCAAAACAACATATAAATCTATAAGGGACCTAAATATCATCATCTAGCAACCCTAAACCAAGATTTAATCCCAACATTATCAAAATCACAAAAGATGAACAAAATACAAATAAATTCCAAACTCAACCAAAGAAGCCATGGATATCAACAAGAACATCAATAGAGTTAAAGATGAGCATTTTTAACATAAATGGGGGAAAAGTAACTTACCTGGATTTTCTCAAAGTTGACGGAATTCGAATATTCTTAGCCCTTTACGATCCTATCGACGATCTAAACAAGTTTCATTTTATGAGAAATGAGAAACAATGAGAGGAAGAGGACTAAAAAGAAGAGAGAATGAGAGGAGAAAACTTACCTTTTTTCACCTATGGAAGAGAGAGAGAAAAGTGAGCTGGGAGATGGAGGGAGTGAGGGTGAAGGGGAAGAGTAGGGGGAAGATGAGGAGTAGGGAGGGAGTAGTTAAAATGATTTAAAAGAACTTACACTTAGGCCCCCTCCTCTACACTACACACAAATACTTACACTCCCTACTAACAATTAAGACCCAACAATACTACACTAACCCAAATAAAATGCTAGGCATAAATTATTATAACACATAAAATGCACACATAATTCATTAATTAAATAATAATTTAAATAAATAAATGAGCAAATAAATAAATAATAATTATTTATTACTAATAAAATAGAGCCTAGTTTTCGGGTCGTGACAAAAATTTTGCTTCCAAATAAGTGATTAAATTATATTATTTTTGACAAAAGGTAGTGCAATAAGCTTGTAATAATTAAATTACTTTCAAGAGGCTAACGACACTACTTAAGAAAATTTCATTTTTTCCATTTGAGCCAAGAAGGGATAAATTCAAAGTCCATTCAATTTCTTGTTAACCCAATTCCCAATTTATGAAACCCCTTCCCATCTTCTTCCTTCCAGTTTTCTTTTTATTTGTAAATGCTCAAAATAAATGCTCATAAAAATTTAAATTCACACTTTATCAAAAATAAATTAATTTTTTAAAATATTAATTTTGAAACGGATGTAGCATTAGTTTGGTTTGGAGTTGTATTCCGTTGGCATTTATTTTTTTATTATTAGCATTTAATATTTTTTATCGACTCGTTTATGCATTCATTATTGACTTTGCATTTTTTTTTCTCACATGTATTTTTTTTTTGTTTTAACATTATAAAACTGTAAAAAAAAAAAAATGACACATAGAATAGAGATAATTATCCATCCAAAAGAAAACAAAAAAAAATGAAATAGTACTCCTAAACAGTAAGGAAGGACCTTTCGAAAAAAAAAAAAAAAAAAAAAACAGAAAGGAAGGAAGGAGGAGAAAAAAACATTCGAATAGCCAAGTCAAGAAAATGGTTCAAAAGAACTTACTCAATTATTTCGAGAAACAACTAATGGAAGTTAAACGAACGGAGTAATTAATAGCTATAATAAATACAGCCTATAATTAACCGATGCAACCTTCAATTTACCAAGAAAACATCTTTAGTAATTATGAACTTCAGTAATTATGGTAGGTCAATAAATTTTGGACATTTGAGCACTTTAATGACTTGCTAAATAAATGTCAATGTATCTAATTATAGAAGCTAAAATTTTGGACATTTGAGCTTAAATTACGAAAACATGATTACTTAATTTTAGTAGGCTAAAGATAATGGATATCTTAAATTAAAATATTAGAAATTATAATCATTCAGTTAGTTGAATTTTAAGATATGGCTAAAGATAAGAAATGTGATGTAGCAGTATATCTCGGTGAAGAAAATCGAGCCACATATTTTGCAAAAATAAAAATAAAAATAAAAATAAAAATGAAGGATTCTATAAATAAAGTATGTTTGATGTTTTAAATTACTAATTGATGCGGACACTAAGGCGTTGAAGTTTTTGGAGTAATTTCAGCGAGTGCGCCGAAACCGTCATAACTTTTGACTCCGGATGAACCGCGGAACGCACCGCATATCAAATCGAACGTCGGAGCGAGACGGACAAAAGTCGTTATCTTTAATTTGGACGTAGATGTTGTCAAATTTGCATGCATATTCATTTTTATATGAGAATTTGTATTTTTTTGTTATTTAGTGAAAAAAAATTAAAGTTAATAATTAATGGTAAAAATCTACACATCTATATAATATATAAAAGCAAAAACATTTCAAGCCTTCTCATTAAGCCACGTGGAATTATGACGTGGAAATCCACGTGGCATTATTCTATAGGCAAATGTATATAATACTTATTTCAGGAAATGATTTAGTTTTTTAAAACTGATTTTTTTTTTAAATCAAATATTTTCTGAGCTTAAATTACGAAAACATGATTACTTAATTTTAGTAGGCTAAAGATAATGGATATCTTAAATTAAAATATTAGAAATTATAATCATTCAGTTAGTTGAATTTTAAGATATGGCTAAAGATAAGAAATGTGATGTAGCAGTATATCTCGGTGAAGAAAATCGAGCCACATATTTTGCAAAAATAAAAATAAAAATAAAAATAAAAATAAAAATAAAAATAAAAATGAAGGATTCTATAAATAAAGTATGTTTGATGTTTTAAATTACTAATTGATGCGGACACTAAGGCGTTGAAGTTTTTGGAGTAATTTCAGCGAGTGCGCCGAAACCGTCATAACTTTTGACTCCGGATGAACCGCGGAACGCACCGCATATCAAATCGAACGTCGGAGCGAGACGGACAAAAGTCGTTATCTTTAATTTGGACGTAGATGTTGTCAAATTTGCATGCATATTTATTTTTATATGAGAATTTGTATTTTTTTGTTATTTAGTGAAAAAAAATTAAAGTTAATAATTAATGGTAAAAATCTACACATCTATATAATATATAAAAGCAAAAACATTTCAAGCCTTCTCATTAAGCCACGTGGAATTATGACGTGGAAATCCACGTGGCATTATTCTATAGGCAAATGTATATAATACTTATTTCAGGAAATGATTTAGTTTTTTAAAACTGATTTTTTTTTTAAATCAAATATTTTCTGAGCTTAAATTACGAAAACATATTACTTAATTTTAGTAGGCTAAAGATAATGGATATCTTAAATTAAAATATTAGAAATTATAATCATTCAGTTAGTTGAATTTTAAGATATGGCTAAAGATAAGAAATGTGATGTAGCAGTATATCTCGGTGAAGAAAATCGAGCCACATATTTTGCAAAAATAAAAATAAAAATGAAGGATTCTATAAATAAAGTATGTTTGATGTTTTAAATTACTAATTGATGCGGACACTAATTGAAGTTTTTGGAGTAATTTCAGCGAGTGCGCCGAAACCGTCATAACTTTTGACTCCGGATGAACCGCGGAACGCACCGCATATCAAATCGAACGTCGGAGCGAGACGGACAAAAGTCGTTATCTTTAATTTGGACGTAGATGTTGTCAAATTTGCATGCATATTCATTTTTATATGAGAATTTGTATTTTTTGTTATTTAGTGAAAAAAAATTAAAGTTAATAATTAATGGTAAAAATCTACACATCTATATAATATATAAAAGCAAAAATTTCAAGCCTTCTCATTAAGCCACGTGGAATTATGACGTGGAAATCCACGTGGCATTATTCTATAGGCAAATGTATATAATACTTATTTCAGGAAATGATTTAGTTTTTTAAAACTGATTTTTTTTTTAAATCAAATATTTTCTGAGCTTAAATTACGAAAACATGATTACTTAATTTTAGTAGGCTAAAGATAATGGATATCTTAAATTAAAATATTAGAAATTATAATCATTCAGTTAGTTGAATTTTAAGATATGGCTAAAGATAAGAAATGTGATGTAGCAGTATATCTCGGTGAAGAAAATCGAGCCACATATTTTGCAAAAATAAAAATAAAAATGAAGGATTCTATAAATAAAGTATGTTTGATGTTTTAAATTACTAATTGATGCGGACACTAAGGCGTTGAAGTTTTTGGAGTAATTTCAGCGAGTGCGCCGAAACCGTCATAACTTTTGACTCCGGATGAACCGCGGAACGCACCGCATATCAAATCGAACGTCGGAGCGAGACGGACAAAAGTCGTTATCTTTAATTTGGACGTAGATGTTGTCAAATTTGCATGCATATTCATTTTTATATGAGAATTTGTATTTTTTTGTTATTTAGTGAAAAAAAATTAAAGTTAATAATTAATGGTAAAAATCTACACATCTATATAATATATAAAAGCAAAAACATTTCAAGCCTTCTCATTAAGCCACGTGGAATTATGACGTGGAAATCCACGTGGCATTATTCTATAGGCAAATGTATATAATACTTATTTCAGGAAATGATTTAGTTTTTTAAAACTGATTTTTTTTTTAAATCAAATATTTTCTGAGCTTAAATTACGAAAACATGATTACTTAATTTTAGTAGGCTAAAGATAATGGATATCTTAAATTAAAATATTAGAAATTATAATCATTCAGTTAGTTGAATTTTAAGATATGGCTAAAGATAAGAAATGTGATGTAGCAGTATATCTCGGTGAAGAAAATCGAGCCACATATTTTGCAAAAATAAAAATAAAAATGAAGGATTCTATAAATAAAGTATGTTTGATGTTTTAAATTACTAATTGATGCGGACACTAAGGCGTTGAAGTTTTTGGAGTAATTTCAGCGAGTGCGCCGAAACCGTCATAACTTTTGACTCCGGATGAACCGCGGAACGCACCGCATATCAAATCGAACGTCGGAGCGAGACGGACAAAAGTCGTTATCTTTAATTTGGACGTAGATGTTGTCAAATTTGCATGCATATTCATTTTTATATGAGAATTTGTATTTTTTGTTATTTAGTGAAAAAAAATTAAAGTTAATAATTAATGGTAAAAATCTACACATCTATATAATATATAAAAGCAAAAACATTTCAAGCCTTCTCATTAAGCCACGTGGAATTATGACGTGGAAATCCACGTGGCATTATTCTATAGGCAAATGTATATAATACTTATTTCAGGAAATGATTTAGTTTTTTAAAACTGATTTTTTTTTTAAATCAAATATTTTCTGAGCTTAAATTACGAAAACATGATTACTTAATTTTAGTAGGCTAAAGATAATGGATATCTTAAATTAAAATATTAGAAATTATAATCATTCAGTTAGTTGAATTTTAAGATATGGCTAAAGATAAGAAATGTGATGTAGCAGTATATCTCGGTGAAGAAAATCGAGCCACATATTTTGCAAAAATAAAAATAAAAATGAAGGATTCTATAAATAAAGTATGTTTGATGTTTTAAATTACTAATTGATGCGGACACTAAGGCGTTGAAGTTTTTGGAGTAATTTCAGCGAGTGCGCCGAAACCGTCATAACTTTTGACTCCGGATGAACCGCGGAACGCACCGCATATCAAATCGAACGTCGGAGCGAGACGGACAAAAGTCGTTATCTTTAATTTGGACGTAGATGTTGTCAAATTTGCATGCATATTCATTTTTATATGAGAATTTGTATTTTTTTGTTATTTAGTGAAAAAAAATTAAAGTTAATAATTAATGGTAAAAATCTACACATCTATATAATATATAAAAGCAAAAACATTTCAAGCCTTCTCATTAAGCCACGTGGAATTATGACGTGGAAATCCACGTGGCATTATTCTATAGGCAAATGTATATAATACTTATTTCAGGAAATGATTTAGTTTTTTAAAACTGATTTTTTTTTTAAATCAAATATTTTCTGAGCTTAAATTACGAAAACATGATTACTTAATTTTAGTAGGCTAAAGATAATGGATATCTTAAATTAAAATATTAGAAATTATAATCATTCAGTTAGTTGAATTTTAAGATATGGCTAAAGATAAGAAATGTGATGTAGCAGTATATCTCGGTGAAGAAAATCGAGCCACATATTTTGCAAAAATAAAAATAAAAATAAAAATAAAAATGAAGGATTCTATAAATAAAGTATGTTTGATGTTTTAAATTACTAATTGATGCGGACACTAAGGCGTTGAAGTTTTTGGAGTAATTTCAGCGAGTGCGCCGAAACCGTCATAACTTTTGACTCCGGATGAACCGCGGAACGCACCGCATATCAAATCGAACGTCGGAGCGAGACGGACAAAAGTCGTTATCTTTAATTTGGACGTAGATGTTGTCAATTTGCATGCATATTCATTTTTATATGAGAATTTGTATTTTTTTGTTATTTAGTGAAAAAAAATTAAAGTTAATAATTAATGGTAAAAATCTACACATCTATATAATATATAAAAGCAAAAACATTTCAAGCCTTCTCATTAAGCCACGTGGAATTATGACGTGGAAATCCACGTGGCATTATTCTATAGGCAAATGTATATAATACTTATTTCAGGAAATGATTTAGTTTTTTAAAACTGATTTTTTTTTTAAATCAAATATTTTCTGAGCTTAAATTACGAAAACATGATTACTTAATTTTAGTAGGCTAAAGATAATGGATATCTTAAATTAAAATATTAGAAATTATAATCATTCAGTTAGTTGAATTTTAAGATATGGCTAAAGATAAGAAATGTGATGTAGCAGTATATCTCGGTGAAGAAAATCGAGCCACATATTTTGCAAAAATAAAAATAAAAATAAAAATAAAAATGAAGGATTCTATAAATAAAGTATGTTTGATGTTTTAAATTACTAATTGATGCGGACACTAAGGCGTTGAAGTTTTTGGAGTAATTTCAGCGAGTGCGCCGAAACCGTCATAACTTTTGACTCCGGATGAACCGCGGAACGCACCGCATATCAAATCGAACGTCGGAGCGAGACGGACAAAAGTCGTTATCTTTAATTTGGACGTAGATGTTGTCAAATTTGCATGCATATTCATTTTTATATGAGAATTTGTATTTTTTTGTTATTTAGTGAAAAAAAATTAAAGTTAATAATTAATGGTAAAAATCTACACATCTATATAATATATAAAAGCAAAAACATTTCAAGCCTTCTCATTAAGCCACGTGGAATTATGACGTGGAAATCCACGTGGCATTATTCTATAGGCAAATGTATATAATACTTATTTCAGGAAATGATTTAGTTTTTTAAAACTGATTTTTTTTTTAAATCAAATATTTTCTGAGCTTAAATTACGAAAACATGATTACTTAATTTTAGTAGGCTAAAGATAATGGATATCTTAAATTAAAATATTAGAAATTATAATCATTCAGTTAGTTGAATTTTAAGATATGGCTAAAGATAAGAAATGTGATGTAGCAGTATATCTCGGTGAAGAAAATCGAGCCACATATTTTGCAAAAATAAAAATAAAAATAAAAATAAAAATGAAGGATTCTATAAATAAAGTATGTTTGATGTTTTAAATTACTAATTGATGCGGACACTAAGGCGTTGAAGTTTTTGGAGTAATTTCAGCGAGTGCGCCGAAACCGTCATAACTTTTGACTCCGGATGAACCGCGGAACGCACCGCATATCAAATCGAACGTCGGAGCGAGACGGACAAAAGTCGTTATCTTTAATTTGGACGTAGATGTTGTCAACTTTGCATGCATATTCATTTTTATATGAGAATTTGTATTTTTTTGTTATTTAGTGAAAAAAAATTAAAGTTAATAATTAATGGTAAAAATCTACACATCTATATAATATATAAAAGCAAAAACATTTCAAGCCTTCTCATTAAGCCACGTGGAATTATGACGTGGAAATCCACGTGGCATTATTCTATAGGCAAATGTATATAATACTTATTTCAGGAAATGATTTAGTTTTTTAAAACTGATTTTTTTTTTAAATCAAATATTTTCTGAGCTTAAATTACGAAAACATGATTACTTAATTTTAGTAGGCTAAAGATAATGGATATCTTAAATTAAAATATTAGAAATTATAATCATTCAGTTAGTTGAATTTTAAGATATGGCTAAAGATAAGAAATGTGATGTAGCAGTATATCTCGGTGAAGAAAATCGAGCCACATATTTTGCAAAAATAAAAAATAAAAATAAAAATAAAAATGAAGGATTCTATAAATAAAGTATGTTTGATGTTTTAAATTACTAATTGATGCGGACACTAAGGCGTTGAAGTTTTTGGAGTAATTTCAGCGAGTGCGCCGAAACCGTCATAACTTTTGACTCCGGATGAACCGCGGAACGCACCGCATATCAAATCGAACGTCGGAGCGAGACGGACAAAAGTCGTTATCTTTAATTTGGACGTAGATGTTGTCAACTTTGCATGCATATTCATTTTTATATGAGAATTTGTATTTTTTTGTTATTTAGTGAAAAAAAATTAAAGTTAATAATTAATGGTAAAAATCTACACATCTATATAATATATAAAAGCAAAAACATTTCAAGCCTTCTCATTAAGCCACGTGGAATTATGACGTGGAAATCCACGTGGCATTATTCTATAGGCAAATGTATATAATACTTATTTCAGGAAATGATTTAGTTTTTTAAAACTGATTTTTTTTTTAAATCAAATATTTTCTGAGCTTAAATTACGAAAACATGATTACTTAATTTTAGTAGGCTAAAGATAATGGATATCTTAAATTAAAATATTAGAAATTATAATCATTCAGTTAGTTGAATTTTAAGATATGGCTAAAGATAAGAAATGTGATGTAGCAGTATATCTCGGTGAAGAAAATCGAGCCACATATTTTGCAAAAATAAAAATAAAAATAAAAATAAAAATAAAAATAAAAAAAAATGAAGGATTCTATAAATAAAGTATGTTTGATGTTTTAAATTACTAATTGATGCGGACACTAAGGCGTTGAAGTTTTTGGAGTAATTTCAGCGAGTGCGCCGAAACCGTCATAACTTTTGACTCCGGATGAACCGCGGAACGCACCGCATATCAAATCGAACGTCGGAGCGAGACGGACAAAAGTCGTTATCTTTAATTTGGACGTAGATGTTGTCAACTTTGCATGCATATTCATTTTTATATGAGAATTTGTATTTTTTTGTTATTTAGTGAAAAAAAATTAAAGTTAATAATTAATGGTAAAAATCTACACATCTATATAATATATAAAAGCAAAAACATTTCAAGCCTTCTCATTAAGCCACGTGGAATTATGACGTGGAAATCCACGTGGCATTATTCTATAGGCAAATGTATATAATACTTATTTCAGGAAATGATTTAGTTTTTTAAAACTGATTTTTTTTTTAAATCAAATATTTTCTGAGCTTAAATTACGAAAACATGATTACTTAATTTTAGTAGGCTAAAGATAATGGATATCTTAAATTAAAATATTAGAAATTATAATCATTCAGTTAGTTGAATTTTAAGATATGGCTAAAGATAAGAAATGTGATGTAGCAGTATATCTCGGTGAAGAAAATCGAGCCACATATTTTGCAAAAATAAAAATAAAAATAAAAATAAAAATGAAGGATTCTATAAATAAAGTATGTTTGATGTTTTAAATTACTAATTGATGCGGACACTAAGGCGTTGAAGTTTTTGGAGTAATTTCAGCGAGTGCGCCGAAACCGTCATAACTTTTGACTCCGGATGAACCGCGGAACGCACCGCATATCAAATCGAACGTCGGAGCGAGACGGACAAAAGTCGTTATCTTTAATTTGGACGTAGATGTTGTCAACTTTGCATGCATATTCATTTTTATATGAGAATTTGTATTTTTTGTTATTTAGTGAAAAAAAATTAAAGTTAATAATTAATGGTAAAAATCTACACATCTATATAATATATAAAAGCAAAAACATTTCAAGCCTTCTCATTAAGCCACGTGGAATTATGACGTGGAAATCCACGTGGCATTATTCTATAGGCAAATGTATATAATACTTATTTCAGGAAATGATTTAGTTTTTTAAAACTGATTTTTTTTTTAAATCAAATATTTTCTGAGCTTAAATTACGAAAACATGATTACTTAATTTTAGTAGGCTAAAGATAATGGATATCTTAAATTAAAATATTAGAAATTATAATCATTCAGTTAGTTGAATTTTAAGATATGGCTAAAGATAAGAAATGTGATGTAGCAGTATATCTCGGTGAAGAAAATCGAGCCACATATTTTGCAAAAATAAAAATAAAAATAAAAATAAAAATGAAGGATTCTATAAATAAAGTATGTTTGATGTTTTAAATTACTAATTGATGCGGACACTAAGGCGTTGAAGTTTTTGGAGTAATTTCAGCGAGTGCGCCGAAACCGTCATAACTTTTGACTCCGGATGAACCGCGGAACGCACCGCATATCAAATCGAACGTCGGAGCGAGACGGACAAAAGTCGTTATCTTTAATTTGGACGTAGATGTTGTCAACTTTGCATGCATATTCATTTTTATATGAGAATTTGTATTTTTTTGTTATTTAGTGAAAAAAAATTAAAGTTAATAATTAATGGTAAAAATCTACACATCTATATAATATATAAAAGCAAAAACATTTCAAGCCTTCTCATTAAGCCACGTGGAATTATGACGTGGAAATCCACGTGGCATTATTCTATAGGCAAATGTATATAATACTTATTTCAGGAAATGATTTAGTTTTTTAAAACTGATTTTTTTTTTAAATCAAATATTTTCTGAGCTTAAATTACGAAAACATGATTACTTAATTTTAGTAGGCTAAAGATAATGGATATCTTAAATTAAAATATTAGAAATTATAATCATTCAGTTAGTTGAATTTTAAGATATGGCTAAAGATAAGAAATGTGATGTAGCAGTATATCTCGGTGAAGAAAATCGAGCCACATATTTTTGCAAAAATAAAAATAAAAATAAAAATAAAAATAAAAATGAAGGATTCTATAAATAAAGTATGTTTGATGTTTAAATTACTAATTGATGCGGACACTAAGGCGTTGAAGTTTTTGGAGTAATTTCAGCGAGTGCGCCGAAACCGTCATAACTTTTGACTCCGGATGAACCGCGGAACGCACCGCATATCAAATCGAACGTCGGAGCGAGACGGACAAAAGTCGTTATCTTTAATTTGGACGTAGATGTTGTCAAATTTGCATGCATATTCATTTTTATATGAGAATTTGTATTTTTTTGTTATTTAGTGAAAAAAAATTAAAGTTAATAATTAATGGTAAAAATCTACACATCTATATAATATATAAAAGCAAAAACATTTCAAGCCTTCTCATTAAGCCACGTGGAATTATGACGTGGAAATCCACGTGGCATTATTCTATAGGCAAATGTATATAATACTTATTTCAGGAAATGATTTAGTTTTTTAAAACTGATTTTTTTTTAAATCAAATATTTTCTGAGCTTAAATTACGAAAACATGATTACTTAATTTTAGTAGGCTAAAGATAATGGATATCTTAAATTAAAATATTAGAAATTATAATCATTCAGTTAGTTGAATTTTAAGATATGGCTAAAGATAAGAAATGTGATGTAGCAGTATATCTCGGTGAAGAAAATCGAGCCACATATTTTGCAAAAATAAAAATAAAAATAAAAATAAAAATGAAGGATTCTATAAATAAAGTATGTTTGATGTTTTAAATTACTAATTGATGCGGACACTAAGGCGTTGAAGTTTTTGGAGTAATTTCAGCGAGTGCGCCGAAACCGTCATAACTTTTGACTCCGGATGAACCGCGGAACGCACCGCATATCAAATCGAACGTCGGAGCGAGACGGACAAAAGTCGTTATCTTTAATTTGGACGTAGATGTTGTCAATTTGCATGCATATTCATTTTTATATGAGAATTTGTATTTTTTTGTTATTTAGTGAAAAAAAATTAAAGTTAATAATTAATGGTAAAAATCTACACATCTATATAATATATAAAAGCAAAAACATTTCAAGCCTTCTCATTAAGCCACGTGGAATTATGACGTGGAAATCCACGTGGCATTATTCTATAGGCAAATGTATATAATACTTATTTCAGGAAATGATTTAGTTTTTTAAAACTGATTTTTTTTTTAAATCAAATATTTTCTGAGCTTAAATTACGAAAACATGATTACTTAATTTTAGTAGGCTAAAGATAATGGATATCTTAAATTAAAATATTAGAAATTATAATCATTCAGTTAGTTGAATTTTAAGATATGGGCTAAAGATAAGAAATGTGA
This sequence comes from Campanula takesimana, assembly GCA_026119855.1. NCBI lineage: Eukaryota > Viridiplantae > Streptophyta > Magnoliopsida > Asterales > Campanulaceae > Campanula > Campanula takesimana. Next base: position 670,026 of record JAOWBW010000448.1, on the reverse strand, counting down.
TGTAGCAGTATATCTCGGTGAAGAAAATCGAGCCACATATTTTGCAAAAATAAAATAAAATAAAAATAAAAAAAATGAAGGATTCTATAAATAAAGTATGTTTGATGTTTTAAATTACTAATTGATGCGGACACTAAGGCGTTGAAGTTTTTGGAGTAATTTCAGCGAGTGCGCCGAAACCGTCATAACTTTTGACTCCGGATGAACCGCGGAACGCACCGCATATCAAATCGAACGTCGGAGCGAGACGGACAAAAGTCGTTATCTTTAATTTGGACGTAGATGTTGTCAAATTTGCATGCATATTCATTTTTATATGAGAATTTGTATTTTTTGTTATTTAGTGAAAAAAAATTAAAGTTAATAATTAATGGTAAAAATCTACACATCTATATAATATATAAAAGCAAAAACATTTCAAGCCTTCTCATTAAGCCACGTGGAATTATGACGTGGAAATCCACGTGGCATTATTCTATAGGCAAATGTATATAATACTTATTTCAGGAAATGATTTAGTTTTTTAAAACTGATTTTTTTTTTAAATCAAATATTTTCTGAGCTTAAATTACGAAAACATGATTACTTAATTTTAGTAGGCTAAAGATAATGGATATCTTAAATTAAAATATTAGAAATTATAATCATTCAGTTAGTTGAATTTTAAGATATGGGCTAAAGATAAGAAATGTGATGTAGCAGTATATCTCGGTGAAGAAAATCGAGCCACATATTTTGCAAAAATAAAAAAATAAAAATAAAAAAAAATGAAGGATTCTATAAATAAAGTATGTTTGATGGTTTAAATTACTAATTGATGCGGACACTAAGGCGTTGAAGTTTTTGGAGTAATTTCAGCGAGTGCGCCGAAACCGTCATAACTTTTGACTCCGGATGAACCGCGGAACGCACCGCATATCAAATCGAACGTCGGAGCGAGACGGACAAAAGTCGTTATCTTTAATTTGGACGTAGATGTTGTCAAATTTGCATGCATATTCATTTTTATATGAGAATTTGTATTTTTTGTTATTTAGTGAAAAAAAATTAAAGCTAATAATTAATGGTAAAAATCTACACATCTATATAATATATAAAAGCAAAAACATTTCAAGCCTTCTCATTAAGCCACGTGGAATTATGACGTGGAAATCCACGTGGCATTATTCTATAGGCAAATGTATATAATACTTATTTCAGGAAATGATTTAGTTTTTTAAAACTGATTTTTTTTTTAAATCAAATATTTTCTGAGCTTAAATTACGAAAACATGATTACTTAATTTTAGTAGGCTAAAGATAATGGATATCTTAAATTAAAATATTAGAAATTATAATCATTCAGTTAGTTGAATTTTAAGATATGGGCTAAAGATAAGAAATGTGATGTAGCAGTATATCTCGGTGAAAATCGAGCCACATATTTTAAAAATAAAAATAAAAATGAAGGATTCTATAAATAAAGTATGTTTGATGGTTTAAATTACTAATTGATGCGGACACTAAGGCGTTGAAGTTTTTGGAGTAATTTCAGCGAGTGCGCCGAAACCGTCATAACTTTTGACTCCGGATGAACCGCGGAACGCACCGCATATCAAATCGAACGTCGGAGCGAGACGGACAAAAGTCGTTATCTTTAATTTGGACGTAGATGTTGTCAAATTTTGCATGCATATTCATTTTTATATGAGAATTTGTATTTTTTGTTATTTAGTGAAAAAAAATTAAAGCTAATAATTAATGGTAAAAATCTACACATCTATATAATATATAAAAGCAAAAACATTTCAAGCCTTCTCATTAAGCCACGTGGAATTATGACGTGGAAATCCACGTGGCATTATTCTATAGGCAAATGTATATAATACTTATTTCAGGAAATGATTTAGTTTTTTAAAACTGATTTTTTTTTAAATCAAATATTTTCTGAGCTTAAATTACGAAAACATGATTACTTAATTTTAGTAGGCTAAAGATAATGGATATCTTAAATTAAAATATTAGAAATTATAATCATTCAGTTAGTTGAATTTTAAGATATGGGCTAAAGATAAGAAATGTGATGTAGCAGTATATCTCGGTGAAGAAAATCGAGCCACATATTTTGCAAAATAAAAATAAAAATAAAAATAAAAATAAAAATAAAAATGAAGGATTCTATAAATAAAGTATGTTTGATGGTTTAAATTACTAATTGATGCGGACACTAAGGCGTTGAAGTTTTTGGAGTAATTTCAGCGAGTGCGCCGAAACCGTCATAACTTTTGACTCCGGATGAACCGCGGAACGCACCGCATATCAAATCGAACGTCGGAGCGAGACGGACAAAAGTCGTTATCTTTAATTTGGACGTAGATGTTGTCAAATTTGCATGCATATTCATTTTTATATGAGAATTTGTATTTTTTGTTATTTAGTGAAAAAAAATTAAAGCTAATAATTAATGGTAAAAATCTACACATCTATATAATATATAAAAGCAAAAACATTTCAAGCCTTCTCATTAAGCCACGTGGAATTATGACGTGGAAATCCACGTGGCATTATTCTATAGGCAAATGTATATAATACTTATTTCAGGAAATGATTTAGTTTTTTAAAACTGATTTTTTTTTTAAATCAAATATTTTCTGAGCTTAAATTACGAAAACATGATTACTTAATTTTAGTAGGCTAAAGATAATGGATATCTTAAATTAAAATATTAGAAATTATAATCATTCAGTTAGTTGAATTTTAAGATATGGGCTAAAGATAAGAAATGTGATGTAGCAGTATATCTCGGTGAAGAAAATCGAGCCACATATTTTGCAAAAATAAAAATAAAAATAAAAATAAAAATGAAGGATTCTATAAATAAAGTATGTTTGATGGTTTAAATTACTAATTGATGCGGACACTAAGGCGTTGAAGTTTTTGGAGTAATTTCAGCGAGTGCGCCGAAACCGTCATAACTTTTGACTCCGGATGAACCGCGGAACGCACCGCATATCAAATCGAACGTCGGAGCGAGACGGACAAAAGTCGTTATCTTTAATTTGGACGTAGATGTTGTCAAATTTGCATGCATATTCATTTTTATATGAGAATTTGTATTTTTTGTTATTTAGTGAAAAAAAATTAAAGCTAATAATTAATGGTAAAAATCTACACATCTATATAATATATAAAAGCAAAAACATTTCAAGCCTTCTCATTAAGCCACGTGGAATTATGACGTGGAAATCCACGTGGCATTATTCTATAGGCAAATGTATATAATACTTATTTCAGGAAATGATTTAGTTTTTTAAAACTGATTTTTTTTTAAATCAAATATTTTCTGAGCTTAAATTACGAAAACATGATTACTTAATTTTAGTAGGCTAAAGATAATGGATATCTTAAATTAAAATATTAGAAATTATAATCATTCAGTTAGTTGAATTTTAAGATATGGGCTAAAGATAAGAAATGTGATGTAGCAGTATATCTCGGTGAAGAAAATCGAGCCACATATTTTGCAAAAATAAAAATTAAAAATAAAAATAAAAATAAAAATAAAAATAAAAATGAAGGATTCTATAAATAAAGTATGTTTGATGGTTTAAATTACTAATTGATGCGGACACTAAGGCGTTGAAGTTTTTGGAGTAATTTCAGCGAGTGCGCCGAAACCGTCATAACTTTTGACTCCGGATGAACCGCGGAACGCACCGCATATCAAATCGAACGTCGGAGCGAGACGGACAAAAGTCGTTATCTTTAATTTGGACGTAGATGTTGTCAAATTTGCATGCATATTCATTTTTATATGAGAATTTGTATTTTTTGTTATTTAGTGAAAAAAAATTAAAGCTAATAATTAATGGTAAAAATCTACACATCTATATAATATATAAAAGCAAAAACATTTCAAGCCTTCTCATTAAGCCACGTGGAATTATGACGTGGAAATCCACGTGGCATTATTCTATAGGCAAATGTATATAATACTTATTTCAGGAAATGATTTAGTTTTTTAAAACTGATTTTTTTTTTAAATCAAATATTTTCTGAGCTTAAATTACGAAAACATGATTACTTAATTTTAGAAGGCTAAAGATAATGGATATCTTAAATTAAAATATTAGAAATTATAATCATTCAGTTAGTTGAATTTTAAGATATGGGCTAAAGATAAGAAATGTGATGTAGCAGTATATCTCGGTGAAGAAAATCGAGCCACATATTTTGCAAAAATAAAAATAAAAATAAAAATAAAAATGAAGGATTCTATAAATAAAGTATGTTTGATGGTTTAAATTACTAATTGATGCGGACACTAAGGCGTTGAAGTTTTTGGAGTAATTTCAGCGAGTGCGCCGAAACCGTCATAACTTTTGACTCCGGATGAACCGCGGAACGCACCGCATATCAAATCGAACGTCGGAGCGAGACGGACAAAAGTCGTTATCTTTAATTTGGACGTAGATGTTGTCAAATTTGCATGCATATTCATTTTTATATGAGAATTTGTATTTTTTGTTATTTAGTGAAAAAAAATTAAAGCTAATAATTAATGGTAAAAATCTACACATCTATATAATATATAAAACCAAAAACATTTCAAGCCTTCTCATTAAGCCACGTGGAATTATGACGTGGAAATCCACGTGGCATTATTCTATAGGCAAATGTATATAATACTTATTTCAGGAAATGATTTAGTTTTTTAAAACTGATTTTTTTTTTTAAATCAAATATTTTCTGAGCTTAAATTACGAAAACATGATTACATAATTTTAGTAGGCTAAAGATAATGGATATCTTAAATTAAAATATTAGAAATTATAATCATTCAGTTAGTTGAATTTTAAGATATGGGCTAAAAATAAGAAATGTGATGTAGCAGTATATCTCGGTGAAGAAAATCGAGCCACATATTTTGCAAAAATAAAAATAAAAATAAAAATAAAAATAAAAATAAAAAAAAAATAAAAATATAAATAAAAATGAAGGATTCTATAAATAAAGTATGTTTGATGGTTTAAATTACTAATTGATGCGGACACTAAGGCGTTGAAGTTTTTGGAGTAATTTCAGCGAGTGCGCCGAAACCGTTATAACTTTTGACTCCGGATGAACCGCGGAACACACCGCATATCAAATCGAACGTCGGAGCGCGACGGACAAAAGTCGTTATCTTTAATTTGGACGTAGATGTTGTCAACTTTGCATGCATATTCATTTTTATATGAGAATTTGTATTTTTTGTTATTTAGTGAAAAAAAATAAAGTTAATAATTAATGGTAAAAATCTACACATCTATCTACACATCTATATAATATATAAAAGCAAAAACATTTCAAGCCTTCTCATTAAGCCACGTGAAATTATGACGTGGAAATCCACGTGGCATTATTCTATAGGCAAATGTATATAATATTTATTTCAGGAAATGATTTAGTTTTTTAAAACTAATTTTTTTTTTTAAATCAAATATTTTATAAGCTTAAATTACGAAAACATGATTACTTAATTTTAGTAGGCTAAAGATAATGGATATCTTAAATTAAAATATTAGAAATTATAGTCATTCAGTTAGTTGAATTTTAAGATATGGGCTAAAGATAAGAAATGTGATGTAGCAGTATATCTCGGTGAAAAAATCGAGCCACATATTTTGCAAAAATAAAAATAAAAATAATAATAAAAATGAAGGATTCTATAAATAAAGTATGTTTAATGGTTTAAATTACTAATTGATGCGGACACTAAGGCGTTGAAGTTTTTGGAATAATTTCAGCGAGTGCGCCGAAACCGTCATAACTTTTGACTCCGGATGAACCGCGGAACGCACCGCATATCAAATCGAACGTCGGAGCGAGACGGACAAAAGTCGTTATCTTTAATTTGGACGTAGATTTGTCAACTTTGCATGCATATTCATTTTTATATGAGAATTTGTATTTTTTTGTTATTTAGTGAAAAGAAAATAAAGTTAATAATTAATGGTAAAAATCTACACATCTATCTACACATCTATCTATTTAATATATAAAAGCAAAAACATTTCAAGCCTTCTCATTAAGCCACGTGGAATTATGACGTGGAAATCCACGTGGCATTATTCTATAGGCAAATGTATATAATACTTATTTCAGGAAATGATTTAGTTTTTTAAAACTGATTTTTTTTTAAATCAAATATTTTATGAGCTTAAATTACGAAAACATGATTACTTAATTTTAGTAGGCTAAAGATAATGGATATCTTAAATTAAAATATTAGAAATTATAGTCATTCAGTTAGTTGAATTTTAAGATATGGGCTAAAGATAAGAAATGTGATGTAGCAGTATATCTCGGTGAAGAAAATCGAGCCACATATTTTGCAAAAATAAAAAAAATAATAAAAATGAAGGATTCAATAAATAAAGTATGTTGATGGTTTAAATTACTAATTGATGCGGACACTAAGGCGTTGAAGTTTTTGGAGTAATGTCAGCGAGTGCGCCGAAACCGTCATAACTTTTGACTCCGGATGAACCGCGGAACGCACCGCATATCAAATCGAACGTCGGAGCGAGACGGACAAAAGTCGTTATCTTTAATTTGGACGTATATGTTGTCAACTTTGCATGCATATTCATTTTTATATGAGAATTTGTATTTTTTTGTTATTTAGTGAAAAGAAAATAAAGTTAATAATTAATGGTAAAAATCTACACATCTATCTACACATCTATCTATTTAATATATAAAAGCAAAAACATTTCAAGCCTTCTCATTAAGCCACGTGGCATTATGATGTGGAAATCCACGTGGCATTATTCTATAGGCAAATATATATAATACTTATTTCAGGAAATGATTTAGTTTTTTAAAACTGATTTTTTTTTTTAAATCAAATATTTTATGAGCTTAAATTACGAAAACATGATTACTTAATTTTAGTAGGCTAAAGATAATGGATATCTTAAATTAAAATATTAGAAATTATAGTCATTCAGTTAGTTGAATTTTAAGATATGGGTTAAAGATAAGAAATGTGATGTAGCAGTATATCTCGGTGAAGAAAATCGAGCCACATATTTTGCAAAATAAAAATAAAAATAATAATAAAAATGAAGGATTCTATAAATAAAGTATGTTTAATGGTTTAAATTACTAATTGATGCGGACACTAAGGCGTTGAAGTTTTTGGAATAATTTCAGCGAGTGCGCCGAAACCGTCATAACTTTTGACTCCGGATGAACCGCGGAACGCACCGCATATCAAATCGAACGTTGGAGCGAGACAGACAAAAGTCGTTATCTTTAATTTGGACGTAGATGTGGTCAACTTTGCATGCATATTCATTTTTATATGAGAATTTGTATTTTTTTTGTTATTTAGTGAAAAGAAAATAAAGTTAATAATTAATGGTAAAAATCTACACATCTATCTACACATCTATCTATTTAATATATAAAAGCAAAAACATTTCAAGCCTTCTCATTAAGCCACGTGGAATTATGACGTGGAAATCCACGTGGCATTATTCTATAGGAAAATGTATATAATACTTATTTCAGGAAATGATTTAGTTTTTTAAAACTGATTTTTTTTTTAAATCAAATATTTTATGAGCTTAAATTACGAAAACATGATTACTTAATTTTAGTAGGCTAAAGATAATGGATATCTTAAATTAAAATATTAGAAATTATAGTCATTCAGTTAGTTGAATTTTAAGATATGGGTTAAAGATAAGAAATGTGATGTAGCAGTATATCTCGGTGAAGAAAATCGAGCCACATATTTTGCAAAAATAAAAATAAAAATAATAATAAAAATGAAGGATTCTATAAATAAAGTATGTTGATGGTTTAAATTACTAATTGATGCGGACACTAAGGCGTTGAAGTTTTTGGAGTAATTTCAGCGAGTGCGCCGAAACCGTCATAACTTTTGACTCCGGATGAACCGCGGAACGCACCGCATATCAAATCGAACGTCGGCGCGAGACGGACAAAAGTCGTTATCTTTAATTTGGACGTAGATGTTGTCAACTTTGCATGCATATTCATTTTTATATGAGATTTTGTATTTTTTTGTTATTTAGTGAAAAGAAAATAAAGTTAATAATTAATGGTAAAAATCTACACATCTATCTACACATCTATCTATTTAATATATAAAAGCAAAAACATTTCAAGCCTTCTCATTAAGCCACGTGGAATTATGACGTGGAAATCCACGTGGCATTATTCTATAGACAAATGTATATAATACTTATTTCAGGAAATGATTTAGTTTTTTAAAACTGATTTTTTTTTTTAAATCAAATATTTTATGAGCTTAAATTACGAAAACATGATTACTTAATTTTAGTAGGCTAAAGATAATGGATATCTTAAATTAAAATATTAGAAATTATAGTCATTCAGTTAGTTGAATTTTAAGATATGGGCTAAAGATAAGAAATGTGATGTAGCAGTATATCTCGGTGAAGAAAATCGAGCCACATATTTTGCAAAAATAAAAATAAAAATAATAATAAAAATGAAGGATTCTATAAATAAAGTATGTTTAATGGTTTAAATTACTAATTGATGCGGACACTAAGGCGTTGAAGTTTTTGGAATAATTTCAGCGAGTGCGCCTAAACCGTCATAACTTTTGACTCCGGATGAACCGCGGAACGCACCGCATATCAAATCGAACGTCGGAGCGAGACGGACAAAAGTCATATGGCAAAGCCCTTTGAGGCGGGGTCTAAAACAACAAATAAACGTTATTTAAGGCCTTAAACGGGCTTCTTTATATCCTTGCAAATGAGATGGTGAACTTATATTCTGAGTTTGAAAATATCTTTCATTACTTAATATCCTTGCAAATTATATGGTATTATATAGATCACTTAATTTGATTTCGTACTATTATCTCAGTTTGAAAATGCCTTTCATCAGTTTTTCTTAATTAATTAACTTTATTATTCCCGTCGAATTCCGACGGGTTACTCACTAGTTTATCTGTAAAACGAAAAATATTTTATTTTATTTTTTAAACAAGTTGGTGATTAGAGATGGCCAAATCTGAGTATGGATACGGGTCCGACCCGCCAGGTTTGGGTCCAAGAAAGGGGAAGCTGGATCAGAACCGTGGTATGCACGGGTACGGGTCCTACACAGTCGTATGGTTTCGGGTGACGAGTCATTCTTTTTATTTTTGCTTCCTTTTAACAATTAAATTTTTAACAGATTTCGTTAAAAATATAATAGAAAATGTTTAAAAAGTAACAATTTTCTGTTTAGATCTATCAAATGTTACATTTTGTTTACAGATTATGTTAGAAAATTAACATAAACAAAAAAATTTCAAAAAATATGATTTGGTTATGACGTGGATCTGGCACGGTTTTGACATGGGTCCACATGGTACGGGTACGGTTACATGGGTCTGAACTGCCGGGTCAAGGATTTTGAAAAGGGGGAACCGAACCGCCTGCATCACAAGTACCATTCTCACGGGTCACAGATCCCACACGGGTACGATTCTTACCGGTCTAATCCTCCAGGTCCGGGGTCGGCACGGGTTGACCCTACTACTAGTGATCTTTATCCTTCCATTCGAATAACTGATGAACGGATGAAGTCACAAACGGTAGCTAAAAATAGATAATTAGGGCAACTTGGGGAAAGCATTGCAGAAAACTTGGATAGAGCACAAGGTGAAGATATTTCTTCGACTTACAAACATAGCTTCATAACGTACAACACACATAGCTCTCAAATACAGTATTTTAGAGGGGTTTTTCATTGACCCATTTTGTTTTGGGCACTGCAAATTTTCAACTTACACTATTCAACCTCCAAAACCTCTCTCTCTCTCTCTCTCGAGCTTCTACTTATCCATGGCGGAAATTCTCTCCTTCCCTTCACTGCCACCCACGCCGTCTCCCCGCCGAAACCCCCAAACCCCCACCAGTTCAAGGTGGCGCCACCTCCTCTCAACTCCATAAATCTTCGACCAGATTACATCCCTCAAATCCCCACCACCATCCTCAGAACAACACGTCCTCGTATCAGCAAGAAGTACGACCCCAACAAGGGCAAGCCTTGGTCTCACCGCCGCCTCTCTCCTCAAGGTCAGCAAACTTTCCAAACCCTCACTAACCCCAATTTTAATCCCTCCGACACCATCCAAATTCTCCTTAATTTACTCAATTCTCATAAGGACCAATCTCATCAACTCTTCGTTAAGTCCATGTCTACTGACATTTTGGGTATTATCATGGGTTTGGCGCATTTGAAGAAAACTGACTTAGTTTTGAGTGTGTTTGATTGGGTTAGAGATTATCAAGATTCTGACTTCTTGTTGAATGGATCTGTTGTTGCTGTGACTATTAGAATGTTAGGCAATGAAGGTCGGGTGGAGGATGCAGCTTCTTTGCTCCACAATCTTGAAAATGATGGTGTATCTTTAAATGTTTATGCTTACACTTCATTGATATCTGCTTATGCTAGTAATGGGAGGTTCCGAGAAGCTGTAAATGTTTTCAACAAAATGGTGAACGAGGGGTGTGAACCTAGTTTGATTACTTATAATGTGATTTTGAATGTGTATGGGAAGATGGGTATGCCATGGAATAAAATTGTATCTTTATATGAGGGTATGAAAATCGCTGGAGTTACCCCTGATTCCTATACCTATAATACTATGATAAGTTGTTGTAGACGTGGTTCTTTGTATGAAGAGGCTAGAGAGCTTTTTGAGGAGATGAGATATCGAGGGTTTTTACCTGATAAGGTTACCTACAATACGTTGTTGGATGTATATGGAAAGTGTCGGATGCCTAAAGAGGCCTTGGAAGTTTTGCAAGAGATGGAAGCCAAGGGGATTCCTGCAAGTGCTGTGACTTATAATTCATTGATATCAGCTCATGCACGGGATGGTTTATTGGACGAAGCTGTGGAGTTGAAAAACCAAATGCTAGAAAAAGGTATTAAGCCGGATGTGTATACTTTCACAACTCTTATTTCAGGATTCGAAAAGGCTGGGAAGGATGATGCTGTTACAATGATTTTTGAAGAGATGAGGAGAGTGAGTTGTGAACCGAATATTTCTACGTTTAACACTCTTCTGAAGATGCGCGGTAACAGGGGTAATTTTACGGAAATGATGAAAGTTTTTGAAGAGATCAAGACAAGTGGGTGTGTGGCAGATATTGTTACGTGGAATACACTCTTGGCAGTGTTTGGTCAATATGGAATGGATGCTGAGGTGTCGTTAGTGTTCAAGGAGATGAAGCGGGCAGGTTTTGTTCCAGAGAGAGATACATTCAATACTTTGATTAGTGCATACAGTAGGTGTGGATCGCTTGACCAAGCCATGGTGGTATATAGAAGCATGTTGGAAGCAGGGGTGAATCCTGACCTTTCCACGTATAATGCTGTATTGGCAGCATTATCTAGGGGAGGCCATTGGGAACAATCTGAGAAAGTATTGGCTGAAATGGAGAATGGTCGTTGCAAGCCTAATGAGGTGAGTTATAGTTCTTTGCTTCACGCTTATTCTAACGGGAAGGAAATTGATAGAATGCATGCTCTCTCAAAGAAGATATACTCTGGCTTAATTGAGCCACACGCCTTGCTATTGAAGTCACTTGTTCTAGTTTATAGCAAAAGTGACCTTTTAAGTGCAACCGAACGGGCTTTTTTCGAGTTAAGAAACAGAGGTTTCTCGCCTGATCTAAAAACACTCAACGCCATGGTTTCTATATACGGTCGGAGACAGATCATATCCAAGGCAAATGAAATTATGGACTTCATGCATGAGAAGGGGTTTTCTCCAAGCCTAGCCACCTACAACTCTTTGATGTATATGTATGGCCGTTCGTCAAACTTTGAGAAATCTGAAGAAATTTTGAGGGATGTTTTAGCAGAAGGGATCAAGCCCGATATTATTTCGTACAACACTGTAATTTTTGCATATTGCAGGAATGGTCGGATGAAAGATGCATCAAGAGTTTTAACGGAAATGAAGGAATCGGGGATTACTCCGAATGTGATAACATACAATATCTTTGTTGCAAGCTATGTGAGTGATGAAATGTTTACAGAGGCCATTAATGTGGTTCGATACATGATTAAGAATGGTTGTAAACCGAACGACAGTACGTACAACACCATTGTAGATTGGTATAATAAGTTCGGTCGTAAGCACGAGGCAATTATGTTTGTTAATAATATCCGTGACGTCGACCCACATATTTCCCAGAATGAAGTGAGTAGATTGAAAGAAAGATTTTTAAGGAAAGCTGATACTTCTGCTGAAGATTAGAAGAACAACTGCAAAGGCCGAATCTTGGACGTTGAACTTTGTTGTTTGGTCACAGCTCGGAAGGGATGAACTTCTTTCATCTCTCTGGGTCATGTTTGACTTTGGCTGCCTGCATTGTTGCATTTCTGGGGATTCTTGTTTGATCACAAGAAATTGGGTGCAAGTGCAACCCTCACAAGCTTCTGCATAGAGATCATGCGCTTAATGTTCGGGTGGTTTATTCAGATGTCATAAAGGCCTCCTGCAGTTGTAAATCCCAAATTGCGAGGGAGGAGAGAAGGTTGAGAAATCCAGGTTTGTTTATCTACCTATATACTGATAAAACATGATCCATATGTATAGCTATTAGTCCATTTCTTCCTGTTTATTTCAGGGACAAATTACCTTGGGCTATTGTAGTTGATCACTATATTCTTCCATCTTTCCACTGGTCTGTGGTATGTAAAGATTTTGCTGCACTTATTGATGCTACTATTTTTAAACTGCTGGCCATAATATGACTTTGAAACTTATTTCATGCAAGGTCGTCAGCCTTATGTGTAAGTAAGTAGGTGATAATCAAGCTGCACAAAAAGGAAAACACATAAAAGAAAAATGAAACACCTACGGTAGCAGTAGGGAACTCACCCCCCACCCCCCCTCCTCACCAAAAAAAAAAAAAAAACACTATTTAGGTACACCTTTTGACAATAATGAAAACTGGAATACTACTTTCAAGCCAAACCCAAATTCACCAATGGCACACTTTCTTACAATGAGGAGGATAGGTTAAACATGTTAACCTATTTCACAGTAAATTATTGTAAAGGTACCTCTTTTAATGATAAGAAAAATGCAGGGATGCAAAACGCAATTAGGATAATCCAATTTATCCATCATGGCTCTTTTTCTCTCTTCACTCGCCATGTTAATACCTTGGTTAAAAGGACACAACTAAGAATAGTAAGTACACTCAAAGTTGGAAAAAACCAAGAAAACCAGTCATTGTTAAAGTTGAACCTTGTCTTACTCAGGCCAACATCTCAATATACAATTGTGATTTTGAGCTCGATTATATCTTCAAAAGTACTCTTTCCATACCCCTGAGACTTTATGCCCTACAAGTTTCCGAGTAGGAAATCGCATAGGGGCTGCCAAGATCAATACAACCAGAATCAAGATTAATTTATCTTGCACCTTAAAGTCAGAATAAAATTATTTTCAAAACTTCTGTTAGCATTTTTTTGAACTCTTTCCCGTCCATTCCTTAGCTATGCCTTGTAGCCACTTCTTTTCTGCAGTGTCCAACATGTTCTCTCACAATTCTATAGCATATAAATGTTCAACTTTGCCTTGGCAAGCAAAAGATTCATCTGCCCTTTCACGACCAAACTCATATTTGTAGATGCATAGGAAAACAAGAAAGCAGTTACATTTTATATCCTTATCTTTCATTCTTTCTCGACAATTAATGCATTGAAGTAGTAATAATATGCTCGCATAATGGACGTAATGACTAGGGAAATCACAGCCTTATTTTTAGCTTCCACTATTTTCAACTCACAAGTACTTCTATTGACATGCTTCAAATGCAAATATTTTCCTGTACGTGTTTAAACTGTGTATCATTTTCTTATGTTCATTTAGTGAATATAGTCATTTGGTTGTTCACAGAATTCCCAACTTTCCTCAAAGGCAATCTTGTCCTCTCCATTGCATAAAACATCCGTCCCCATTTAAATTGAATTATGATTTATGATGGCTGCCTTGTGCTCCCATTGTTCTCATTTGTCACTTTTTGTTGTTACTTCTTTCTCTGTTTTCGTTTCAAGGATAGAAGATAATGAATGTAAAGACTTTTGTTATTGGTTGGTTACAACTTTAATCCCCAATTAATATGTTAAGCATGGGATTGGTTAGGATGTTTACCAACAAACAAGTTATTTGATGGCCCACCCTTCCCTGTACTTGCCCGTCTCTGAAGTCTAAACTTCTTGTTGAAACTTTAAAGTATCTCTAACCCTTACAATATTTTCTGCCTATTTTCCATGTCTTTTTTTTTTTTTTTTTTTTTTTTTTTTAATGAGGATCTATTTTCTCTGTCTTTAAGCTGTTATGTTGAGAAGAGAAGCATGGGAGAAATCAATGCCAATCTAATTCAGGCCGTCTATAAATCGACTAATCTTCAATGTGGTGGTTGTGGACGATTATCAACGTAAATGATTGCAGTATCTCTGACCCTTTGCATCTTTAGTTAATCCCGATCTAGAAGCCTAAGCCACTATGTGGACTGCAGTCTCCAATGTTTTTTTTTTCTTTCATCAAGTGAAAAAGCATGAAGCATCTGAAATACAGTAGTAAATTATTTTGTAGTCAGGGGGTCTTAGACTTAATGTCTGATGACTACTTTGCAAAATCTACTCAAGTCTGGAAGTATATTCACCTTAACACAGCCTTTTTATACTCCCTCATACAATGAGAATTTTCATTTGACAGGTCAAACTTTTTATGACGATTCTTTACTTTATTGTACCTTCTTGAAGTTGCACTATAATTATTGTCTTCTTTAGAAATGAGATCATCTTTTCTGATGATGTTTTTAGGACATTGGGAATAATTACTACTCTCTCCGTGTCAAAATGATCTTCCCATTTGACCATTCAAAGTTTTTAAAAATATGAACACTTGCTTCACTAGCCATGTTTTATTTATGCACTTTTGTGCCCAAATCATAGAAATGAGAAAAACTTTTTGAGACAATGAGAAATGGCAAATGTGAAGTTCATTTTGGGACGGAGGGAGTATTTAACATACCCTTTTCATGAAAAGGCAGTTATCTTTTCTGGTAGGTAGTTCTATGATGTGGCGGATTTTATATACATTATTTACCTTATTCTCTCATATATTTTGGTTCATTTTGATGTACTTTAGACTAGATTTGATGTATTTGAGACATTATTTTATCATTTGAGCTTTATTGTAATTCGGGGTAGAATAGTCGTTATTATTTAATTATTTTCCCGGATGTAATTTTTGGTGAGCTTCAACGTCTGTCTCGATGGTCAAGTAGTCAAAGTCAAGTCAAAGTTAACTGGCGGAAGAGCGCAGGGGTCAAACTGAAATTTCTGGAAGTTGAGGGGCTGTTTGGACAATTCTGAAACTTGGAGGACTGAACTGACAATATTAAAACTTCAGGGACTGATTTGCAAAAAGTGAAAATTTTCCTCCGTTTCCGTACAAGTGTCGCGGCGGCTGAGTTTTGGGCTTTGGAATTATTTTTCTTTTTATATTTTATTAGTATTGTTTTTCTTTTTATTATCCTTTAGTAATTTTTTTTCTTATAATTAGTTTAGAATTACATTAGTATTAGGTCATGCTTGGGATAAAAAAAGGGTACTTTCTGTCTTTTTCTCTCTGGAGCTTTTGTAAACCATTAATGGAGAACTAAACTCCATTGCTTTGGGTTGAGATCTTGAACCTACTTTAATTCAATTGAGGTAATCTTTCTTATTCTTTTGTGATCTATTTATAATTTTGTCTGTTCTGATTTTAGATTAATATTTAGGGTTTATGGATTTGGCCAATCCATTAGTTCTATTTCTTGATCTATGCTAGAATTCTCTGTTCTGTGCCAGAATTAGAGTTTTCACCGTAGCATCTCCACGAATTGTGTATATGCCATAGCAATTCGGGAAGTAGGCAAAATTAAACGATTATCTAGTAACATAGAAAGCGTTCTTGATCTTAGTCTCTTAAATTGAATCAATTAATTCTGTGATCTAGACTGTGCCAGTTAGATTAATTATTAATTAGGGTTTATAGTGAGTGTGCCACTGCTATAGACTAATCTGTAAGAAGAGACAGAGATTGCAATATATCTCGTGATCAAGTGAATAGGATTAACAGAGAAATAGAAGTACCAATGAAATTGAATTAGAGGACGGGGATAGTAATCAATCTGAAGTGCTTTTTAATTAATTGTTTTAATCAAGTTAGTTTAATTTCCCGTCTTAGGAATTAATTACAATCAATTCAACCCCCAATCTGGTCAAGTGACCGTTCGTAAATAAATAACCGTTCTTCGTGGATCGACTCTGGACTTGCCCTAGCTATATTTTTAGAACCTAGTCCAGGTTTAATTTGTAGGTGTGCGACTAAGCCTACCATTCTACTGTAAGGACATGGCTTGCAACACAAGTCGTTTAGAATTCCATTCATAAAGTTATGATTATAATATTAATTTATAAAGTATAGTTGATAATAAAATGTGTAGAATTCCTGGATATATATTACCTAATTGTGATGGGCAAAAGGGTAATTTATTATCATAAAGCTTGAAAGGGTGTGGTCCCTAAATGAAATGTCACCAAGTCTACTATATAAAGGGCATTCCATCAACCCTTAAGACTACTCCATTTTTCATTAGTACTCTCTCCATAAATCTTCATTAAGTGTTAAAGAAGTAAAAGAGGAAAGACATTCATCATTTAGAAGAGCATTCACCCTACTTGTTCTTCATCTTCATTTCTCCCTATCATCATCTATGGATTCAACAGGTATTGTTCTTAAACGCTTCCGCTTCATCTCTTCCTCAATCCTATTCTAAAGTGAGTGTGACATTCAGGGATTAAAATTGTTCCAACAATTGGTATCAGAGCCCCGCTCATTTTGTTTGTGATTGAGTTCTTTAAAGAAAGCCTTAAAACGCTTTATATTGATTCTTTTTTCTGTTGAATCGTTAAGGTTATTTGATGTTGATTAGGGACTCTAATTCGTTCATAGAGCACTGATAATCATCATCTAAAATTCAGAAAAGGTTTGAAAGTTTTTTCATTAAAACTAAATGGTTCAAGTGTGACTATCCCTTCATAACATGGTTTTATGTTTTCGTGCATACCATGTGGATCTACTCACTTGATTCCATTAATTTTAAGGCAAGATTATCCCTAAATAACATGGTTTTATGTTTTAAGGACATACCATGGGGATCTACTTGCAATTCTTTGATTTTGAGGAAAATTTAGACAAAAATTCAGAAGTGCAGATTATATGGCACGGTCGTGCTCTTTGTTTGGCACAGCCGTGCGCCTCTATTACCTTGAACCGGTGTGTACAGTGGTGCTGGTCCGGACGGGTGTGTTGTTTAAACCGGTCGGACCGTTTCGTTTGGCACGGTCGTGTCTATTATTTGGCACGGTCGTGCCATATGCACCGTGAAAACATGTTTTTCCCCATATTTTGGCACGGTCGTGCTAAGTATGTCGAAAGCAACACAAGTTCTGCAAATAAAGTTTCTGCACTATTTTGTTGTTTTCTCTTGAACAAAAACATTCATTTTTCAAACCTTAAAGCCCTGATTAATTATATGCTTTGACAATTTTATTCATTGTTTAAATAATATTGTCGCCTAAGTTATTTACGTTATTTAAACCCTTAAATTGTAACGTGTTGGATGTTTAAGTTAATATGTGAATGACTTGAATTTTCCAAAGAAGATCTTGACATTTGACTAAACTTAGGCATTCATGTGGTAACAAATAAAATGAACATTAGGATATTTTCTTAGGTACTTATGTCGGCCCAAAAGAAGATTAAGTATTTATTAAAATATAAGTTCAAATTACTTGTTACCTAAGGTAATCATTTATGAGTCAACTCGCAATCCAAAGATTAGTTTTGATGTCATGTTGATTATCTTATTGATGGATTTCGTTGATATAATTAATCATTTTTCATTTGTAGTTTCTTATTCATGTTTTTGTTTTCATTCCTTTTTGTTCTCAAAACCCAACAGATTTACTTATTGCTTCGTCCGTAATCACTGCTATGAGTACAATTCCGATGCTAAACGGGACTAATTTTAAAACTTGGAAAAATAAATTGATGATGATCTTAGGCTATATGGACATAGATCACGCATTAAGGGAACCGTTTCCTCTTCCCCTCTCTAGTGAAAGCACTCAAGAAGATTGCTTAAATGAGGAGAAGTGGAAACGCTCCAACCGTGTGAGCCTAATGATCATGAATATCGTTGTCCCGGAGACCATTTTGGACGGTGTCTCCAAGGACGTTGATGCTAAAACATTCCTTGATATGATTGAGGGATGTTTGGCATCTACCTCTTCTCATGGGACAAAAAGAAGAGGGAAGGAAATTGCGGTTGCAAGAAATAAGAAGCATAAGGGATCATCTAATGATCATGAAGAATGCTTCTTTTGCAAGGACCTCACTCACATGAAGTACGACTGCCCTAAGTATCACGCTTGGCGTGCTAAGAAAGGTATGTCATTTGGTATTGTTTGTGATAAAGGCTAATTTGGTTTCATTTCCTACATATACATAGTGGTTGAATTCTGTTACAACAACTCACATAATGAATGTCTATGTAGGGTTGCCTGAAATACCGAAATCCTGGAGAAGATGAAGAATCATCTATATGGAAGCTGAGATCTGGTTGAAGGAAAAGGCATCGGAATCTTATAGGATATTGTTAAAAGTACTTAGTATTATTTGTATAAATACTACATTTAATGTATCGTCATTTGGACGGAATTTGATATATATCACAATTTTGAATAAAGAAGGTTGTTTTGTTCATTTTAATAAATGTGATTTTATTTTATTCCAAGGTTGATGGTACTAGTACATAGTCAGGTAATCTTTAATTACTTGACATTATTTACACAATATATAAATTCCATAAATAATGACACCAAAGTGGTAAAAGCAAAAGTTATCAAGTAAAGTTTATATTTTATAAAGGCATAAGCGTTTTTTCGAAAGGAAACTGATAAGCTTATGTTAAAGGATATCTTAAACAAACTTGATAATTTGGAAAATACTTTTGCATTAAATGCCTTAAAGTAAATTTACAAACATTGTAGTATTCTCGAGAGCATCAAGTGTCTCAATGAACTAATGCATTCGGATATTTGTAGGCCATTAATTATTCCTTCATGGAAAAGGTCAACAATAGTTATTATGTTCAAAATGACTAAACTCTTAGTTTGAATACATTTATTTTCTTCATAAAATATTGAGTTTGGACGTTGTAAAAGTCTTATAAAGACAAAGTTGGAAATCAACTTTGAAGACTATTAAGAACATTAGGGTCATTCATGATGGTGTATACATCTTTGGAATGATTGTTAAAAGGAACAACGTCTAGGTCCTTTTTACTCGCTATTTTGAAAGAGTGTGGGATTATCTCTCTCTACATTGAGCCGGGTACGCCTAGCATGAATATTGTAATAGAGACATATTGAAATCCTTAAGGATATGGTAATAAGTATGTTTTATACTTCTCTTACATCACTCATTATGGGCGACACGCTAAAACCTCAACCTTTATTCTCATTAAAGCTCCCTCTAAGGCTACTAATATAAACCCTTAATGATTTAAGGATGCGTTCCTTATTCATCCTTAAACCATATTCATTTATGGGGTTGTCTAGCATATGGATAGACTTTATAAGTTAGACGTAAGATTATTAGTAGTTATTCATGGGGTAAGCCGAGAAAACTAGGGGATATATAAATTTTACAACCCGAAAGTTAGAACGTTTTGAAAAACGAGAAATGCTAGGTTCTTTTAAGGATGTTGAATTTAGTGGGAGAATTTGGAGTAATATTTTGAATTTGAAAAGGAAGAGGAATTCATTTATATGGAATCCATTTATATACCACTTCCTATAGTTTTAATTGGATATCAAGTTTTGTACTTGACATTCAAGAAGAACATACAATTCAAAATAAATATGATTTCCCTATAAATATTGAACAACATGGAAATGTTGATCATAAGAAGGAAATTCAACAACCTCAAAATTAGTAAGAACCGGTGCCCTTATAGAGATCAAATATAGTAAGAAGGAATGCAATTCCGGATATTCATTAAGTGTATCTTGTCGAGAATAAAGGACACTTAGGTATAGTGGGAGATAATCTATTTATCTTCCATAAAACCATCAATAGTCCTAATTCTCATAAGAAGATTAATGCCATTAATAAATAGTTACAATCTTTTGAAAGATAACAACGTTTGGGATCTTATTTCATTACATAAGGATGTGAAACCTATAAATGGGTCTCTAAGACCTAAAAGGATTTACAAAGTAATGTTGAAAGATATGAAGCCCATCCAGTTGCTAAAGATTTTAACTCATAAGAAAGGTATTGATTATAAAGAAAGAAACACGTTTCCGGTATATTCTAAAAGCTCCTTAGGATCATTATGACACTAATAGCACCTTTGATCTTAAGCTTCATTAAATGGATATTAGAGAAAACTTTTCTTAATGGAGACATTAAGGAAACTATCTATATGGAGAAATTCATTTATGAACTTAAGTAAAAATTCTTATTAATGGTATTTAGAATTTAACCAAGTCATTCTTTCATTTGTTTTGAAATGAATCTTGGTAAATATTAAGTATACCATAAGTTCAGTGGGAGTAAATTTATAATTTTGGTCTTATATGTGGATGATATTTTGCTTGCTAGTAATGATATAAACCTTATTAAGGAAACTAAGAAATTTTTTATTTGAAATGAAAGATCTTGGTAAGGCATCTTTGTATTAAGAATCCAAATTCACCGTGATCACTCACGAGATATTTTAGGATTATCACAAAAGGCCATATGGAAAGGTATTATAAAAGGTTTAGCATGCAAAACTGTAAACCACATGACACCCCTAATTTAAAGGAGACATTCTTAGTCTCAAACAGTGTCCTAAAGGTAATTTTTTTTCTTCCAAAGTATATGGAAAATTCCCTCTTTACATCAGCAGTAGGAAGCTTAATGTATACGTAAATCTTACATTTAACGTTGGGATGCTTTGTCAATACCAAAGCAATCCGGAAAGAACATTAAGTAGCAGCCAAAAGAATGATAGAAGTATTTACAAAAACACTAAAGAACTACATGCCTATGTTTTAAAGTCGGATCATCTTGAGATCATTAGGTATTCCGACATTAGTTAAATATATGGCTGCATATGTTTTAATGGACTGTAATTTGTCAAAACAAGTGTCAAAAGACCAATTAAGAAATGACTATCAGGTAGCAGTTCTGTACTCTAACAAGAGTTTATGAATTTAGACATTAATTATCTTGTTATAAAAAAAAGAGTACAAAATGAACGAAAGGGATACAACTTATAGAAACAAACTCTATTTAAAGGATCCATTTATGAAAAAGTTATCATCTTCAGTGTTTCACGAGCATGTTGCTCATATGGGTGTAACAACTTTTGATAACATTTAGTATAGTGGGAGTTTGTGTTGTTCTTTCATTAGTTGTTCTATTATTTAAAGTTTTGATCTCATTTGGTTAAGTTAGACTAGTTGGAAGAATATGTATATATTCATTATGATTCCATGCTACACATCTATACTTTTGATCTACGTCATTTAGTTGGATTTGTATACGTGATTTTTGTGGGTTTAGTTGCGAATCAATTACAACGACTGCCCCTTTAGTCCTATACTTGTATGGTGTTGGTAGTGGTGCCCTAGGCACGTTTAATAAACGTTGTAATTGTTATCATTTATTTCATATCAATAAAGAGATGTTTTGATTATTATTGTTGTTCATGTTTACTTATAATAATCCCCGTCCCTAGTACTTGTTAAGCATTAGTATAAATGCTAAATGATCATGAGATGATCATGTTAGATTTATGGGTACTTGTTTGGAACAAGGTACTGGACATGACCCGTTGTATGAGATTTATGTCATGGTCTATGTCGTACATATATCTCATATTAGTTATGTCATTTGAATCCTTAGACATGAAGTTATTATAGTCTTCCACTTGATGAACATTATGTTTGACATATTCAAACGCTACTTTTAACCGAGTAGTTATAAAGGGTATGATTAGCATAATCGGATTCCCGTTGGGAAGAATAATAAGCTAAATGGATTTGTCCCTCCACAGAGAGATGTCAAGCTTGGGCCCCTCGAAGGAATGATGTTGATGAAATGTTCGGCCGGACTCAAATGGATTGATTGGATCAATAGCATTTGAATTATCAACATATTCAGAATCGAGAAAGTATTGAACATGACAAGTTAACTGTTTGACCATGACTTGTGTTCAAAGACATCGTGGACAAAGGGATTATGACATATTCTAAAGGAATGCGAACTTGTATCTAGTTATACTATTTGGGTAGGTATGACGGTTTGCTAGAACCTAATCATATCTTATGGGATCATGTTTGAGCCCATTGCCAACTTAGTATAATCCTAGAGGGTCACACACAATAGAACGAATCTTAAATAAAAGGACTATATTGGAATTTAGGGTCGAAGGACCTCAAGGGAATTTCTGGAATTATTCTAGGCTTCCTGGTCAACTAAGCGAGCACTTGGGTTGAACCAGGCGGGCGCCTGAATGAGTTCTAAAAGGCCCGGACCTTCTGGTCAAATGAGCGGGCGCCTGGGTAGAACCAGGCGGGCGCCCGGTATGCCGACTGGAAATTTCCTAATTCGATTAGGAATTGTTTTTTACACAAGTTACCTATTTGGAATAGATCTTAATTGTGTATAAAAACACCAATTCGGCCAGACCATATTTACTAGTGCTTTTGTGAGTCTCAAAGAGTTTGAGAGAGATTTTATTTTGTTCTAAGATATCATTGATTGAGGAACAAAATAATTCACAAAATAAATTCCATATAGTTCTTTTTTGTATTGTGAAAGTGTGTTTCATAATATTGGTCTAGCAACCAAGATCAAAGAAGCTCCTTTGATATTCGTTCGAAGTGTGGATACCGCTAGAGGGTGAAAATCATCATCTTCAAAGTTCGTGTTCAAGCTTTGTGATCGTGATCAAGTCTTCAAGTTTCTCCACCAAGACCGAAGAAAACTTTGATAGTCATCAAGGGTTAGTTTTTCCTTTATTCATTATGTTGTATTTGATTTAATCATATGAGCGGATCCATGGCTTTGGGTTTCTTAAAATTTTAATTGCTATATTCCGCTGCGCATGTTACTACGAAACCCAACAGTGGTATCAGAGCCCCGTTCATGTTGATTAATTCAATACTTGGATCATGTTATGTGTATATAAATTGTTTATGTGCCTTGCATGATATGAATATTGGAATATATGATGCTTATGTGTTTTGTGATTTTATGTGGTTTATTGTTTTGCAACTTTAATCGCACGATTCAATCGCAATAAAAATTATGGTGGATTCTGAATTATTTCGATTATTGATTTTTGATTGGATCAAAGTTTTAATAATCGGGGAAAAATAATTTTGAGACAAAATTTTCGAACTTTAAAAATTCTATACTATTCTGGCCATTCAGGCGCGCGCTTGATCATAACCAGGCGGGCGCTCGCTCGGCAGAATATGTTCTGATTTTGGTTAAAGTCTGAATATGGAATTTTCGATAAATTCGACAAAACCAGTAACAGAACCAGTCCAGACTTGCTGATCTGGAATGGGTTTTGGGTAGTTGGTTTGTGTGGATTTTGGGGTTTGATTTTCCTATTTGTTTTAGTCTTGTGATTCCTTGATTGGTTCAAGTTTTGGATGGCTAATCTGCGTTCATCGAGATTGTGTTTCCCAAAATTGATCGCAATCAAAGTTTCAAAGATAAAACGAAGTTAGAATTATGAAGAGTTCATAATTGCTAAAATTGAGAAACAAAGTTCTTGATTCAATGATTGGAGATCCATGTGGAATTGTGAATGCAATTGGCCTACGTTCATCGAGACCATCTATTGCTTAGTTTCGGCCACATGGACTACTTTCTTGGTTTCTTGAATTAGTGCGGGATTGTGGTTGCCTAATGGCTTAGTTCGACCGCACTTCTTGTTGTCTTGATTTGGAGATAATAAACAAAGTTGAATTAGTCTCATCCTCATAATTATAGAGAAACTAATGACACATAAATATCATGCTTAAATTAATGGGATTAATTTAGTGGCTAAACTTGATGTGTAACATGTTTATATTATGTGCTCATAAATGTGTTATATGCTATATGTGATGAACCTTCAAAGAAAGTTTTAAGTCCTTCTTTGCCATGCCATGATTAAAACACTTGTTTATATATGGGTGATTTTGATGTGGGTTCGCCTCCGCGAAGTGCATTGATTTTATTCATGTATGAGCAAGATGAGGTTCATTAATTTAATGTGGGCTTGCCTCCGCAAGGTGCGTTAAATTGAATGGTTCCTATACGTTTAAAATGGTTGGACTTAATTAGGCGTCAAAACAGTTTTGGGCCCAGGCAAAAGATGAGATTAAACATGCTTTGGAAATTGGATTTCTCGAAGAATCTCATAAAAGGATATAAGAATCATATGGGATATGATTGACATGATTGTCTACCTAATTAATTTAGTTTTTGAGCGGTCCGCCACCGTGGACTCAAAAGTTAAATTAAAGTTGGATCTTAGGCCAATTAAATTATATTATACATTGGATGTATATGAAGGTTATATAATTTAGTGGGAGTATTTTGTTTGAAAAATACATTATTTATCTCTTTAATGAAAATCGGTACTTATTAAATTTTGGAAATTTTGCATATTTGTAGATAATGACAAATAACACTCAATCAATGTCGTTGCGATCGATCCTTGAGAAGGATAAGCTCGAAGATAATGGTACTAACTTTATGGATTGGATCCGTAGCATAAGAATCGTTCTTAGGCAAGAAGATAAGTTGTACATTCTCGATAGGCCTCTCCCTGCTGAACCACCGCCTACTGCCCCTAGGGTAGAAAGGGACAATTACAAGAAACATCGTAATGATTCTAGAGATGTAAGTTGTCTCATGCTTGCTGCTATGTGTTCAAAACTACAACAAAGTTTGGAACATTTGGAAGCCTATGAGATAGGCGTGGAGTTGAGAACCATGTTTCAAGAGCAAGCTAGGCAAGAGAGGTACAAGACCATTGTTGCATTCACTACTAGTAAAATGAATGAAGGGCAACAAGTGAGTCCTCACTTTCTTAAAATGAAAGGTTATGTAGAGCACCTTGAGAAACTTGGCTATCCAATCCCATTGGAGCTAGCCACGGATCTCATTCTTAATTCATTGCCTAAAAGTTATAATCAGTTTGTGATGAATTATAACATGCATGGAATGGATAAGAATCTCTCTGAGTTGCATGGGATGCTCAAAACTGCAGAGATGAAAATTGTGGAGAAAGGTTCTCCCGTGCTCTTGGTTCATGATGGGAAGAAGGCTAGTGCCAAAGGAAAGGGTAAGAAAGTTGTCAAACCCAAAATAAGCAAGGCAAAGATTGCCAAGGCTTCTGAGGCAAAACCTGATTCACAAAAGGATGCAATCTGTTTCCATTGTCAAGAAATTGGTCATTGGAAACGTAATTGCAAGGCTTTCTTGGAAGAGCAAAAGAAGAAGAAGGGCAGCAAGGCTGTGTCGACTTTAGGTATCTATATGATAGATATTCTCCTTTCTACCACTGATTCTTGGGTATTGGATACCGGATGTGGTTCTCACATTTGTCTAAATGTGCAGGGACTAAAGAATAGGAGACTGCTTAAAGAAGGTGAAGTAGATCTACGCGTGGGGAATGGAGCAAGAGTTGCTGCATTAGCCGTAGGGACTTATGAAGTCACTTTACCTTCCGGATTAATTCTTGTTTTGAACAATTGTTATTATGTTCCGGATTTAAGCAGAAATATTATTTCAATTTCTTGTTTGGATAATGAAGGTTTTAAGTTTCTTATTGAGAATAAGAAATTTTCTATTTATTTAAATGATGTGCTTTATGGTATTGCTAATTCATTTAATGGCTTTTATATCTTGGATGTCAAGAATGAAAATAATGACAATGTCTATCATGTAAATAAGAAATCTAAACCTAATGATGTAAATCATACTTATTTGTGGCATTGCCGTCTTGGTCATATTAATGAGAAGCGTATCTCAAAACTCCATGGGGACGGACTTTTAGGTTCATGTGACCTCGAGTCATATGACACTTGTGAGTCGTGTCTTCTTGGAAAAATGACTAAGACACATTTTACCAAGTTGGGTGAAAGGGCAAGCGACTTATTGGGGTTGATACATTCCGATGTATGCGGACCATTAAGTAGCAATGCTAGGGGAGGATTTCAATACTTCATAACCTTCACTGATGATTATAGTAGATTTGGGTATGTTTACCTAATGAAACATAAAAGTGAAGCATTTGAGATATTTAGAATATTTCAAAATGAAGTAGAAAAACAACTTGGCAAAAGTATTAAGGCACTTCGATCAGATCGAGGTGGAGAATACTAGAGTCAATAATTTGATGATCATCTAAAGAATTGTGGAATAGTTTCACAATTGACTCCACCCGGAACACCACAATGGAATGGTGTGTCCGAGAGGAGGAATCGGACTTTGTTAGACATGGTTCGATCAATGATGAGTCAAGTTGATCTTCCAATATCCTTTTGGGGTTACGCCCTAGAAACCGCTGCTTTCACACTAAATCGTGTTCCAACTAAATCGGTTCAAAAGACTCCATATGAGATGTGGAGCGGAAAGAAGCCTTGTCTATCTTTCATGAAGATTTGGGGTTGCGAAGCTTTTGTCAAAAGACTTGTCTCAGACAAACTTGCACACAAATCTGATAAATGTATTTTCGTGGGATATCCTAAGGAAACTAGAGGATATTACTTTTACAACCGTGAGGACAACAAAGTGTTTGTTGCCCGAACTGGCAGATCTAGTAGGTTACGATCCGAGCCCGAGAGATATGGATTTCTCGTAACGGATAGTAATGAGGTAGAAATCATTGAGAATGATGAACCGTCAACCTACCAAGAGGCGATGTCTTCTCCTGATTCGGACAAGTGGCTTGGAGCCATGGAATCCGAATTGCAATCCATGCAAGACAATCAAGTTTGGAATTTGATTGATGCACCCGAAGGTGTAAAAACCATAGGATGCAAATGGGTCTTCAAGAAGAAGACTGACATGGATGGGAAGGTGCATACTTACAAAGCTAGGCTTGTAGCGAAAGGTTATAGGCAAGTTCATGGTATTGACTATGATGAGACCTTTTCACCCGTAGCAATGATCAAGTCTATAAGAATTTTGCTTGCCATTGCCGCATATCATGACTATGAAATATGGCAGATGGACGTCAAAACCGCTTTCCTGAATGGAAAACTTCAAGAGGATGTGTATATGACACAACCAGAAGGTTTTGAACAAGATTCTAAGGTATGCAAATTGCAGAGATCCATCTATGGATTGAAGCAAGCTTCTAGGAGTTGGAATCTCCGTTTTGATGAATCGGTCAAAGAGTTTGGTTTCATCAAGAACGAAGATGAGCCTTGTGTATACAAGAAGATTAGTGGGAGCATAGTGCTATTCCTTATTTTATACGTGGATGACATATTACTCATTGGAAACGACATTCCTACACTTCAGTCTGTGAAGACTTGGTTAGGAAAGTGCTTCGCAATGAAAGATATGGGTGAAGCCGCATATATACTTGGCATTAAGATCTATAGAGATAGATCAAGGAGGCTACTTGGTTTAAGCCAAAGTACATACATTGACAAGGTCATTAGAAGATTCCGTATGGAAAATTCTAAGAGAGGAACCTTGCCCGTGTTACATGGAGTTTCTCTAAGCAAGACTCAATGTCCTAAGACAAACAATGAGCGTGAGAAAATGAATGATGTTCCATATGCTTCGGCAATTGGGTCCATCATGTATGCCATGATTTGTACTAGGCCGGATGTATCTTATGCTTTGAGCATGACAAGTAGATACCAATCCGACCCTGGCGAAAATCACTGGATAGATGTGAAAGCGATTCTTAAGTACTTGAGAAGAACTAAAGACTCATTTTTGGTCTATGGAGGAATGGAAGATGATCTCGTTGTAAATTCTTACACGGATGCAAGCTTCCAAACCGACAAAGATGATAGCCGATCGCAATCGGGTTTTATGTTTATGTTAAATGGTGGAGCTGTAAGCTGGAAGAGTTCCAAGCAAAGTACAACCGCTGATTCTACAACAGAAGCTGAGTATATTGCTGCATCGGATGCTGCAAAGGAAGCTGTTTGGATTAAGAAGTTAATAACTGAACTTGAAGTGGTTCCTAGTATTGCTAATCCAATAGACCTTTATTGCGATAATAATGGGGCTATTTCTCAAGCAAAGGAACCAAGGGCACATCAGAAATCCAAACACATACTTAGGCGTTTTTATATCATTCGAGAGATCGTTGATAGAGGAGACGTAAATATATGCAGAGTACCTTCTGATGACAATGTTGCGGACCCGCTAACAAAGGGACTTCCACAAGCTAAACATGATGGTCATTGTTGGGTATGCTTACTTCTTAACCCTCCTATTTATGTTAGAAATGATTGATACCATCACCTAAGAGTATTTTATGGACTTTAGAACCCTATGTAAGAAGTTTTATAACTTCATTTTTTAGCATAGTCCATTTTATAGTATAGGCTTAGAATATAGGGCTTGGAGCGAAAAAGGAATGAAGATCTAAGCAAGACTGTGGTTACTGCGCAGGACTCTCTGCGCAGGACATCACTGCGCAGGTCTCCTCTGCGCAGCATTCAACCTTGCACAGTTTTCAATGCATTCAGATCACCTAACTTGGAAAGCGCTCAGAAGATGTACGCTTAGTTGTGCATAAACGACAAATCCTGCACACTCAGCATAGCCAACGGTTGAGATGCGCTCAAACATAATATTTCAAATGGAGACAGCTGTCAACCTTCCAGATGAAGCGTTTGAATTTGGTCTCCATGCTCAGTCTCCAACGGCTCAAAGATACCTGCGCACCAATCACATTGTGCCAGGTCATCAA
Organism: Campanula takesimana; assembly: GCA_026119855.1. Classification (NCBI taxonomy): domain Eukaryota; kingdom Viridiplantae; phylum Streptophyta; class Magnoliopsida; order Asterales; family Campanulaceae; genus Campanula; species Campanula takesimana. Next base: position 640,921 of record JAOWBW010000448.1, on the reverse strand, counting down.
CCTTGATCAGAGCTCCAACGGCTATAAAGGACACCTGCGCACCAATCCTATTGTGCCAGCTCATCGTCCTTGCTCAGAACACCAACGACTAGTTTTAAGCTCTCTGCTATAAATAGCCTGCTCATCTTCATTTCCAAGTTGCTAGAGTTTGTGCTTACAAGTATTCCTGAAGTTCTGAAGTTTGCTGCTTACTATTCCCAGATTCAAGAACAACCTTCAAACCTTCATACCTTCAAACTCCTGCCCAGATCCTAAGCCTTATATCACCAGAATTCTTCGTGCTCTTCATCTCTTAGATTCATAGGGCCCATAATTTCTGCCACACACACACCTCTTGAAGCTTCGATCATATAGATCTTACTTCTTGAGAAACACCGGTTTAGTCTAGGATTTTCTCTTCATTGATTAGATTTTGATTTGAGTTTTGATTCGTTGTAATCTTGTAAAAGCTCCTCATATCAATATATATCTCATTAGAAAATCCAAGACTAACCATCTTGGTAGAGGACGTAGATCTTTCATCGATCGAACCTCTCCAAATAGCTTGTTCATTATTTCTGCTATTTACTTCCTGCTTAGTTATTTCTGAATTACTGCTTTGTTTGATCCTACCAGATTGCTGCTATTGCTGCTGTGTTTGTTATTGCCTATTGCCTTAGAATCTGATTTTATCCAACAGTTTAGCCAAACCTTAGCGCGTGCGTTTTTACCCTGCGCAGTATACCCTGCGCAGTGTTGCTTTAAATTTCCGCTGTGCATTTCACACTCTCTCTGCGCGCTATACTTAGCTTATTTGAGAACTGTGCGCATAAGCCATTGATTTGCAAAAAGGGTTTGAAAAGAATTTTAAAAATGCTATTCACCCCCCCCCCCTCTAGCATTTTTCATACCCTTGTTGCCCCTCTGGGACCAACAAGTGGTATCAGAGCTAACACCTTCATAAAACTTGCGTTGTTTATCAAGATTAACAGCTTGGGTGCCAATTCAAGATGGCTTCAAAATCTTGGGCAATGGCTAACTATTCACAGGTTCCTGTGCTGAATGAAGATCACTTTGAAATCTGGAAGCACTGCATGCTAACTCATTTTTCCTCAATCGATGAGATTCTCCATGACGTCGTTATCGAAGGTCCTTATATTCCAATGAAGGCTAATCCTGATGCTGCTACAAATAAGGATAATCCCACTGTCAAGAAGAACAAGGACGAATGGACTGATGAAGAGAAGAAATGGGTTGGCTATGATGGAAAAGCAAGGAACATCATTCTCACTACCCTAGACCTCTCCACGCACAATCAACTTGTGAGCGGTGGAACTGCAAAGGAACTATGGGATGCTATTGAAGGCTATGTGAATGGAGACAAAGTAAGCAAGGAAAACAAAAAATTTGTGGTGCAAAGAAAATTCAACTGCTGCATGAGAAAGGATGGTGAAACATTGAGACAAACTTATGATCGCTTCTGTGTTGTTGTAAACGCTTGTAAATCTCTTGGAACTACTTTCACTAATAAAGAAGTCAATTCTCAATTCTTAGATGCGCTAGGTTCCAGATATGTGCACAAGGCAAGTCATCTAGAAGATTCTGGATTTTTAGATACTTGGCCTCTGCGCAGCTTATACGCTAACTTAAAAGTGTATGAGCTAAAACTTGATCGAATTGATGAAACCGAAGGCAAAGGAAAACTTGTTTCCTATGTTGCGCAAAAGGAACCTGCGCCTGCTCAAAACTCAGACAAAGTATCCACTTCCTCTCTGCTTGAAATGGATGATGATGACTTCGCTATGTTCGTAAAGCGATTTCAAAAGTTCAGGAAATCCTCAAAGCCAGGATCCTCAAGTAAAGCTCCAGTAAAATTCTCTCGTGGCAAAGACTCAAAGAAAGATGATGATTTGGTTTGCTACAACTGTAGAAAGCCTGGTCATTTCGCTTCAAAATGCCCAACACCAAAATTTGAGTACATGAAGAGGAACAATGCGCAAAGATCGTATAAGCAGCGCGGAATGGTTGCTGAAGAAGACTGCGCAGACAATGAGCTCAAGACATGGATAGAGACCGACACAGAGGAAAGTGATGAAGATGACTCTGAAGACGGACTGCTCTGCTTGGTGGCAAATGCTGATAGTGATTCAGACAACGATCCTGATGTTAACACAGGTGCTGCACCAAAGCCAATTAAGAAGAAAGGTCCCACTATCACTGAATTGGTAGAAATGGGGCATCTGACTCCAAGCAGACAGAATGGCAAGTACTTATTTGCCAGAGCAGATCTAACGAAGAAATTTGTAGCTGCGCCTTCGCGCAAGGAATCTCTTGAAATTCCTGCTGAAATTGAAATTGAAAAGGATGTCTCTGCTGTTGAGCGTGAAACTATTTTTCAACAAGCTGAAAAGGTAATCAAGAAATTTAATTCTATGAAAGAAGCAGTGGACTTATCAATTGGAGAAATTTCACAGCTTAAGACGGAGAAAACTGTTCTGAAATCTGAAATCACCCTCCTTAAGGAGCAGATTAAGAGCATGACTCCTCTTACTGACAAAAACCGTTTTCTGACAGATCAAAATGCGTTATTTAAAGTAAGAAACGAAGAATTGGCTGCGCAGCTTGCTGATCTCACAAAGATCACAGATGTGTGGACCAAATCTCGTGTCACTATGGATCAAATTCTAGAAACCCAAAAAGCCAGTGGTGATAAAGAAGGCTTGGGGTTCTCAACTAGTGACGACTTTAAATGCGCAGTTTGTGCTGAAAGAGAAAAGGAATTTACACCACAACAAACTATTGAAATTCCCAAAGCAAAGCGTTCCACTTCAATGGGTAAAGGACAGGAGAAAGTCCAGAGACAAAATTTCCATTATGTCTACCCAAAGAAGCAAACAGGGGAAGCCAAAGGTAAGGCTAAAGTTGACCCTGCGCTTGACGACGCATGTTTTGAATATGGTTGTGCTTCAAACTCGAATGTCAAATCTGCGCACAAGAGCCATGCGCATAAAAGCCATGCGCCTAAACGCCAGATGCGCATCCTTAAGAAAAGCGCACCCAAACTTCAAAAGGTGATGTTTGTCAAAGCAGGTTCTACCACCCCTGTTAAGAATGCTGCGCCAAAGAAAAGTAAATAGTTTGTAAAAACTCAATCTATAAGTGGCTTTCATCATTGTGTTGTGTGTGATGGTTTAGGTCACCAGGCTGCAGAATGCCTTTTGCGATTTGCTCCTAATGCCAAGGGACGTAAAAATCCTAAGGTTAGACAGGAGTGGGTTGTCAAAAGTTGCTAACTCTAGGACCCAAGAATAAAGGGGACCTGCGTTTTTAATGTCTATCTTTCAGGTCTCCTGCTTTACTGCGCACTCTTCACAACCTAAAGCGCATATATGGTATCTCGACAGTGGATGTTCTAGACACATGACTAGAGATGTCACAGCTCTTGAAGATGTGCATGAAGGAAGAGGTCCCTCAGTAACTTTTGGTGATAACAACAAAGGGCACATAGTTGGATATGGAAGAATCAGAAAAGATAAAGTGTGCATTGAGAAAGTTGCACTCGTAGAAGGACTCAAGCACAACCTGCTATCCATATCTCAATTATGCGATAAAGGTTTGGAATGTCATTTCACTGCTACGCACTGCTACATCAAAGATGGCATATCCGGACTAACTTTGCTCACAGGGACTCGTAAGACTAATGTTTACATTATTGATCTTACTGCTGTAAATTCTATCACTAATCTCTGTTTTGTAGCAAAGAATGTTAGTGACAGCAGCTGGCTATGGCATAAGCTCCTAAGTCATTTGAACTTCAAATATTTGGCTAAGCTTGGAAGGGAAAATCTTGTCAAAGGACTTCCAAAAGTAGCTGACCATCATGATAGAAAATGCGCAGCATGCCAGCTCGGTAAACAACCTAAGCAGTCTTTCTCCAGCAAGATTACTTCCTCAACTTCCAAATGTTTACAACTGCTTCACATGGATTTGTTTGGACCGGTCACCACCGCAAGCATTGGAGGAAACAAATATACCTTAGTCGTGGTGGATGACTACTCAAGATACAAATGGGTCGAAATGATGATATCCAAAGATAACTGCTATGATATATTGACTGCTCTCTTTCGAAGGCTCCAAACTCAAAAGGAAGACGACATCGTTAGTGTTAGATCAGATAATGGAACTGAATTAAAAAATAACAGTGTTGCGCAATACTGCGATGACCATGGAATTGATCACAATTTCTCCGCTGCTGGAGTTCCTCAACAAAATGGGGTTGTGGAAAGGAAAAATCGCACATTGATTGAGGCTGGGAAAACAATGATCGCAGAAGCTAAGCTTCCAAAGTATTTCTGGGGAGAAGCCGTCAACACTGCTTGCTTCACTCAGAATAGATCCCTCATCAACAAAACCTACAACAAAACTCCATATGAGCTATGGAGAGGAAGAGCGCCCAACATTGCTTTCTTCAAGATTTTTGGCTGCAAATGCTATATCCTCTACAATGGCAAAGATCATAGAGGTAAATTCGACACCAAAGCAGATGAAGGTATTTTCGTTGGGTATGCCAAACATTCTAAAGCTTTTCGTGTTTTTAATAGAACTACTCTAGTAATTGTAGAATCTGTACATGTTACTTTTGATGAGCATTTTCTCCTTGAGCCACATTTGGCTCCAAATGATTCTGATGATTCTGCTGAGCATGTTGAGACAGGTACGCAGCCTCAAACTGCACCTGCGCAGAATGATAATCAAGTTAATCAAAATCAGAATCAAGCAAGTCCATCTCATGTGCATACACCATATGCTGCGCCAGAAGTTACTACTCCTGATGCGCAAATTCCTCCTCCTGCGCATGATGTTTCTCCGCTTCAGCAAATCACTTTCGATGACCTTGATGCTGGAGCAAATGAAGTACCCATTGAAGATCTTCGTATTCCTACCACTCAACCTAACTTACCACCTGAGATTCGCGAAGTTAGAGATCATCCAACTACAAATATCATTGGTGATCTCCATGTAGGGGTTCGTACTAGAAGAGCATCAAATTTCGATGATGAATATCACTCATTTATCTCTCAAATCGAACCAAAGAAGATTGATGAAGCGCTTCAAGATTCAAGCCGGGTTACTGCTATGCAAGAAGAGCTTAACCAATTTGAGCGCTGCAAGGTTTGGACTTTGGTACCCAGACCTCATGACCAAGGAGTTATCGGTACAAAATGGGTATTCAGAAACAAGATGGATGAGAATGGAAGCATCACCAGAAACAAAGTAAGGCTGGTTGCGCAAGGCTATAGGCAAGAGGAAGGAATCGACTACGACGAAACATTTGCGCCTGTAGCAAGACTTGAAGCTATAAGAATTTTCTTAGCTTATGCGTCTCACAAGAAATTCAAGCTTTATCAAATGGATGTGAAAAGCGCATTTCTCAACGGCGAACTCCAAGAGACGGTCTACGTAGCACAACCTCCCGGTTTCGAAGATAGCAAATTTCCAAATCACGTCTTCAAACTTCAAAAAGCTTTGTATGGACTTAAGCAAGCTCCAAGAGCATGGTACGATACCCTATCAAAATTCCTGCTAGAGAAAGGCTTTAAGCGCGGTAAAATCGACACAACTCTTTTTATTGCTAAGTATAATGATCATTCTTTACTTGTTCAAATTTATGTCGATGATATTATATTTGGTTCTACTAATGAGTTACTTTGTAAGCGCTTCGAGAAGCTCATGAAAAGCAAGTTTGAAATGAGCATGATGGAGAACTCACTTTCTTCCTCGGGCTTCAAATCAAACAATTGAATGATGGCATCTTCATAAATCAAGCCAAGTACACAAGGGACTTAATCAAGAAATTTGGACTTGAAAATGCTAAAGCATACGACACTCCAATGGCCACTGGCAATAAGCTTGACAAAGACTTAAAAGGTAAGAAAGTTGATCAAACTTTATATCGAGGTATGATTGGCTCTCTTCTTTATCTTACTGCAAGTAGGCCAGATATTATGTTTAGTGTTTGTGTCTGTGCGCGCTATCAAGCGGACCCTAGAGAAGCGCACTTAGCTGCTGTTAAACGCATTATTCGTTATCTTTCTGGAACTGTTAACCTTGGACTTTGGTACACCAAAGATTCAAATTTCGATTTGCTAGGTTATTCAGACGCAGACTACGCAGCATGCACAATAGACAGGAAGAGCACAAGTGGGACTTGTCATTTCCTTGGAAATCGACTTGTTGCGTGGGCAAGCAAGAAACAAGCTGCTGTGTCCATTTCCACTACTGAAGCTGAATACATTGCTGCTGGAAGCTGCTGCTGCCAAATCCTTTGGATGACGCAACAACTAGTGGACTACGGAATTAATGAAGGAAATTATCCAATTTTCTGCGATAATATGTCCACCATAGCAGTATCCAACAATCCCGTCATGCATTCAAAGACAAAGCACATCGACATCAAATATCATTTTCTCAAGGACCACGTGGAAAAAGGAAACATACATTTAGAGCACGTGGGCACAGATAATCAAATTGCTGATATCCTCACAAAGGCTCTTGATGCAAAGAGATTCATCTTCTTGAGAGGAGAAATGGGTATGCTTGAACTCAGCTAATTTGTCCATATGATTTGTTATTACTAACAATCTTGTGTTTGGTTGATAAGTATTCATATAGGTGAAGTTTCGTGCATATAACCAACACCTGCGCAACATTGTACTGCGCAGTAATTCATTTGCGCATGAAACTAATGTTATGAGATTTAAAGAATCTATTACGCTACCTAAAGCTCTGCGCATGACTTTAACATGCGCAACTCTTCGTGGATCGCAGAATTCTTTCTACTTTCTACAAGGATGGGAATTAGATATCGCTGCGCTACAAAAAGAAGCAGTGGGACGCAAAATCATCAATCTAATGGACGTTTCTGGAATTCTTCCTCTCTTCACATTGGATCAGGACTTCTATGTCCCTTCATTGGTGGATGAATTTTTCGAGAGCGCAGAGCGTGTAACCATGACGCACAAGCACACCAGGGAAAAGATTGATGTGATCCGTTCCATTGTTCAGAACTACTCAGTGCGCATTATTCCTGCGTCACTGAAGAAGCTGTGCAGTTTCAACGTAGATAATGCGCCGGAAGTTTATTCTGAAGCTAAACAGAACAAACTAGCGCAGAAACTGGTTGGGGAACCCACTCTTGTGAAGAAGTGGAGTGTCCATGATCGCAAGGAGTTTGGTGAGGTGATGTATCACCTGTGCACCATCATTGGCGATTCTGTGAACTGCAAGAATGGAAATAAGGGCAAGTTCATTTCCAAGCAGTGGGCTTACTGCGCTGCCGTCTACAACGGCGATGCCTTAGATTGGTCTTCAGTTCTATTTGATGAACTTTGGGACGCTTCTGAAAGCTACGACAAGCGCATGGACAAAAAGGTAGCCAAATACAGAACTCACTGTAGGCTCCTTTCCAAGTATCTGATGAATATCTCTGAGCTGCGCACCTTCGTACAGAAGCGCCCATACCTGAAGGTCCCTTGCTCCAAAACATATTCTCTTTCACATCTATATTCATTGCGCAATGAAATTGGCCGCAGTGAGTATCGCAAGATCTGGAGCAAGGATGAGAGCCCCAACAAGGAAGCATGGGTTGATAGTGATGGTGATGATGATCTTGAAGAAGCCCCTCAACCCAAGTCGAAGAAAGCTGCTGCGCAGCCCTCTAAGGCCACTACGCCTGAAACGGCAGCTGCGCAAGCAAAGCGCAAGGGCAAAGGTATTGCTGAACCTGCGCCCGAAAAAGTTAAGGTGATTCTTGATGTCAGATCTACTGCTGGCATCAAAATCAGGACTGATGCGCCAGTTCCTCCTGCTCCCAAACCTTCGAAGAAGCGCAAGGATCCTCCTGCGCCCACTCCTGCGCCATCAAAGAAAAAGTCTGCATTCACCAGACTTCCTCTTGGTACTGCTGCTCCTATTGTAGAAGAAGACAGCGAGTCTCGTATGGATGAGACTGCTGCTGAGGATGAGGCTGCAGATAATACCGCGCAGGGGGAGCAGGATCCCAAGGTTGCTGCAAATCCTACTGCTGCTCAGGGACGCGCAGACAGTGATGATTGGATGGATGCCGCGTTCCCTGACCCTACACCGACAAAGGCCCCTGCTGCTGCGCCTGCTGAGGATGTTCCTATTCGAACTCCGCGCAAGAAACAGACTGTGCGCAGCACTGCTAACGGTAAGCCAAAGGCAGCAGATCCCCCCTCCTCACCTGAGCCAAGTGCAAGTGCCTTCCGCCGTCTCAATATTCCGGTTGGCACTACGCAACCTGGCACTTCTGTCCTCTATGATGGACTGGACTTGGAGGATGAAGATGAAGATGAGGATGAGGTTACCAAAGCTGCGCAGGCCGATGATGCTGCGCAGGGTACCCCAGTTATTGACCTCACCGAAGGGGATAAGGAGGGTGTGGTGCGCTCAACGGATACGGACAGCAGCAGTGCGCACTCTCCTGCGCAGAAGTCACCTGCTGCTGATCCTATTAATCTATCTCCTCAACAGCCATCTCCTTCGCGCACTCCTCCGTTCGATCCCTTATCAACCAACTCTCCACCAAAGGCCTCCGCGCAAATTCCTCCTGCTTCATCAATTCCAGCGATCTCCACATCTTCTCTCTCCACGTCAACTGAACTGCGCCAAATTCTTCAAGCCTTGAATACTATTCAAGTGAACCAACTGGCAGCGCAGTCTCAGATGGCGCAACTGCTTACTTCACAGACAATGCTTCAAGAGCAGCTTGATGCGCAGTGCATAGAGACTGCTGCCATTAAGGGGGAGAGTACAACAAAGGCAGGTGCAAGTACCTCCGCCGGCCCCTCTACGCAGAAAATCCCCGATGCTCTAGATCATATGATTTTGGACTCACTGAAGTCAATTGCTGGGATGCTCGAAGACGTTTGCACCTACACCGCGATTAATGACGGGTTTGTAGGATTGCTGAAACGTCTGCGCAAGAGTCTAGCCGATGGCCTGCATGAAGGATTTGCGAAAATTGAAGCACAGATCTTGGAGAAGACTATGCAAGGGGGTTCTGCGCAAGCTAGTGCGCTCAACTTGGAAAGTGTCAGGGAGTGCATTACTCAAGCGATGACTGATTTCGCTGATGGGTTCAACGCTAGGATGGATCAAGCAATGTTCGACATTCAAGCCAGCGTGAACACTCAGCGCCTCCACACTGACCAACGAATGGAAGCTACGCAGACCACCATCTTGAATACCATAGAGGCTGCGGAGCAATCCTACTTCAACCAAATGACTGCTCATCAATTGCAGTATAAAAATCACTGGATAGCTGTGAAAGCGATTCTTAAGTACTTGAGAAGAACTAAAGACTCATTTTTGGTCTATGGAGGAATGGAAGATGATCTCGTTGTAAATGCTTACACGGATGCAAGCTTCCAAACCGACAAAGATGATAGCCGATCGCAATCGGGTTTTGTGTTTATGTTAAATGGTGGAGCTGTAAGCTGGAAGAGTTCCAAGCAAAGTACAACCGCTGATTCTACAACAGAAGCTGAGTATATTGCTGCATCGGATGCTGCAAAGGAAGCTGTTTGGATTAAGAAGTTCATAACTGAACTTGAAGTGGTTCCTAGTATTGCTAATCCAATAGACCTTTATTGCGATAATAATGGGGCTATTTCTCAAGCAAAGGAACCAAGGGCACATCAGAAATCCAAACACATACTTAGGCGTTTTTATATCATTCGAGAGATCGTTGATAGGGGAGACGTAAATATATGCAGAGTACCTTCTGATGACAATGTTGCAGACCCGCTAACAAAGGGACTTCCACAAGCTAAACATGATGGTCATTGTTGGGTATGCTTACTTCTTAACCCTCCTATTTATGTTAGAAATGATTGATACCATCACCTAAGAGTATTTTATGGACTTTAGAACCCTATGTAAGAAGTTTTATAACTTCATTTTTTAGCATAGTCCATTTTATAGTATAGGCTTAGAATATAGGACTTGGAGCGAAGAAGGAATGAAGATCTAAGCAAGACTGTGGTTACTGCGCAGGACTCTCTGCGCAGGACATCACTGCGCAGGTCTCCTCTGCGCAGCATTCAACCTTGCACAGTTTTCAATGCATTCAGATCACCTAACTTGGAAAGCGCTCAGAAGATGTACGCTTAGTTGTGCATAAACGACAAATCCTGCACACTCAGCATAGCCAACGGTTGAGATGCGCTCAAACATAATATTTCAAATGGAGACAGCTGTCAACCTTCCAGATGAAGCGTTTGAATTTGGTCTCCATGCTCAGTCTCCAACGGCTCAAAGATACCTGCGCACCAATCACATTGTGCCAGGTCATCAACCTTGATCAGAGCTCCAACGGCTATAAAGGACACCTGCGCACCAATCCTATTGTGCCAGCTCATCGTCCTTGCTCAGAGCACCAACGGCTAGTTTTAAGCTCTCTGCTATAAATAGCCTGCTCATCTTCATTTCCAAGTTGCTAGAGTTTGTGCTTACAAGTATTCCTGAAGTTCTGAAGTTTGCTGCTTACTATTCCCAGATTCAAGAACAACCTTCAAACCTTCATACCTTCAAACTCCTGCCCAGATCCTAAGCCTTATATCACCAGAATTCTTCGTGCTCTTCATCTCTTAGATTCATAGGGCCCATAATTTCTGCCACACACACCTCTTGAAGCTTCGATCATATAGATCTTACTTCTTGAGAAACACCGGTTTAGTCTAGGATTTTCTCTTCATTTATTAGATTTTGATTTGAGTTTTGATTCGTTGTAATCTTGTAAAAGCTCCTCATATCAATATATATCTCATTAGAAAATCCAAGACTAACCATCTTGGTAGAGGACGTAGATCTTTCATCGATCGAACCTCTCCAAATAGCTTGTTCATTATTTCTGCTATTTACTTCCTGCTTAGTTATTTCTGAATTACTGCTTTGTTTGATCCTACCAGATTGCTGCTATTGCTGCTGTGTTTGTTATTGCCTATTGCCTTAGAATCCGATTTTATCCAACAGTTTAGCCAAACCTTAGCGCGTGCGTTTTTACCCTGCGCAGTATACCCTGCGCAGTGTTGCTTTAAATTTCCGCTGTGCATTTCACACTCTCTCTGCGCGCTATACTTAGCTTATTTGAGAACTGTGCGCATAAGCCATTGATTTGCAAAAAGGGTTTGAAAAGAATTTTAAAAACGCTATTCACCCCCCCCCCTCTAGCATTTTTCATACCCTTGTTGCCCCTCTGGGACCAACAGTCATGTTAGGTCCATGGGTATTAGATACATGGGAGATTGGGCCTAGGGCAAGTGGGAGATTGTTGGTAGTGGTGCCCTAGGCACGTTTAATAAACGTTGTAATTGTTATCATTTATTTCATATCAATAAAGAGATGTTTTGATTATTATTGTTGTTCATGTTTACTTATAATAATCCCCGTCCCTAGTACTTGTTAAGCACTAGTATAAAGGCTAAATGATCATGAGATGATCATGTTAGATTTATGGGTACTTGTTTGGAACAAGGTACTGGAGATGACCCGTTGTATGAGATTTATGTCATGGTCTATGTCGTACATATATCTCACATTAGTTATGTCATTTGAATCCTTAGACATGAAGTTATTATAGTCTTCCACTTGATGAACATTATGTTTGACATATTCAAACGCTACTTTTAACCGAGTAGTTATAAAGGGTATGATTGGCATAATCGGATTCCCGTTGAGAAGAATAACAAACTAAATGGATTTGTCCCTCCACGGAGAGATGTCAAGCTTGGGCCCCTCGAAGGAATGATGTTGATGAAATGTTCGGCCGGACTCAAATGGATTGATTGGATCAATAGCATTTGAATTATCAACATATTCAGAATCGAGAAAGTATTGAACATGACAAGTTGACTGTTTGACCATGACTTGTGTTCAAAGACATCGTGGACAAAGGGATTATGACATATTCTAAAGGAATGCGAACTTGTATCTAGTTATACTATTTGGGTAGGTATGACGGTTTGCTAGAACCTAATCATATCTTATGGGATCATGTTTGAGCCCATTGCCAACTTAGTATAATCCTAGAGGGTCACACACAATAGAACGAATCTTAAATAAAAGGACTATATTGGAATTTAGGGTCGAAGGACCTCAAGGGAATTTCTGGAATTATTCTGGGCTTCCTGGTCAACCAAGCGGGCGCTTGGGTTGAACCAGGCGGGCGCCTGAATGAGTTCTAAAAGGCCCGGACCTTCTGGTCAAATGAGCGGGCGCCTGGGTAGAACCAGGCGGGCGCCCGGTATGCCGACTGGAAATTTCCTAATTCGATTAGGAATGGTTTTTGACACAAGTTACCTATTTGGAATAGATCTTAATTGTGTATAAAAAACCAATTCGGCCAGACCATATTTACTAGTGCTTTTGTGAGTCTCAAAGAGTTTGAGAGAGATTTTATTTTGTTCTAAGATATCATTGATTGAGGAACAAAATAATTCACAAAATAAATTCCATATAGTTCTTTATTGTATTGTGAAAGTGTGTTTCATAATATTGGTCTAGCAACCAAGATCAAAGAAGCTCCTTTGATATTCGTTCGAAGTGTGGATACCGCTAGAGGGTGAAAATCATCATCTTCAAAGTTCGTGTTCAAGCTTTGTGATCGTGATCAAGTCTTCAAGTTTCTCCACCAAGACCGAAGAAAACTTTGATAGTCATCAAGGGTTAGTTTTTCCTTTATTCATTATGTTGTATTTGATTTAATCATATGAGCGGATCCATGGCTTTGGGTTTCTTAAAATTTTAATTGCTATATTCCGCTGCGCATGTTACTACGAAACCCAACATATGGCTAATGGACGAGATTGTTATAAATGACAATAAAGTGCGCACGTAAGGGTTGTCATTTGTGTTATGTTCATAATTTAAAGGAATGACTTTGTTTTGCAACCCAAGTGGGAGATTGTAAGGACATGGCTTGCAACACAAGTCGTTTAGACTTCCATTCATAAAGTTATGATTATAATATTAATTTATAAAGTATAGTTGATAATAAAATGTGTAGAATTCCTGGATATATATTACCTAATTGTGATGGGCAAAAGGGTAATTTATTATCATAAAGCTTGAAAGGGTGTGGTCCATAAATGAAATGTCACAAAGTCTACTATATAAAGGGCATTCCATCAACCCTTAAGACTACTCCATTTTTCATTAGTACTCTCTCCATAAATCTTCATTAAGTGTTAAAGAAGTAAAAGAGGAAAGACATTCATCATTTAGAAGAGCATTCACCCTACTTGTTCTTCATCTTCATTTCTCCCTATCATCATCTATGGATTCAACAGGTATTGTTTTTAAACGCTTCCGCTTCATCTCTTCCTCAATCCTATTCTAAAGTGAGTGTAGCATTCAGGGATTAAAATTGTTCCAACATCTACAACTTCATCCTATTTCCTCCCACCTATCTCTTGTCGACAGTGTCCTGCTGGTAGAAACTATGAGCTAGTTCGGCTGTAAGGGTATGCAATCCGCTCCATCTCTCTCTCTCTCTCTCTCGCTCTCGCTCTTTCTTTACACACACACACACACACATTCACACTTTTATGCATGCAAAGTTAACATCCCAGTATTGAATCTTTGTGTACTTTTATTCATGCAGAAAATTTGAGGAAGATGATGCACCACTAAAAGCAACAAAACGTGTGTCTAATCCTCTGTGTTGGCGGCAACTTGTTAACCTTCTTGTGCTGCACTGCCATGATGCACGCCTGTTGCGTTTTTTCTTGCCTACCCTCATTTAACACGTTTATCTGATCAGGTCTCTCTCATAATCTAGCCTAATATCACACTCATATTTATGTTGTGTCTTTCTCATAATTTGGGCTAATATAGTCCAAATTAAATTTTTCTAGCAATCTATCTATTTTAACGAGCCCTACATTTTACGTTTTACAGCTTCCATACACCTTGGGGGTTAAACTATTAATTCCTCTATCCCAAAAAGTTTGTCCCATTTTGACTTTCTATGGTCAACGTAAATGAACTTTAACCAAATACTGATGTCTATCTAATAAATCTAGTGAAATTCTAAAAATTGTAATTGACAAATCATTAAGTGATTTATCATTAACAATTTTTTAAATTTCATTGTGATCATTAGATTGACACCAATGCTTAGTCAAAGTTCATTAATGTAATGTTGACCAAAAAAAGTCAAAGACGAACTTTTCAAGACAAGAGGGGGGAGGAGTATGAGATAGAGGAATGGAAATTAGAGAAAAGATGCCAATGGTAAAAAAGTAAGAGTAGGTTTTGGGGGAAACTAGTTTCTCTGTAAATAATAAAAAGTCCACTTTTTAATAGTGTTACCCTTAAACCTTAAACCCTAAACTTTAAACCCTATAAAAACATGTTTTTTTTTTATAACTTATGGAGGAAGTAGTTTCTCCAAATATTTTTGAAAAAGTAAATACTCCCTCCGTCCCAAAATGATCTTCACGTTTGACTATTCAAACTTTTTAAGGATATGAGCACTTTCTTGTCTAGCTATGATGTATTTATGCAGATTTTTAAGCTTAAATTGTAGAAATGAATAGAACTTTTTAGGACAATGAAAAATATCAAACGAGAAGATCATTTCGGGACAGGACAAGAGAGTATATTAAGAGGATCTGAAATTTGAAAAGCACAGTGTAAATTAGAGAAAGGGCTTTTGGCTACTACTGTAGATTAGAAGAGGAGATGGGTTTATGGATGCTAGCTTAGTTAAAAGTTGATTCTTTCTTAGTTAGGAACTCATATGCCAGCCAACACCAGATTGTTTGCTTTGGCTGTGAAACAATTTTATGTCCCGAGTATCAATGGTAAGTGTGTGCATAAAAGGTCTAATATTGCTACTTCCCCGCTCTAAATAGAATTTTGGTAAATTTAACTATACTTTGACCAAGTCTTTTGAAGAAAAATAATGATCTTGATAAAAATTTAAAAATTGTTATTGTATCACAATCAATAATAGTATCAAAAACAATTTTTAGATTTACATTAGGATAATTATTTTTTACTTAAATTACTTAGTCAAAGTATAAAAAAATCTACCAAAATTCTATTTCGTGCAGGACAGAAGGAATATTTATTTATGTTGGTTCACGCATCCGACCGATATATACATGTATTTTTGAGTGAACCTAAAATTTGATGAGGTGGTCAAGAACATCTAGATTCATATCATAGAAGAGACGGGTCGACCCATGACCCGTTTACAACATTCTCCGCGAAGCATAGGATCCCAACCTATGCTCCACTTAAAATCTGCCATGTGGCAGCGACCCATTGGAAAAAAAAATAAAAAATTCTAGTTTTACAAAAGTAATATTTATTATAACTAAATGTATCAACTCTGCTACTTATAAAGTAATATTATTTATAAGTAAACGTAACACCAGTTTTAAAAAAAAAAAAAAAAAAAAAAAAACTCATTTTACTCATCTTTCAACTGTAATACTAACTATAAATACGTGTAACACCAACAATAACTAAATGTAATTATCGTTATACTGAAATGTAATAGTGTTTTTCCATTTTTTTTTTTTTTTGAGTATTTTGTTTTTTTTAAATAAAGTAACATTTGAAAAATAACAACTTACATACATGAATGTAATTATTTGTACAAGTAAATGTAACACTTTAGTATATTATTTTGTAACAAATTTCTATAGATAATGTTATACTTTTACATGTATCATGATAAATTGAACCTATTGTAACTTATTATTTGAAAACATATGGATATACTATTATACAAGTAAACGTAACTGTTTTACAATGTTATTATACAAGTAAAATGTAGCATTCGCTTATAAAAATTGTTACTTTCTTATTTTCACAATGTTACTAACACAAGTGTTTTTACTTCTAAAGTGTAAATGGTTGAATTATTACTTTTCTATACATATGTGTTACAATTATGTATAAACAATGTTACATATAAGTAACACGGTCGCTACATTTTAGTTATAATAAGTATTACTTATGGCAAATGAAGAAAACATAAAAAAAACACTGTTACTTTTCTGTATATAAAGTATTACTTTTATGTATACAAACTGTTACATATAAGTAACACGTTTGTTACATTTAGTTATAGTAACTATTACCTTTGGCAAATCGAAAAAAATATATAAAAAAAAATATAAAACCTTAAAAAAATAGCAAAATAATAATAATAATAATAAATTTTCTCGCGGGCCATGGGTCAAAAATGACCCGTCTCCACTATGAGACGGGTCATAGTGTTCTCATACAAGTTTTTGTCAAATTTGCTCCCTAGGTATTTATGTACTCCCTCATGCCCAAGACAAACAACTCTTTTTGCCATTTTGAGTGTCCTGTTCAAAGTTTCACTTTCCTATAATAGAGATTTTCTACTTCTTCTTTATTAATTTATTAATGAGACTCACTTGTCCTACTCACCCTAACTTTTACACCACCACTTTCTCTCCTCTACAAACTCACAACACTTAATTTTAAAATTCTTTTTTTTTTTTTTTTTAATATATGAAATGAGTCGTTTGTAATGGGACGGAGGGAGTACTTATTTTGGTCTAAGCATCCGGTACCATTATCTGAGCGAACTTTTTTTTATTTTTTGAAAGAATCTGAACGAACTTAATACCTTTAATAGTTTAATACCTATGGTTAAACTAAAATAAATCCCTAACCAGTTGATTGATGGTTACCTCGGTCGTAATTTGCAACCTAATTTTGTATTGACAAATTCTTGCGTGCGGCAGCCGGTGCATGTGCCGCGGTTCCGCTGCTTCTCGCGTCTTCCTGCTCCGCTACATCCAACCGTTGGATCCAGCCCTCCCACTTCCCAAATCGCGACACGTGTCTTCCCTAAAAAAAAAAAATTCCAATAACTTTAAAATGGAGATTTATAGCTCATAAAAAAGAAAATTAAAAGTACCGTTGTGTTCGTCTCGACGACGAGACGAATAAAACTACATAGGTCATGATATGGTTTGATTTTTTTTTAAACATATTTTTTACACAAAAAAAATAAAAATTGAGCTGCTCATCAGCTAAGATGTAACACTCTGTTCTGATAAAAGTAACTGTTTCATCTTCAAAAAGTAACACTTTTCACAGTCAAATGTAACAGCAATTTTACAAGAAAATTTAAATTGTTTGATAGTTTTTGTGGTTAGAAAAAGTAATATTTGAAGTATAACAAAGTGAATATATAATTATAATTTTCTATATAGATGAATGTAACATTTTTATTTGGTAAATGTTACTTTTCTTCTTTAAAAAAAGAGTAAAAATTCATATATATAATCGAGTTGCATTTCAATTGTTACTTTCTTAATAAAAAATTGTTACATTTCAGATATAATGTTACATTTAAGAATATAAACTGTTACAATTGATAAAAAAATGTTACATTCATTTTTTATAAAATGTAACATTAGTTTAGTTTGTCAATCTTATGTTAATTTTGAAAAAAAAAAGTGTTACATTTGAAAAAAAGAGTGCTACATTCCTTTATAAAAAGTGTTACATTGGTTTAGTTGTCAATCTTTATGTTATCTTTAATTTATTGCAGCAAAATTGTGGTACATTTTTTTTTTAAAAAGTGTTACATTTGAAAGAAAAAGTGTTACATTTTGTTATAATAAGTGTTACTTTTGTTGGGAGGAAAAAAAGTTTTGGGTGGAAAAAAGAAAAAAAAGGAGGCTCGAAAAAAAAAAAAAAAAAAAAGAGGCTCGCCTGGCGCCGTCGCACGGTGCGGCGGTTGCACAGGAGACCTCATCTTTTGTATTCTGTCCAAATTATACTAGTAGGGACCCGGAACCGCAGCACCCATTTTAGTTGCACCGCTCCACCGGATGATAATAGATGTGGCCACGTCGCTTATGAACTATTTAACAGCCGGAGCTAATAAAAACCAAACGACGGCGCTTTTAATCCCTAATAATTGTAATAAGTAAATAGATTTTATTTATGGGTAATTAGAAATACGAAACGGGGCTAACGCCGTTACCTCTTTCGTATTCCGTATAAATGAAATCGCTCCGTGTACTTTTAGTCTCTTTAGCTCCCTCGCTTTTGTCTACACTTCATTTTTCATTTTCAGAGAGTGGGAACTCGAAAGACGAGAGAGGCGATCAAAATAAAAAATGTGAATTGAACTGCATATACGGATTGATTTCGATTGGAAATTGTAGTTATTTGTTCCTTCCTCACTTCTTCGTCAATCAGTTGCTATCTCGTAAGTGGTTTTTCTCTTTGCTTTTATTCTTGTGTTTTGAATTGAGTCTCAATTATGGTGTTTAAAATTTCTGAATGTGAACGACTAAAACCTATGTTTCTTGAGTTTTGATGACGATGAATATGTGTGTATTCCCTTTGTCGTTTGAAATCTCATTGATTTGGTTGTTTATTTGAAAACCCTAGATAAATGTCCGTGATGTGTTGGGTCCGTATGTACAAGAAAGCTGGTAACATACTAGAGTGTGGTGTTTGCGAGGTTGGCTCGACATGTTGCACAGCTTTTACATTATCAGTGTACCCTTTACACGTGTAAAGCCTTTTTTTTAAAAAAAAAAATCTAGTATTAATTTTACATAGATACTTGGTACTAGTGGCTTCCACTCTTGATTTGATACCCTCCTGTGGATATTATGGATGTAGCATTATATTAACTTTTTATCTAGGGTTAAGAATTTGTTTTGCTTTTGAATTGGTAAGTGATAACCATTACATTAATGTAAGAATTTACTTTGTTTTTGAAGTAGTTGATAACCATTACATTAATGTAAGAATTTGATTTGTTTTTGAACTAGCTGGTGATAACCATTACATTATTGCAGTGATCATGGCTAAACGTAAAGAAAAGACTAGTCCAAAAAAATAAAAAAAAATGGTGTTGGTCCAAGTAAACATTCTTTGAAAAACCCAACATCTTCAAAGAAAGATGCTGTAAAGATGAAGAGACCTGCTTCAGCGTATTTAGTGTGGAGAAAAGAAACTATAGAGAAAATGAAAGCAGACGGGAAGACGTTCCCTAAACATCAGGTTTGTGCCTTCCATGTTTATGTTTATGTGGTGATAATAAATATATGGTTTTAATATGGTAATCTGAAAATGTTAGATCGACAAACTATTGAATTTGAAATGGCATGGTATGACGCAAGATCAAAGGGATGCACTTGTCAATAAGCAGAAGGTAGTATGGAAGGAATACAGTGAAGCAAAAGGCGAGAAGGCTCCAAAGACCAAGAAAACAAAGGTACGTGTGTTTGTAATTGTTGTTATGAAGATAATGAAGATTTTTTTATATTATAGTGTAAATTACTATGTGGTAATGGAGTATTTACGTCATGTTAGGAGGAGTCATTTCTTACAAAATGCTCCCCCGGGTCGATGGTTAAGTCTGAGACTCTTCTTCAATATCGGTACAATCCTCGCCAGGCTCGTTTAATTCAGCTTCCACATCAAACCTGGATAGGGAGACTTTTCTTTTCTGACGATTCCTTTTGTTACGTTTCAGATGTAAAATGTCCAACCACCCAGTGGCCTTTTATCGCACTTCTTTACCGGAGAGTTTTCTTTCCCCTGCTTCCTTGCAAAACCTCTCACGACATTGGCGTTCTCTGGATCAACAGGCGACGATGTGCTGGAAGGCCCACCTCCTTGAGGGTCAACGTTATTGTGGAGACATATGTTAGAAACTCGTTGCGAAAGATCCTTAAGGGTTTCCACAACAATTTGTGTGGCTTCTTCACATTCAGAAGCCCTGGACGCAATCGATACAAAGTTGGGTACCATAGAATGATTGTTGGTAGTGGTGCCCTAGGCATGTTTAATAAACGTTGTAATTGTTATCATTTATTTCATATCAATAAAGAGATGTTTTGATTATTATTGTTGTTCATGTTTACTTATAATAATCTCCATCCCTAGTACTTGTTAAGCACTAGTATAAAGGCTAAATGATCATGGGATGATCATGTTAGATTTATGGTTACTTGTTTGGAACAAGGCACTGGACATGACCCGCTTTATGAGATTTATGTCATGGTCTATGTCATACATATATCTCATATTAGTTATGTCATTTGAATCCTTAGACATGAAGTTATTATAGTCTTCCACTTGATGAACATTATGTTTGACATATTCAAACGCTACTTTTAACCGAGTAGTTATAAAGGGTATGATTGGCATAATCGGATTCATGTAGGGAAGAATAATAAGCTAAATGGATTTGTCCCTCCTCGGAGAGATGTCAAGCTTGGGCCCCTCGAAGGAATGATGTTGATGAAATGTTCGGCCGGACTCAAATGGATTGATTGGATCAATAGCATTTGGATTATCAACATATTCGGAATCGAGAAAGTATTGAACAAAACAAGTTGACTGTTTGACCATGACTTGTGTTCAATGACGTCGAGGACAAAAGGATTATGACATATTCTAAGAGGAATGCGAACTTGTATCTAGTTATACTAATTGGGTAGGTATGACGGTTTGCTAGAACCTAATCATATCTTATGGTTTCATGTTTGAACCCATTGCCAACTTAGTATAATCCTAGAGGGTCACACACATTAGAACGAATCTTTAAAAGGACTACATTGGAATTTTGGAAATTCTGGACTTTCTGGGGAAGTGGGCGACCGCACAGTATGGACTGGGCGGCCGCACACTTAGCCCATTTTTGTACCAGTTTTGTTTCAGATAGTTGTGCGACCGCACAGTGCATTCTGGGCGGCCGCACAGTACTGTCGGGTGGCAGATTCCTAATTTGATTAGGAAACGAATTTTGGACGGATTTTGACACAAGTTTTCTATTTGGAATAGGTCATACTTGTGTATAAAAGACCAAATTCGGCCAGCACTCTAAGCTAATGATTTTGTGAGTCTCAAAGAGTTTGAGAGAGGGTTTATTTTGTTCTAAGACATTCTTGGTTGAAGAACAAAATAATACACAAAATAAATTCCATATAGTTTTTTTGATTGTGGAAAAGTGTTTCACAATTTGGTCTAGCAACCAAGATCAAAGAAGCTCCTTTGATATTCGTTCGAAGTGTGGATACCGCTAGAGGGTGAAAATCATCATCTTCAAAGTTCGTGTTCAAGCTTTGTGATCGTGATCAAGTCTTCAAACCTCCACCAAAGACCAAGAGAATTTGATAGCCATCAAGGGTTAGTTTATTCCTTTATTCTTATGTTGTATTTGATTTAATCATATGAACGGATCCATGGCTTTGGGTTTCAAAATTTTAAATGCTAAATTCCGCTGCGCATGTATCTACGAAACCCAACAGTGGTATCAGAGCTCCGTTCATGTTGATTATTTCAATACCTAGATCATGTTATGTGTATATAAATTGTTTATGTGCCTTGCATGATATGAATATTGGAATATGTGATGTTTATGTGTTATGTGATTTTATGTGGTTTATTGTTTTGCAACTTTAATCGCACGATTCAATCGCAATAAATAAATTATGGTGGATTCAGAATTGTTGGTTATTAATTTTTGATTGGATCAAAGTTTTAATAATCGGGAAAAAACAATTTTGAGACAAAATTTTCGAACTTCAAAATTCTGTCTGATCAGTTTGGGCGACCGCACAAAATCACTTTGGCGGCCGCACATGTGTGGGCGACCGCACAGTGAGTTTTGGGCGGCCGCACATATGGATCAGATTGTCTGATTTTTGGTTGAAATCAGAATTTGGAATTTTCGAGAGGTCCAACAAAACCAGTAACAGAACCAGTCCAGACTTGCTGATCTGGAATGTGTTTTGGGTAGTTGGTTTATGTGAGGATCTTGGGGTTTGATTTTCCTATTTGTTTTAGTCTTGTGATTCTAAAATTGGTTCAAGGTTTGGATGGCTAATCTGCGTTCATCGAGATTGTGTTTCCTAAACTTGATCGCAATCAAAGTTTCAAAGATAAAACGAAGTTAGAATTATGAAGAGTTCATAATTGCTAAAATTGAGAAACAAAGTTCTTGATTCAATGATTGGAGATCCATGTGGAATTGTGAATGCAATTGGCCTACGTTCATCGAGACCATCTATTGCTTAGTTTCGGCCACATGGACTACTTTCTTGGTTTCTTGAATTAGTGCGGGATTGTGGTTGCCTGATGGCTTAGTTCGACCGCACTTCTTGTTGTCTTGATTTGGAGATAATAACCAAAGTTGAAATAGTCTCATCCTCATAATTATAGAGAAACTAATGACACATAAATATCATGCTTAAATTAATGGAGATTAATTTAGTGGCTAAAATTGATGTGTAACATGTTTATATTATGTGCTCATAAATGTGTTATATGCTATATGTGATGAACCTTCAAAGAAAGTTTTAAGTCCTTTTGCCATGCCATGATTAAAACACTTGTTTATACATGAGTAATTTTATGTGGGCTCGCCAAAGCGAGGTGCATTGATTTTATTCATGTTTGAGCAAGATGAGTGAATAAGAGTTTCCTATGCGTTTAAAATGGTTGGACTTAATTAAGCGTCAAAACAGTTTTGGGCTTAAGGCAAAGATGAGATTTAACATGCTTTTTGAAATTGGATTTCTTAAAGAATCTCATGAAAAGAACTGAGAGTCATATGAGATATGATTTACAAGAGTTATCTACCTAATTGATTTAATTTTGAGCGGTGCGCCAAAGCGTACTCAAAATTAGATTAAAGCGGGATCTCAACCCATTTAAATTATACTATACATTGGATATATAAAGAAGGTTGTATAATTTGGTGGGAGTATTTTGTTTTAAAATACATTATTCATCTCTTTAATGAAAACCGGTACTTATTAATTTTAGAAATTTTTGCATATTTGTAGATAATGACTAATAACACTCAATCAATGTCGTTGCGATCGATCCTTGAGAAGGATAAGCTCGAAGAGAATGGTACAAACTTTATGGATTGGATCCGTAGCATAAGAATTGTTCTTAGGCAAGAAGATAAGTTGTACATTCTCGATGGGCCTCTCCCCGCTGAACCACCGCCTACTGCCCCTAGGGTAGAAAGAGACAATTACAAGAAACATCGTAATGATTCTAGAGATGTAAGTTGTCTCATGCTTGCTGCTATGTGTTCAAAACTCCAACAAAGTTTGGAACATTTGGAAGCCTATGAGATAGGCGTGGAGTTGAGAACCATGTTTCAAGAGCAAGCTCGGCAAGAGAGGTACAAGACCATTGTTGCATTCACTACTAGTAAAATGAATGAAGGGCAACAAGTGAGTCCTCACTTTCTTAAAATGAAATGTTATGTAGAGCACCTAGAGAAACTTGGCTATCCAATCCCATTGGAGCTAGCCACGGATCTCATTCTTAATTCATTGCCTAAAAGTTATAATCAGTTTGTAATGAATTATAACATGCATGGAATGGATAAGAATCTCTCTGAGTTGCATGGATGCTCAAAACTGCAGAGATGAAAATTGTGGAGAAAGGTTCTCCCGTGCTCTTGGTTCATGATGGGAAGAAGGCTAGTGCCAAAGGAAAGGGTAAGAAAGTTTTCAACCCAAGATAAGCAAGGCAAAGGTTGCCAAAGCTTCTGAGGCAAAACCTGATTCACAAAAGGATGCAATCTGTTTCCATTGTCAAGAAATTGGTCATTGGAAACGTAATTGCAAGGCTTTCTTGGAAGAGCAAAAGAAGAAGAAGAGCAGCAAGGCTGCGTCGACTTCAGGTATCTATATGATAGATATTCTCCTTTCTACCACTGATTCTTGGGTATTGGATACCGGATGTGGTTCTCACATTTGTCTAAATGTGCAGGATTAAAGAATAGGATACTGCTTAAAGAAGGTGAAGTAGATCTACGTGTGGGGAATGGAGCAAGAGTTGCTGCATTAGCCGTAGGGACTTATGAAGTCACTTTACCTTCCGGATTAATTCTTGTTTTGAACAATTGTTATTATGTTCCGGATTTAAGCAGAAATATTATTTCAATTTCTTGTTTGGATAATGAAGGTTTTAAGTTTCTTATTGAGAATAAAAAATTTCTATTTATTTAAATGATGTGCTTTATGGTATTGCTAATTCATTTAATGGCCTTTATATCTTGGATGTCAAGAATGAAAATAATGTCTATCATGTAAATAAGAAATCTAAACCTAATGATATAAATCATACTTATTTGTGGCATTGCCGTCTTGGTCATATTAATGAGAAGCGTATCTCAAAACTCCATGGGGACGGACTTTTGGGTTCATGTGACTTAGAGTCATATGATACTTGTGAGTCGTGTCTTCTTGGAAAAATGACTAAGACACCTTTTACCAAGTTGGGTGAAAGGGCAAGCGACTTATTGTGGTTGATACATTCCGATGTATGCGGACCATTAAGTCGCAATGCTAGGGGAGGATTTCAATACTTCATAACCTTCACTGACGATTATAGTAGATTTTGGTATGTTTACCTAATGAAACATAAAAGTGAAGCATTCGAGATATTTAGAATATTTCAAAATGAAGTAGAAAAACAATTGGCAAAAGTATAAAGGCACTTCGATCAGATCGAGGTGGAGAATACTTGAGTCAAGAATTTGATGATCATCTAAAGAATTGTGGAATAGTTTCACAATTGACTCCACCCGGAACACCACAATGGAATGGTGTGTCCGAGAGGAGGAATCGGACTTTGTTAGACATGGTTCGATCAATGATGAGTCAAGTTGATCTTCCAATATCCTTTTGGGGTTACGCTCTAGAAACCGCTGCTTTCACACTAAATCGTGTTCCAACTAAATCGGTTCAAAAGACTCCATATGAGATGTGGAGCGGAAAGAAGCCTTGTCTATCTTTCATGAAGATTTGGGGTTGTGAAGTTTTTGTCAAAAGACTTATCTCAGACAAACTTGCACACAAATCTGATAAATGTATTTTCGTGGGATATCCTAAGGAAACTAAAGGATATTACTTTTACAACCGAGAGGACAACAAAGTGTTTGTTGCCCGAACTGGTGTCTTTCTAGAGAAAGAGTTTCTCTCCAAAGAAATCAGTGGGAGTAAAATAAATCTTGAAGAAATTCGAGACCCAGAAAATAACATTGAACCAATAGTGGAACAAGAACAAGAACCACAAGTAGTTGTGGAACCTGTTCAAAATACACAAGCATCTCGCAGATCTAGTAGGTTACGATCCGAGCCGAGAGATATGGATTTCTCGTAACGGATAGTAATGAGGTAGAAATCATTGAGAATGATGAACCGTCAACCTACCAAGAGGCGATGTCTTCTCCTGATTCGGACAAGTGGCTTGGAGCCATGGAATCCGAATTGCAATCCATGCAAGACAATCAAGTTTGGAATTTGATTGATGCGCCCGAAGGTGTAAAAACCATAGGATGCAAATGGGTCTTCAAGAAGAAGACTGACATGGATGGGAAGGTGCATACTTACAAAGCTAGGCTTGTAGCGAAGGGTTATAGGCAAGTTCATGGTATTGACTATGATGAGACCTTTTCACCCGTAGCAATGATCAAGTCTATAAGAATTTTGCTTGCCATTGCCGCCTATCATGACTATGAAATATGGCAGATGGACGTCAAAACCGCTTTCCTGAATGGAAAACTCCAAGAGGATGTGTATATGACACAACCAGAAGGTTTTGAACAAGATTCTAAGGTATGCAAATTGCAAAGATCCATCTATGGATTGAAGCAAGCTTCAAGGAGTTGGAATCTCCGTTTTGATGAATCGGTCAAAGAGTTTGGTTTCATCAAGAACGAAGATGAGCCTTGTGTATACAAGAAGATTAGTGGGAGCATAGTGCTATTCCTTATTTTATACGTGGATGACATATTGCTCATTGGAAACGACATTCCTACACTTCAGTCTGTGAAGACTTGGTTAGGAAAGTGCTTCGCAATGAAAGATATGGGTGAAGCCGCATATATTCTTGGCATTAAGATCAATAGAGATAGATCAAGGAGGCTACTTGGTTTAAGCCAAAGTACATACATTGACAAGGTCATTAGAAGATTCCGTATGGAAAATTCTAAGAGAGGCACCTTGCCCGTGTTACATGGAGTTTCTCTAAGCAAGACTCAATGTCTTAAGACAAATGATGAGCGTGAGAAAATGAATGATGTTCCATATCCTTCGGCAATTGGGTCCATCATATATGCCATGATTTGTACTAGGCCGGATGTATCTTATGCTTTGAGGATGACAAGTAGATACCAATCCGACCCTGGCGAAAATCACTGGATAGCTGTAAAAGCGATTCTTAAGTACTTGAGAAGAACTAAAGACTCGTTTTTGGTCTATGGAGGAATGGAAGATGATCTCGTTGTAAATGGTTACACGGATGCAAGCTTCCAAACCGACAAAGATGATAGCCGATCGCAATCGGGTTTTGTGTTTATGTTAAATGGTGGAGCTGTAAGCTGGAAGAGTTCCAAGCAAAGTACAACCGCTGATTCTACAACAGAAGCTGGAGATTGTTGGCAGTGGTGCCCTAGGCACGTTTAATAAACGTTGTAATTGTTATCATTTATTTCATATCAATAAAAGAGATGTTTTGATTATTATTGTTGTTCATGTTTACTTATAATAATCTCCGTCCCTAGTACTTGTTAAGCACTAGTATAAAGGCTAAATGATCATGGGATGATCATGTTAGATTTATGGGTACTTGTTTGGAACAAGGCACTGGACATGACCCGCTTTATGAGATTTATGTCATGGTCTATGTCATACATATATCTCATATTAGTTATGTCATTTGAATCCTTAGACATGAAGTTATTATAGTCTTCCACTTGATGAACATTATGTTTGACATATTCAAACGCTACTTTTAACCGAGTAGTTATAAAGGGTATGATTGGCATAATCGGATTCATGTAGGGAAGAATAATAAGCTAAATGGATTTGTCCCTCCTCGGAGAGATGTCAAGCTTGGGCCCCTCGAAGGAATGATGTTGATGAAATGTTCGGCCGGACTCAAATGGATTGATTGGATCAATAGCATTTGGATTATCAACATATTCGGAATCGAGAAAGTATTGAACAAAACAAGTTGACTGTTTGACCATGACTTGTGTTCAATGACGTCGAGGACAAAAGGATTATGACATATTCTAAGAGGAATGCGAACTTGTATCTAGTTATACTAATTGGGTAGGTATGACGGTTTGCTAGAACCTAATCATATCTTATGGTTTCATGTTTGAACCCATTGCCAACTTAGTATAATCCTAGAGGGTCACACACATTAGAACGAATCTTTAAAAGGACTACATTGGAATTTTGGAAATTCTGGACTTTCTGGGAAGTGGGCGACCGCACAGTATGGACTGGGCGGCCGCACACTTAGCCCATTTTTGTACCAGTTTTGTTTCAGATAGTTGTGCGACCGCACAGTGCATTCTGGGCGGCCGCACAGTACTGTCGGGTGGCAGATTCCTAATTTGATTAGGAAACGAATTTTGGACGGATTTTGACACAAGTTTCCTATTTGGAATAGGTCATACTTGTGTATAAAAGACCAAATTCGGCCAGCACTCTAAGCTAATGATTTTGTGAGTCTCAAAGAGTTTGAGAGAGGGTTTATTTTGTTCTAAGACATTCTTGGTTGAAGAACAAAATAATACACAAAATAAATTCCATATAGTTCTTTTGATTGTGGAAAAGTGTTTCACAATTTGGTCTAGCAACCAAGATTAAAGAAGCTCCTTTGATATTCGTTCGAAGTGTGGATACCGCTAGAGGGTGAAAATCATCATCTTCAAAGTTCGTGTTCAAGCTTTGTGATCGTGATCAAGTCTTCAAACCTCCACCAAAGACCAAGAGAATTTGATAGCCATCAAGGGTTAGTTTATTCCTTTATTCTTATGTTGTATTTGATTTAATCATATGAACGGATCCATGTCTTTGGGTTTCAAAATTTTAAATGCTAAATTCCGCTGCGCATGTATCTACGAAACCCAACAATGATAGCATTGGGACATCCTACGATCTGGTTCCACATTGATTTTTGCCAACTTTTCTCCATCTCTTAAGGATGTATTGATCTGGGATATATTTTATGTTCATGGTGTTAAGCACCTTGATAGAGTGACAGCATAAGTAGCCACACATTACATACTTCACGCAGCTACATGTCACCGACATAGTGGCCTCACAAGTAACCACCTCAAACACATTATGGCCTTCCTTATACACCCAATCCCGATACAAGCTACCACCTTCATTGTCTTCTGGACCTAAAATAACAAGCCCTAATATTTCTTCGTACTCCATTTTAAACCTTTCATAAAGCGGTAGGGTGTATACTTGTGCAGCGTGGAGTAGCATTGGCTGTGACTTCAACCTTTCGGGGAAGCATTTTTGCCGGGAGTTGTACTCTATTACCTGCTCATCCAATCTCTTCTTTCGAACAACACGCCCGAAACGATCAAAGAACTCAATCATGTCTATGTCACTTTTCAGCCACTGTTTAAGGCATGCATTGATCCCCTCGCTAAGTTGGGTCGAGGTCATACCCAGCTTGTTCGTTTTTTTAAGCACCTCCCTTAAAAATAAGCATCTTTACTAAATCCAAGGTTCTCAACGCCACCCATTTCATTACCAATGTATTCGTACATTTCCCGCGTTTTAAGTCTGGACTCGCGTCCTAGCTGTGCAACAACAGCTTGAGCAGGAGTGAAAGCCCTTTGTGACCTCAACATGTGCTTACACTCAGCTTTGTGTAAGACGTGGTTATGCCACTCATAGAACTTGTTTAATAAGTATGCTTTCTTATCTTGATCCTAACGAATAGAAATAAAGGCATCACATTCGCAACGTATCTCATCCCGAGGATTTGAGGCACCCACTCTCCTACCGTCCTTCTGTTTCACCCCTTGTTTTTGGCAACAAAATTTGCAATCCACCCTCATTGTTTTATCTTTGTTATAATGGCTTTGGTTAACACGAATGCTAAACCCTTGCCGACTTGCATACGCATTATAAAAGTCATATGCCGATTTTATAGTGATGAATACTTGGCCAATGTATGGTTTATCCAAGATTTCAACCTCAGGATCAAGCTCCATCTCTCCTTCCAGAGTGCCCATCCTGCACATAATTACAAATATCTGTTTACAACAATTAATTATTACTACACGAAACAAAATCGCTTTAATAATAAGAGCCATGCACTTAAAGATTGGGAGCCTAAAGCAGAGAAGCTGCTAACAAATCATATAATGCATCGATAGCTTTTGGAGAAATGTCTAGCATTCGTATTAACCAAAGTCATCTTATCAATGAACATAGGGATCTACAAAAAACATAGGGATCTACAAAACCAAAGCCATCTTAACAAAAAACATAGGGATCTTAACAAAAAAACACATGGATCTAAAAAAAAAAAATAAAAAAAAAAAAAAATCTAAAGATTTAGCCTTCGAATTAACCAAAGCCATCTTAATAAAAAAAAAACTCATATCTGTCTAATTTGGGATTGGAGTTCCACGATACAAAACCAAAGCGATGAGGTCAAAATGTACTAAATGAAGTCACGAGCGATGGAGTAATGATTGATTAGCTTAAAGAAAAATGATTATGACACGATGTAATTTTTAATATAGCTATTTGCATCGATAGCTTTTGAAGGAGCTAACAAAGGTAGCTCCTTCAAGACCTAATGTAACGCCCATCCTTATTCTTGTTAAATTCATGACTTGCTTGTTAAATATTTGACTTGCATATTATGTGCTAGTTTTACTTGGGTTAATTTCTTAACTGCTTTAGAATATTAAGGTGGTTAAATGTCTAGTTTTGACTTTTGGGTCATTTTTGAAAATATGACTTTAGGGGCCTTTTTGTTAAAAGTGAGACTTGAAGGGCCTAAGTGTCATTTTTGAAACTTGTTAAGTATATCTTCTTTGTTTGCCTTCTCCGAGGCATTTTATACCCAAAATTAGTTTACGTTTTCTCTGTGAAGAAAGCTAGGTTTAGGGTTTACCCTATTCTCGACTCCTCGAGTTTAATTATCCCTCTGTTCTTGATTCCGATCCCGGATAAATATTCGTGGCGTTGAATAGAGCGTTTCCTGCCGAACAGAAATTAATTTGGGTGAATTTGATTTCGGTCTAAGTAAGTTATTATCTCCCCCTTGCTTGTAATAACATGCATATATGTTATTCCTGATACTTGTGCTTGTCAATTTCGTGTTTGGGGTGATTTTTGTGACACTTGTAATTTTGGGACAAAGGGAGTATAAACATACTGTGTAAAAGGATGAAAGAAACTTGAAAGTAATGGTTTGAGCTTGTTAGTATACTCCTGGGCATTGCCTAGTTGTTAGAATGTTTGTAAAAGTATACTCCTACGCTTGGGACGGAGAATTCTTAAGCTTGGAAAGAAATTGGGTTTTGCTGGAAATGGTAGCGAGCGCCCACCTGGTATGCACCGAGCGCCCGCCTGATAGCCTAAGGAGCGCCCGCTCAACCTCACAACGAGCGCCCGCTTACCTCGTGTTTCTTAACCAAAAGTTCTGTTGAGCTTGTGAGCGCGCGCCTGGTATGCGCCGAGCGCCCGCTTGCCCTGCAACCTTAGACCGAGCGCCCGCCCGGGTAGAAGCAAGCGCCCGCCCGGTTCCCTGTTTTAACAAAAGTGTTTTAAATCTCAAATGAAATGAAACCTTACCCCTCCTGAGGCATAGAGCCTTAGTGTAAGATGTCCTAGCAAGTGTATATGTACCTTTTGGGGCATTAGAACTTAGTCTTGAACATGAATATCCATAGAACTCAAATGAGAACTTGAGTATAGAGTAAGAATTCTTTTATATGTCTTGAAAGTGCTATAAACAAGCACTAATGTGTTATGCTTGTCTTGAAACCAATGTTTGTGCACCTTAGGGGCATTAGAACAATGTCTTGAACTTAAACATCCAAAGTATAGGATGATGAACTTGAAGTATAAGATGTCTAACTCTTATATATGACTTGAATGTCCAAAGATTGGAATGATAACTCGAGTATAAGACAATAAAATATTGTACATGTCTTAAACATCCATAGAAGTGGATTGAGAATTTGAATATAAAATGATAAAATCTTGTACATGCCTTGAAACCAATACATGTGTATGGTAATGAACTTGAAAGTGCTAAGAACAAGCACTAACGTGTATGAGAAATGTTCTTGATATGTATGTGAAAACATTGCATATAGTTGCTTGATAACAATGTGACTTCTTGATTACTTGAATCATGTTTCTTGTTGAGCTAGTCCACTACTTTTGGATTAGTTCTACTCTCGTAGTTCAAGTAAATACCTACTTGTGCATTCTTGTGTGAGTCCAGCTGGTCCTTGCTTGTTCGGAGGTATATAGGTTCACGCTTATCATGAGGCTGGGGCCAAAGTGATAATCGGGAGAGGGAAAAACCGGTATCGCAGCAATTGAAGATTTCACCAAGCTGGGAGCAAAATCGCCTTTTGTGTCTCCGCTCCTTTTGATTTTTGAATAATGAAGCACTTAGGTTATTTCATCACTAATACCAATTAGATGATAAGAGGTGTTTGAGCGCTAACATTTGAGCGGGCGATTCCAGTTATCTCCGTTAACGGGGCCGTTAACGACAGCGTATAGCTCTTCCGAATACATAATTTTCCAATATTCGAAATACGGATGCAAACGACATCGTTTTATTAATTATAGCTCCAACCGTTTGATTAGATCCATCGACGTGGCCAAGATCTACACCATCCGGTGGAGCGGTGCAGCTAACTCTTCGGTGGAGCGTTCGAAATCCATACTAGTAGTAGTATTTTGTAATGCAGTTTGCGGAGAAGAATAGTCTCGCTTGTTCAGTATCGCCTCTGTTGGGTCTTTTGGTTCCCTCCAAGTTGAGTGGACCGATTTCACTTGGTTCCCTCCAATCAAATCTATTCATCTTATTGAAATTCTAGAGGAGGATAGTCACCGAAGGAAGAAGGAGATTACGCAGAGAGAACTTGGTAAGTTTTGTGTTGTAATGAATATAATAACAGATGAAATCTATATATATTAAAAGTCGACGCGGAGGTATACGAATTCGCCATGTGGACAGTTTAGGCTAAAGAATGCTTTTGGTGAAGCCATGTCATCACCATTCTTATTGATAAGTGACTCTTGATATTCTTATTATTAGCTAATAATATTAGTTAATAATATGAATAATATTAGTTAACTATAATAGTTATATCAGTTACTTATTACTATTAATAGTATTAGTTAACGTTAATAGTTACGATATAAGTTAACTATTACTATTAATAGTATTAGTTAATCATAATGGTTACTATATAGGTTAATTTTTACTATTGACAATAATAGTTAATTACAATAGTTACTATATATATTAACTTTTACAATTAACAGTATTATTAGTTAATTATAATAGTTATTATATAAGTTAATAATGATTTTTTTTAAAGAAATTAACTATTACTATTAATAATATTAGTAAATCATAATAGTTACTCTCTTCATTCCAAATTGAATGTCTTGTTTATAATAAAATGAACGATTTTTTGAAATTTTACATTCAAATAATTTTGTATCTAAGATTTTTTTTCTTCATATATCGTTATATGCATTCATTTATGTGCAACGGTTACTAAAATATGAAGTGTCTCAATAAAATTTAATATATTAAAAATAATTATGATAAAGTGACTTTAAATTCTCCGGTATAAGAAATGAAAAGTCATAATTTGAAATGTAAAGTCACAAAAAATAAATTTTTGATTTGTTATTAAAACAAATGAAAAATCTTCAAACAATTTATTTTGTTGAACTAATAAATTAAAAAGTTTATGTTGATGCAACTCTAATCCTGCAAACAAAGGAAAAGTGTCAAAAAACATTAATCTTGATTTTAAATCAAAGTTAGAAAATGATTTACTCTTTAATTTATCCCCACGAAATAAAAAGAAAATTATAATGTAATTGATTATTTACATGTCTTATTTTTTAGTTGTATTTTTGAGATACTTAAAAATTATTTTTCTTTAATCATAATAAAATATACTCCATTTAACTAACTAAATAAATAAACAACAATTTGTAAACAAATTTCCGTGTGTAGCACTGGGTTTTTCCTAGTGAAATTGAAAATGATGTAAAGGGTCATAATTAGTATGATATTGTATAGGTTTTTGAGATCAAATGATGGATACTACTCAATATATAAATCTATGGTTAAGATATACTCCCTCCGTTCCTGTTTAAGATTCTTAGTTTGAGTTTACACGCTCATTAAAGAATTAAGGCAAACCTGAGTCAAGAATAGTAGTGGGTGGAGGATATAATTATCCATTCTTAAAGCAAGTGGGTGGGAAGTGGATAAGTAAATGATGGGATTTTTGTAATATATGAACTTTATGAGGACAAGAATGTCCAAAACACTATTCATCATTTGCCATTTAAGGAAAAAAACAACTAAGAACCTTAAACTGGGACATACCAAATAAGAAAGTAAGAACATTAAACTGGGACAGAGGGAGTAGTATGGTCTAGTGTGGGTTGGTTTGTTAGTTCGGTCTACCTGTTGAATCTTAGTGGAGATTAGAAAGCTTGATCACGAACAAAATCAGGAACACGAACTTTGAAGATGATAAGCTTCACCCTCTATCGGTATCCACACCACGAACGAATATCAAGAATACTTGATCTTGGTTGCTAGACCAATTGTGAAACACGCTTTCACAATGTATAGAACTATATGGAATTTATGTATGTGTGTTCCCGTTCTTCACCCAAGAGATCTTAGAATAAGAAAATCAACCTTCAAACTCTTTGGAGGCTCTCACAAACTTATCACAATGATATGGACTGATTAGGGCAACTAGAGCTTGTTTATATACTTGTTACACCTATTCCAAATAGGTAACAAGTGTCTAAAACCGCAAGAAATTGGAATAGGAAAGCCCCAGGCCGAAACCGACAGGTCCGCCCGGGTACACAAAAGGTTCCGGCCGGACCAAGCTTTGTCCGACCGGGTATTTCGTCTAGTCCACCCGGATCATCAGGAGGTCCGCCCGGGGCCTTTATAAGGTCCGCCCGGACCCTCCTATTTTCCAGGTTTCTTCTTTTCTCCTCTGAGTTCCTAAAATCCCCCAAAGGTCTTTTCGACCCAAAATCCAATTAAGTCCTTTTAGATTCGTTCTATTTGTGTCTGACCCTATAGGATTACACTAAGTTGGCAATGGGTTCAATCATAAACCCATAAGATATGATTAGGTTCTAGCAAACCGTCATACCTACCCAAATAGTGTAACTATATACAAGTTTGCATTCCTTTATAGAACATGTCACAATCCCTTTGTCCACGATGTCATTGAACACAAGTCATGGTCAAACAGTCGACTTGTATTGTTCAATACTTTCTCGATATTGAATATGTTGATAATCCAAATGACATTGATCCAATCAATTTGTTGGGTTTCGAGGCAACATGCGCAGCGGAATATAGCATTTAAAATTTATAGAAACCCAAAACCCATAGATCCATTCATATGATTAAGTCAAATACATCTACAATGAATACAAGAATACTAACCCTTGAAGCGTTTGATTTAACAACCTTGAATTTGTGGAGATTTTCGAAACTTGATCACGAACACGATCACGAACACGATCACGAACAAGATCACGAACTTGAAGAAGATAAGCGTCACCCTCTAACGGTATCCACACCACGAACGAATATCAAGAAACACTTGATCTTGGTTGTTAGACCAATTTGTGAAACACTCTTTCACAATGATGAACTATATGGAATTAATATGTGATCTCTTGTTATTCACTTTTAGGATCTTAGAACAAGAATAAAACTTCTCAAACTCTTTGAAAGTTTCACAAAAGCAATAGAGCTGATTTGGCTGATTAGAGGCTGTTTATATACTTGTTAGACCTATTCCAAATAGGTAACAAGTGATTAAACACGTAAGAAAACGTATTGGGAAAAACCTAGTCCGAACAGGACTTTTGGTCCGCCCGGGTATAGGACTGGGTCCGCCCGGGTTAACACTTGGTCCGGCCGGGTTCTTGTCAAGGTCCGACCGGACCTTCCCAATTTCCTTCTCCTCTAATTTCCTAATATTCCTCAAAGGCCCTTCGACCTTTAATTCCATTTAAGTCCTTTTAAGATTCGTTCTAATGTGTGTGACCCTTTAGGATTATACTAAGTTGGCAATGGGCATAAACCCATAAGATATGATTAGGTTCTAGCAAACCGTCATACCTACCAATTAGTATAACTATATAAGTTCGTATCCTTTAATAGAACATATCACAATCTCTTTGTTCACGATGTCTATTGAACGTAAGCCATGGTCAATGGTCAACTTACTTTGTTTAATGCTTTCTCGATCCCGAATGTATTGATACTACAAATCATATTTGAGCACGGCCATGCGTTTCATCAAACCATTCATCGAGTGGCCAAAGCTTTACATCTCTCTTGACGAGGAACAAATCCCATCTTGACTTCTTACTCTTCCCTACATGATTCCGATTACGCCAATCATATTCTTTATAACTACTCGGTTAGGGGTAACGTTTTGAATATGTCAAACGTAATGTTCATCAAGTGGAAGACTGTAATAATCTCAGGTCTAAAGATTCAAGTGATATAACTATATGAGACTTAATTATGATATTGTGACCATGACATAAATCTCATACGTGTCAGTCCAGTATTTGTTCTCCAACAAATACCCACAAGTTTAATTGTATTCCATACACCATAATCATCATATGATTATCTATTAAACTTATACTAAAAATTAATCATAATTATCAGGGACGGGGATTATTATAATAAACATGCAAAGGATATAATAATCAAATATTCAATATCTTTATTAAAACATAATCAATAGATAACATTAATCATTCTCATAACGTGCTTAGAGCATACAACACCAACACAATTCATTTGAGTTTGACCAAACATTTCATCAACATCATTCTACGAGGGGCCCAAGCTTGACATCTCTCCGAGGAGGGACAAATCCATTTAGCTTATTATTCTTCCCTATATGAATCCGATTATGCCAATCATACCCTTTATAACTTCATGGTTAAAGGTAGCGTTTGAATATGTCAAACATAATGTTCATCAAGTGGAAGACTATAATAACTTCATGTCTAAGGATTCAAATGACATAACTAATATGAGATATATGTATGACATAGACCATGACATAAATCTCATAAAGCGGGTCATGTCCAGTGCCTTGTTCCAAACAAGTACCCATAAATCTAACATGATCATCCCATGATCATTTAGCCTTTATACTAGTGCTTAACAAGTACTAGGGACGGAGATTATTATAAGCAAAGATGAACAATAATAATTATCAAACATCGCTTTATTAATATGAATAAAACGATAACAATCATAACGTTTTACAAACGTGCCTAGGGCACCAACACTAACAAGTGGCCCTGGATTTTTATATAGTCAGGCTTTGGCTAGTTAATTCCCAATGTGGGATAAATTCTCCAACACGCCCCCTCACGCGTAGCCGAAATTTGGGCTTACGCGTGGACATATAATCGGGTGACGTGGGGCTAGATCATCATGGGGTTGAACTTTGGGCTCGCACGTGTAAATAGCCAGCTCTGACACCATGATAAAGTCTGAGGTTCCATCCCAAAACCAATTGGCAATGGGGAGGAGTGGCCCTGTATCCTTATATAGTCAGTCTTTGGCTAGTTAATTCTCGATGTGGGATAAATGCTCCAACACCTGTTTGGTTTGAGTCAGTATGATTTGATTTGGAAAGGGCCAGGCCACTAACCAAACCGAACTAAACCATGAAATATGTCAATTTTTTTAAACCTAACCTAAGCACTCACACTAAAAAATTGAACCAGACCTCATGATTTAAATCCCAAATCGCAATCTGAATCGAACTGCATATATCCTTAATATATCTGCTTTGAATATGATATAGTCTGCCATTATTAGAGCTAAGGTTCTAAGAATCGCTAGGCGCTGGAGTCGGGCCTAGAGGCCTAGGCGAGGCCTAGTCGGGGCAGAGAATAAGTCATAATTAGTAACATATCGGTGAAATAACGTTGAAAATATCACCAGAACATGCAATTGGTTAATTTAAATGTATATAATAATAATTTTAATACAATTTTCTTCTGAAAATATTAATATTAAAATTGTTGGCGGGGCCTAACACAAATTTGAAGTTAATCGCGATATTTTAATGGCAATTTGATGCAATTTTTATTTTAATCGCCTAGGTAGATTTGAATTAAGCGTGACGTTCTTTAACCGCCTAGTGCCTAAGAGGGGCTTAGGTGGTCTAGGCGAACGATTTTAGAACAGTGATTAGAGCAGGTTTAGCAAATCTCAATCTCGACTCCGAACACTGACACATCACTGTACTAGATCTAGATGGTTATTTACATGTAACTGCTCCAAAAACGACATAATTCAAACAGACATATTTTACTGAACATCAATCAAATCATGATGTATCGCGTTTATTATACAACGTAACTCATATTACTATAAAATGTATCATTTGTACTAAAATACGTAACTGATATTTACTCTTTCTGTAAAGTGTAACATTTGTACATACTAGGATTAGGCTAAAATGGAAGTTTGCTTCTCCCCTAGAGAGGTGAAAAACGGATAACAAATGTAAAAAGTCTATTACTGTGAAATGCAAATCATTTTGAAGAAATAGAAAAATATTTTGTATTGAAATGTCATGTAAAACATTTAGTAGCATGTAAAATTTTTACTATGTAATGTAAAAAATATTTTACTATTACATTTCTTCACAATGTTTTTTGTTTGAGTGATTTCAAATACAACACGTATTATGAGACGTAACTCACTATAAAATGTAAATAATCTATTATAAAATCTGATTTCTTTGCACTCCGTCTGCACATGTTCTAAGGGCTGGGGCTCTGCTATCAAAGAGGTCATACCCTGCGTATGACTACTGCCGCTTTATAATAGACTGCTGATGGATGTGTTTTTACCTATCCAAATCACATACTTCTATGACTTATTAGACGCTCAACCTTGGGTGTTTTGATGGTTTTTGGAGTGTTTATGAGTATAGGAAAGGAGCGAAAGAATGCACGGATTCATGTACGTTAAAGCGCGAAAAGGAAGGATAAAGAATGGACCAGAACATAAAGATAAATAGATGTGACCTCTGATAAATTAAGTCCATTGGATAGTACTCGAAAAGATATTTCCAACGATAGTTTGCACGTCCAAATCGGAGTTCGTATGAAGAAGTTATGGCCTCCGGAATATTGCACGTAAAATGTACAAGTCGCAAGCGCACACACCGGAAGAAAACTCAAAGTAGGCTGGAAGAGTGGGCGGCTGCCCACTTTCCACTCGGGCGGCTGCCCACTTGAGGACCATAGGAATTTGGCCAGGGACCTTTGGGGAATTATGAAAAGTATTATGGGCTTTAATGTAATTTCCAAAATTCCAAAGATTTTTTTTGAGTTTTTGAGGACCTTTGGGGAATTTTTGGAGGGCTTTTCTGAAAACTCAAAAACTCCCGGGGGCTTCTGGGGAAATTCCGGCCAACAACTTTATTTATCCCTTTTCAACAAGGAATCCTAGGGTTTTTTTCTATTTTTACACCTCCTTAGCCCTAGTATAAATATAATACTTCATACTCCCTCCGTCCCATCTTAAACTTCAAAAATTTCCATTTTAGGCGTCTCATCTTAAACTTCAAAATCCCAAAATGGAAACTTATTTATACTTTTTTATTTAGTGGAACCTACATGTCATACACACAACAACTATCCACTAACTATTCCCTACCCCACTTTTTCTCTCCTACCCACTTTCTATACTCACAACACTCTACCCCACTATCTATATTTTATAATATAAAAATTCTCATCTTAATTATTGTGCCCTTTTTTTTTTGAAGCTTAAGATGGGACGGAGGGAGTACACAGTATTTTATTCACATATTTTATTCAAGGATTCAAGATTTGTATCAAGATTTAAATCAATTTATTCCAGGTGTTGATGTTCTTTATTATTTTTCTTGTTTCCTTTGTT
Source organism: Campanula takesimana (assembly GCA_026119855.1). NCBI lineage: Eukaryota > Viridiplantae > Streptophyta > Magnoliopsida > Asterales > Campanulaceae > Campanula > Campanula takesimana. Next base: position 601,822 of record JAOWBW010000448.1, on the reverse strand, counting down.
ATGAATATAAGTAGCTAAAATTATAGATTCATGGATTGGTAGTAGCAAATACTAGATCTTTATGCTATAGATTTAATTCTTCCATTCAATATTTATTCTTGTTTATTAAAATATTTTTCATACATAATTCTTTAGTTTCAATTATATGTTAAGATATAAATTGACTTTAGAATTATTGGGTATTAATTGTTGTGGTAACTCGGGCATTGATACGTTGACCACTATTTTGATAATTAGATTCAATTGATGACGTAACTGAAATCAAAAGATTCTAGGTTCTTATGTTCTTAAGTTCTTCATAAATTCTTGGAATATTATGCGGACGTAACTGAAAGTATAATATAAAGAGGATATTAGGATTGCAAATCGCACACCAAACCGTCCCAATCCTTACTATTGGGAACGAACCCAAGATTAAGATTGATCTTATTATTATGAGTATGGCATAGAGTGAAAGTATTTGTGAACCCAATTCGTGAATCTATTCGTTAATCTTTATTAATTATTGGTTTATTTATTTTCTTAGTTTAATCTTATTTCTTGCTTTAGTAGTTTAATAAATAATCAAACTAAAACCCCGCTTGTTTTATTTTTCTGTTTTAATTTACATTTTTGTTTACCAATCTATTCTCTGTGGATTCGACCCTTGCTTGTGCATACTACTACATCGGTAACTAGTACACTTGTTAGGTTAATTTAATTAGAGGGAGATTTTCTCCATCAACTGCACTTTTAAAAATGTCCAATTTATAATATTTTTTTATTAAAAGGCTCCCTTGTCATTCTCACCGCAATTATCACAATTAACAAACATTACATGTTTTTCATAAGAGGTGGTCTCCCATGAGAACAATGGGATCCGTCTCATGTATGAGACGGGTCGACCCATGACCCATGGGGCATGACCCTCCACGTGGCAGCCTCCCATAGGTCCCCAATTTATTTTATTTTTGAATTTTTATATTATTTTTTCGGCTTTTCTGTCGTTTACCAAAAGTAATAGTTACCATAACTTAATGTAATAACTGTATACATATAAAGTAACATTGTTCATAAGTAAACGTAACACCTGTTTTACAAAAACAAAAGCTCGTTTTACCCATTTTTTCAAATGTAATACTAACTATAATTACATGTAACCCAAACAATATCTAAATGTAATTATCATTTATAATGAAATGTAATAATGCTTTTGCAAAAATGTAAAATATTGTGTATTTTGATTTTATTTTTGAAAGAAAGTAACATTTGAAAAGTAACAACTCATATATATGAATGTAATTGTTTGTACAAGTAAATGTAACACTTTAATAAAAGAAATTATAACATATTTCTATAGATAATGCAATAATTTTACATGTAACACTAATCAAGTGTTTTTAGCTCTAAAAATGTAAATGGTTGAATTATTACTTTTTCTATACATATGTGTTACAATTATGTATAAACATTATTACATATAAGTAACATGTTCGTTACATTTTAGTTGTAATAAGTATTACTTTTGGCAAACGAAGAAAACATAGAAAAAAAACACTGTTACTTTTCTGTATAAATGTATTACTTTTATGTATACAAACTGTTACTTTATATGTATACAGTCATTACATTAAGTTATAGTAACTATTACTTTTGACAAACCGAAAAAGAAAAAAAAAACAATATAAAAATTAAAAAAAAAAAAAAAGGGACCTATAAGAGGCTGCCACGTGACAAGGTCGACCCTCTGGATCTGGAGCCGGTTCAATGGGCCGGGTCGGTCGGGTCAAAACAACCCGGGTTGTGCATTCCGCACGCTAAGTCTTTGTCCTTTCATAATTACACTTCTACTCCACGGTCAAATTGGGTGCGCAAGTTAATTGTGGGGACTGGGGAGGGACATGGGAGTAGAATTTAGCAGCCGAGTTTAATGGAAATCAAAATCTGGGAGATAGTGGCACGCGTCTCAATCTCTTTCCTTACATCACTCATCACACTAATCACTACTACAGAAACGAACATTATCTTCCCTGCTGGAATTTGACCTCATCTCATCTCATCTCATCTCCTCCGTTAGCTTCATTAGTGTTTTGAATCAATGAGCTGGTGGTGGTCCGGCGCCATTGGCGCTGCCAGGGTTACTCTCTCTCTCTAACCTTCTCTCTCACACACATGTACACACTTGATATGATTGATATTGACAATAATCAATTTGTATTGAATTGAATCTTCAATTGCATATATTTGCAGAAAAAATTTGATGAAGACGACGCACCTCGAAAGTACCAGAGCGTTGCTCTTATCCTCGGCGTTACCGGCATCGTCGGCAATAGCCTCGCCGAAATCCTCCCCTTCTCCGACACTCCCGGCGGTCCCTGGAAGGTCTACGGCGTCGCTCGACGTTCCCGTCCTCCCTGGAACGCTGATCACCCAATCGACTACATCCAGTGCGACATCTCCGATCCAGACCAAACACAATCCAAGCTCTCAATTCTCCAAGACGTCACTCACGTCTTCTACGTCACTTGGGCTAGCCGATCTACAGAGGCCGAGAACTGCGAAATCAACGGTAAAATGTTACGAAACGTTCTCAATGCTGTTATTCCCAATTCCCCCAATTTACAACACATTAGCTTGCAAACTGGGCGTAAACATTACATTGGCCCATTTGAATCGTTTGGAAAAACCGGGCACGATCCTCCCTTTCATGAAGATCTTCCTAGGTTAGATGCCCCAAACTTTTACTACATACAGGAGGACATACTATTTGAAGAAGTGAAGAAGAAGGAAGGATTGACATGGTCAATCCATAGACCTGGAATCATATTTGGCTTTTCCCCTTACAGTATGATGAATTTAATCGGATCTTTATGTGTTTACGCCTCGATTTGTAAGCATGAGGGCGTCCCGATCAAGTTTCCGGGGACTCGTGAGGCTTGGGACAGCTACACAGATGCCTCTGATGCGGATTTGATTGCTGAACAGCATATATGGGCAGCGGTGGATCCGTATGCGAAGAACGAAGCGTTTAATATCAGTAATGGTGATGTTTTCAAGTGGAAGCATTTTTGGAAGGTGTTGGCTGAGCAGTTTGGGGTGGAGTCGGTGGGGCCCGAGGACGGCGGGAAGAAGATGAGCATGGTGGAGATGATGAAAGGCAAAGGCGCGGTTTGGGATGAGATTGTTAAGGAGAAGGGGCTTTCGAGTACGAAGTTGGAGGAGGTTGGTTTGTGGTGGTTTGTTGATGTTTGCTTTGGTTATCCAGGTCAATTGGATACTATGAACAAGAGTAAAGAGCATGGGTTTTTAGGGTTTAGGAATTCTAAATCTTCCTTTATTTCTTGGATTGATAAGATGAAGGGTTATAAGATAGTTCCTTAGTTTGGTGTTGTGTTTTTTGTTGTTGTTGTTGTTGTTGTTGTTGTTGTTGTTTGTTGGTGTGTGAAAATGTTTGGTTTATTCTGCTAATGTTGTTGAATGTGAGGGAATAAAAGTGAAAAATGTTTGGTTTATTCTGCTAATGTTGTACGAAGTTAGTTGTTTAAGGTTTCTACACCTTCGCCCGTGCGCACGATTTTTATGTTTTAGTTAAGTTGTAGGTGGGCCAATGTGTCATGAACATATTGATTACCTTCTTGCACTTGGCTAAAATTATGACCTCAAGTTGAAATCAATGGTTGTAGCATTTACATGTTACCAAACGTACTCAGGGTATAAAGATAAACATCTTTTTAATGATTCTCAACTTGTAACATCAACATGTTACCAACCATTCCTTGCATCGCTACTATTCAATTGTTCCAAAATTATTCTAAATTGTAAACATCAACATGTTACCATTAGAATCATAACCGTACGACCAATCTATTATCAAAATACCAAAAAGGATCAAACACACTGATCCTAAAACGGGAAACATTCATAAATTTTAACCATGCTATCACAAGACATGGTTAAAACAAAATTGCAACCTAACATGTCCAAACAGACATGTTGCAAACAAATATAATTTGTCTTTAAGACAATCACCAAAATATCGTATTCTTTGTATTTCTCTTTGATTTTTGCAGGATCAATTGCATATTGGAGCTTACATTACCTACATCAACTGTTATGGAAATTTCTTGAATTTCTATGTTCACTCAATTCAAAAAATTTGGGGGCAATTGTTTGGGGTGAAAAATCTCACAGCACTATATCTACATCCTGGAAATAACGACTTGAGTCTACATCCTAACATCCTGAGTTGACATCCTGAAGTTACATCTTACATCTTGACTCTACATGTTGACTCAACATGTTGACATGTTGACTTTACATGTTGACTTTTTACATGTTGACTTTACATCCTGACGTGACAACTTGAGCCGACGACTTGAACACAGTTAACAGATCCTATTTTTTAGGATCACAATATCAATCATGTGATCAATTGAAGACCATGTCAATCCAAGGTATTAATGATCCTATTTTTTAGGAGATAATGAGCAAATCATGGAGTACAGTTAAACAAACGTGTCTTGTATAAAGACTCAGTCAAAACGCGAAGTCTCATCTATTCAACACCAATTCAAGCAACGGCAAAGAGATAAGGGCCAAACAAACATCCCGAGAATCATGGTTTTCTTAGCTAGTTCGTGATTATTCCTTTAGTATAAATAGTTCACACAAATGATGTAACGCACACAACACACTCACGTCTCATACTCTCTTTTCTCTCAGTATTTTCCCCTCATTCATTGTACCTCCACAAAAGCTTAATAAAATTCCATCATTTGAGGTTTTATGCCGGCGAACAAGTTGTTCAAGGGCTTTCCTCGTTAAATCCTTTGTTCATACATCTTGAATTTCAAATTTCTTTATTCCATTGTAACCTACTCCTTTATATTTGTCCAATAGTCGAAAATTGGCCAAAACATTAGTCTTATTTTTGTTTGTAATTTCTCCGTATCATAAAAAATGTCACACTTTCAATCACAATTCATCCGAAAATAAGTCTCACATTTCAGAACAAAATTAGGCAAGAATCTGGGCTCACATGGCATATATCAACGTCTTTCTTCCAGAAGGTCAAATCCCGTTATCAAATGATAGAATAGACGGAACAACAAAAAAAATGACTCGTCAACTCCCTTTCTTTTAAGTACGAAGGTTAAGGGTTCGATACCCCCGTCATCAAAAGATAAAATAAAAATAACAATACAGAAATTGACAAGTCAACTCCGACACGAATGCAATCTGGTGTCAAACAACTTGCTGGATAGAAGCCATACTAGGGTTCTTTCCTTTTTAAGTTACAACTGAATCAAAATGTGAAGAAGCAGAAATCAAGTGCAAAGTACAAAAAAAATCATATTCCTCTCGATAGGAAGTCTGCAAATGGAGCCTTGTCCTGACAGAGAAAGCGAAGAAATGCGTAAGAAAACCCACCAAGTAAGATCACATCTGTTGGCAGCAAATTGATTAAGGACAACAGATTATAATTCCCAGAAAAATTGTAGAGGCCGCTTCTGCTACTTGCTTCTGTTTCTTCAATAACAAAATTTACATGTCATATAAGAAATCCAAAAATTGGTTAGTTCACACACCAAATGTACAATCATAATTTAAAAGCCGCATCATCATATCACAAGGGAGTTTATGTAACAGATTGTTGCTAAGTTAAAGCTTTGCTCATGTTAAAAAAAAAAAAACGTGTAGATGTTTATTGCATCTGTAGACCCAAAGATGCAATTTCACCATTAATATTGTTTATGCAATCAGTGAATTTCCAAAACTTATAATGCAACCTTAAAATGTTTGAAAATTCAAACGGGGCTATCGTTTTGGGACGGAGGGAGCATAATGCTATCAAAATTAATGTACGAAGTATATGGACAATGGATATTGTAATATATCCCCCACTTGTGGCTGAACAGAACATGGGCTGCAGATTTTAAACCGTTAAATCATTTTACGTGATAAATTGTACTGTCCAGAATATTCAATGTTTTGGCCAATTTTTGACAATTGGACAAATAAAAAGAAGTGGGGTACAATGGAATAAAGAACTTTGAAATTCAAGATGTATAAACAAAGGATTTAACGAGGAAAGCCCTTGAACAACTTGTTCGCCGGCATAAAACCTCGAATGATGGAATTTTATTAAGCTTTTGTGGAGGTACCATGAAAGAGTAGAAAATACAGAGAGAAAGAGAGTGTGAGACGTGAGTGTTACAATGGGAAGAGAGTGTGCTATTTATACTAAAAAATTAAGCCACAAACTAGCTAAGCCATGATTCTCTCGGAAAGTTGGTTGTAGCTTTATCCTTTGCCACGACTTCGACTTGATTTGGTTAACTGAGATTCCTTTTGTTGACTGAGTCTTAATTAGGTCACGCCGCTTTCGATTATGCTCCACGTTTTAGTAGTGGTTCCTAAAAAATAGGATTTGGTAACTGTCTTGCAGGGCGTCGACTCAGGATGTCAGCTCAGGTTGTCAGCTCAGGAGGTCAGGATGTAAAATCAACATGTAAAGTCAACATGTAGAAAAAAAAGTCAACATGTAGAAAAAAAAGTCAACATGTAGAGTCAAGATGTAAGATGTCGGAGCAAGCTGAAGGCTTCAAGTTGCAAGATGTAGCTGATTTTATCCATTATGTAAAATGTAAGACGTAAACTCAACCTGTTATCTCCAGGATGTAGATGTAGTGCTGTGAGATTTTTCATCCCAAACAATTGCCCCCAAATTTTTTGAAATGAGTGAACATAGAAATTCAAGAAATTTTCTTAACGGTTGATGTCCACTCCCATTTACGAGGCATTTTGATGTAGATGCAATTGATCCTGCAAAAAATAAAGAGAAAGACGAAGAATATGATATTTTGGTGATTGTCTTAAAGACAATTTTTATTTGTTTGCAACATGTCTGTTTGGACATGTTAGGTTGCAATTTTGTTTGAACCATGTCTTGTAATAGCATGGTTAAAACTTATTGGTGTTTCCCGTTTTAGGATCGGTGTGTTTGATCCTTTTTGGTATTTTGATAATAGACTGGTCGTACGGTTAGGATTCTAAGGGTAACATGTTGATGTTACAACTTAGAATAATTTTGGAACAATTGAATAGTAGCGATGTAAGGAATGGTTGGTAACATGTTGATGTTACAAGTTGGGAATCATTGAAAAGATGTTTATCTTTTAAACCCTGTGTTCGTTTGGTAACATGTAAATGCTACAACCAGTGATTTCAACTTGAGTTCATAATTTTAATTAAGTGCAAGAAGGTAATCAATATGTACATGACACATTGGCCCACCTACAACTTAACTAAAACATGAAAATCATGCGCACGGGTGAAGGTGTAGAAACCTTAAACACATAAGAAAGGTGTAAAACCTTTAAACCTTTGAAAGGTGTAAAACCTTTAAACCTTTGAGAGGTGTAAAACCTTATACCTTGGATGGAATTGTACTTTGATTTTGCCTGTTGGACATGAATTCTGACTCATGTGAACATCTTTGAATACTTGGATCAGCATGTAACATCTCTGATCAACATGTAACATCTGGAAAACTTGGATCAACATGTAAACATCTTGACCTGAATAGAGACTTTGAGTTTCCTCGCAAAGCAGAAACATGTTAGGGTTGGGTGTTAGTTTGGCTAACACCCCTCCGATGCTTAAGTCAGTCGATGTTTGATGAAGATAAATCAAATTGAAACAACATAATTGAAATAAAGCAATATAAATGCATACCTGATTTTCTGAATTAAGTTGACAAGCTATAACTTACATGAAGTACAGCTTGAGATGCGCTGCATTCTAACTTCTAGGAATTCTGGTACCATCTATAGTTGACATCCAGCATGCCCCCTTTCCAACCTATTGATTAATAATCATGCATGAGCCTATCTTCTTCCAACCTGATGAATCTAGATGCTCTGGTTCTGATTTCATCCAGCCTCTTGCATGGTGTCATGACTAAGTCATCATAATATGGCGAGTCTCTCTTAAGTCCCATCCTGAAGGCATCAATTGTTGTAGCAGTGTCCAAGTTGGGGATGTCTACTGCTTCCCTGTTGAACCTGCTCAGGTAATCCTTAAGAAGTTCATCAGGTTGCTGGACCACCCTGTAAAGACCACTTGTCAGCTTCTCAAACACCCTATTGCATGAAAACTGATTAGCAAACATGTTGATAAGTTGAGCATATGATCCGATAGAACCCAAAGGCTGGTTGATTAGCCATCTCAAAGCTACCCCTGTAAGAGTTGAACCAAAACCCCTGCAAAAGCAAGCTTCCTTATACTGGGGTGGAATATGGATTACATCCATCTTTTCCTGATATAATGCAACATGCTCTGCTGGATCAGTTGTCCCATCATACTGCTTCATGTGGGGTGGACTGAACTTCTTTGGTATGACCACGTTGGCTATGGCTGGAGTGAAGCAGGACTCATTGTAACATGTTAGAGAAGCCTGGTTATGTGGCAGAGTCAACCCTGGCACACTCATAACTAGTTCCTTTAGCTCCTGCATTTGTCTGCTAAGTATGCTACCTGCATCATTGTTAGCAGCAGCGAATTGATAATTATTGAGATAATTAAAATCAAAATGAGGGTTAAGACTCCCTGCTGCCACCGTAGTTGACGTAACAAATGTTGTTGAAGTTGGAGTAACAGTTTCAGGATGGATGATCGTGCTATTGGTGGTCAGGTTGGTGACTGGTGTGAACCCTCCGAAGCCAGATGGCCCTCCAGTATCGCCTTCAAAGCCAAGCCTTCTAGGTTGGTATGAAGAGAACGGGTTAGAAGGTGCATTTGGAGCAACAGACTGAAAGATGCTAGGGAAGTTGGTTTGATGTGCCGCCGGCGTTCCACCTCGAAGAGAAGTCACTTCATGCTGCAACCTGGCCACTTGATTCATCAGCATGGTAGTGGTGTCATTTTGCAGTTGGACCTGTTGCCTCACGTCACGCATCATGGTAGTCAAATTAGAGGCGATATCCAAAGGGATTTCAGATGCCCCCATTGCTGATCTGCCCCCACTTGCAACTGAAATTCCAGATGTAATCTGATCGGTTGTTGGATTGCTCATCTTGAATCTCTTTACAATCTAAAAGACCAAAGTTCCCACAGACGGCGCCAAATTGTTTTGGCCAATTTTTGACAATTGGACAAATAAAAAGAAGTAGGGTAGAATGGAATAAAGAACTTTGAAATTCAAGATGTATGAACAAAGGATTTAACGAGGAAAGCCCTTGAACAACTTGTTCGCCGGCATAAAACCTCGAATGATGGAATTTTATTAAGCTTTTGTGGAGGTACCATGAAAGAGTAGAAAATACAGAGAGAAAGAGAGTGTGAGACGTGAGTGTTACAATGGGAAGAGAGTGTGCTATTTATACTAAGAAATTAAGCCACAAACTAGCTAAGCCATGATTCTCGGAAAGTTGGTTGTAGCTTTATCCTTTGCCACGACTTCGACTTGATTTGGTTAACTGAGATTCCTTTTGTTGACTGAGTCTTAATTAGGTCACGCCGCTTTCGATTATGCTCCACGTTTTAGTAGTGGTTCCTAAAAAATAGGATCTGGTAACTGTCTTGCAGGGCGTCGACTCAGGATGTCAGCTCAGGTTGTCAGCTCAGGACGTCAGGATGTAAAATCAACATGTAAAGTCAACATGTAGAAAAAAATCAACATGTAGAGTTAAGATGTAAGATGTCGGAGCAAGATGAAGGCTTCAAGTTGTTTTCAGCATGTTGAAGGCTTCAAGTTGCAAGATGTGGCTGATTTTATCCATTATGTAAAATGTAAGACGTAAACTCAACCTGTTATCTCCAGGATGTAGATGTAATGCTGTGAGATTTTTCACCCCAAACATTCAAAAGTTCAAAATGTGTGATCACAAGATGGGACATCAATTAAATGCTAAGATACTTTCATGTTTATCAAGAGTCCTTGTTTATTTCAGTTTTGGAGGATTATATTGCTCTAAAACTTGTTTCTCTAGCAAAATTTTGATACATTATCTTCTAAACGCCTTTTCATTTCTGATTTTCTCTGTTAGCCACTGTCTGATGTATGTATCTTCAAGTACCTAGATTCCCATATCTTTACTCAAATTAGAGCCTTATCATCTCCAAATCCGATGACAGATGCAAAGTTGAAAGTAAACCAAAATGTAGCAATATATTTGTGGTCGCAACCATGCAAACCTCGGCGGGAGCAATTTCTCGATAAAAGCCATACTACAGTTCCTTCATTTTTAAGTTAAAACTATATAGAAATGATGAAGAAGCAGAAACCAAATGCAAAGTACTATATAAGAATCATGTTCCTCGATACAGAGAAAGCGAAGAAATGCCCAAGAAAAATCACCAACTAAGATCACAACTGTTGGCAGCAACATGATTCGGGAGGGACAAACAGATTCTCATTCCCAGAAAATTGTAGAGGCCGCTTCTGCTACTTGCTTCTGTTTCTTTAACAACAAAATGTACATGTCATATATCAGAAATCCAAAAATTGGTTAGTTCACAACACCCAATGTAGAAGCATAATTTAGAAAGCTGCATCATCATATCATAAGGGCGTTTTCGTAACAGATTGTGGCTAAATTAAAGCTTGGCCACATGTAAAAGACAACGTGGATTTTTATTGCATCTGTAGGCCCAGAGATGCAATTTCACCATTAATATTGTTTCTGTAATCGCTGAATTTCCAAAATGTAACCTTAAAATGTTTGAAAAGTCAAACGGGGCTATCATTTTGGGACGGAGGGAGTATAATGCTGTCATGTCCATCACAATTAACATACGGAGTATATGGACAATGCAAGTTGTAATATATCCACCACTTGTGGCTGAACAGAACATGGGCTGCATCTACGTGTGGTTAGCTTATTAACAATTGTCATTACAAGTAAACTAATGCAGATTTTAAACCGTTAATCATTTTACCTCATAAACTGTACTGTGCTGAATATTCAGAAGTACACAATGTGTGATCACAAGATTGGACGTAAATTAAATGCTGAGATATTTTCATGTTTATCAAGAGTGTCCTTGTTTATTTCAGTTTTGGAGGATTATATTGCTCTAAAACTTGTTTCTCTAGCAAAATTTTGATACATTATCTTCTAAACACCTTTTCATTTCTGATTTTCTCTGTTAGCCACTGTCTGATGTATGTATCTTCAAGTACCTAGATTCCCATATCTTTACTCAAATTAGAGCCTTATCATCTCCAAATCCGATGACAGATGCAAAGTTGAAAGTAAACCAAAATGTAGCAATATATTTGTGGTCGCAACCATGCAAACCTCGGCGGGAGCATATTAGCTATTTGATCACAGTAAGCAGAACTGGACGACGTAAAGCTTAAAATTTCTATAGAAAAAAACACAACTTATGTCCCCAAAGTCATCAAAAGAAAGCATGAAACTCAAGCACAATCCATTACCTCTTTAATATGAAACGGAGGCTTTAACCATTGTCAGAGTCTAGAAAGCAGAAGTGCCAATTGCTCGTCAGACACATTGACTTCAACACAAGCTCCCAGTGAATCAGCAAGTCTGGAAGCTAGTTGATGTTTACACTGAAAGAAGATGGGAAAAAAGATGCAAAATAAGAGCACGGATCAAACCGGAAGTATCATTACAATGAAAATACATGGAACAGACTGAAAAAATAAAAACTCAGAAACAGAGAATGAAAAGCTTACACATAGCTGTTCCCCTCTGTTCACAATGTCATAGAAAAATGAATAACAAGCACAATACTGTTCTGCGAAGCAGATATATTCTTCCTTCCTCCGGGAATCTCCCATGACCTACAAATAGCAAGCTACTTAGGAATCAATACCACCATTTTATTAACGAAAATAGCAATATTTACAAGTATGATTTTGCTGTAACCATAAAACAAATTTGATTTGCGGAATTATAGATTTCCTGAGTTCCACGCAATCAGAAATTACATCGTGTCCCATTCAAATTATCTCTGATTTGTGTGCCTTTATTCTAGAACTTTCAGAAAATGACTTATGGAAGTACTTATTTTTTAGTTCAGTGCCCAAATAAATTAGTGCTTATTTGGTACACCGTGCCCCACCAATGGTCATTCCATTGTTGTACGGAATCCATTTACATTAGTTAGGAAATGAATTGTAGTTGTGGCACAGGCACACAAAAAAAAAAAAAAAAAACTACAATGTGTGTCACTTCAATTCATCCTGAATTGTGTTCAGTTTATCAAAATTTGATGATCAAATTAATAAGGCATACTATAGTATACTCCCTCTGTCCCATAACTACGTGGACAAAAAAGGTTGTGCACGAGAATTAAGAGAAGAATAGTAGTGGGTTGTTGTGAGTGTGAAAAGTGAAGTATGAGAGAGAAAGTGGGGTAGGGAATAGTAGGTTGATTGGTGTTATGAGTATAGAAGTAAAGTAGAAAGAAATGAGTTGGAGGAATAACAAATATTCTTTGTCATTTTAAGAAAGTGTAACTTATCAATGAGACGACAAAAAATGAAATTTATCCACATAGTTTGGGACGGAGGGAGTACGATTTATAGAAAATTCAAATCACAAAGTTTGAATAGTGCCCCTTGACCATTGCCGAGGCAATTGAAGCCAGTACAAAATGATAAAGAAATGGAAAGAAAATAAAATAAGTAAACCTGAAAGATAGAACGGCCACTGGGTTGACCAGATATTCGCTTGACCCCTCTTTGATCCACTATCCTAGTCGCTCTCTCCAAGTTTTTCCCATACAGAAAATGCAAACTGTGCAGCAATCACATCACGTTCATATCACCAGCAAATCAAATTAAGAAATTGAAACAAAGAGAAATTCAATGTAATACTCACATTGAGAGCTGATCATCAGTTACTGCTTCCATCGCAGACATGAAATTTTGTGAGATGAACAAGCAAACTAAAAAAGAACATTATGTTTCTACACCGGAAAAATCAAAGACTGAAATGAAATTACCTGAACGAATAGACTCAATTTCTTTCCAGATTGTTTCGGAAACGGAAGCGCTCACAGACATTATGCGTTTCGACCGGGAGAAATTAAAACCCTAAAACTGGGTATTGGTATGATACTGGAATCAAAATGAAAAAGTAGAAGATTGAATGTTGAATTGAGGAAACCGAGGTCCGTGAAGGCATCAAAATTTGAATATTTACTCGAAATTGCTTAACTACAAATTTTGTGTACATACCCTACTCTACCTCATAATTGAACGGGAATGCTAGACACGCCCATTATTTTAGTAGTATGATCACATATTTTTTTTTTTTTTTTTTAATCTTAAACCACCTAATTCAATTTTAGCCAGAGAATCGAACCAAAAACTTTTACGAGGGAAAGACTTAAACCTTCTCAAGATGCCGCTTGGTAGGGATGGCCAAACGGAACCGGAACCGGAACCAGAAAACCGGACCGGAAAAGCACGGAACCGGAGCAAACCGGCGAATAAACCAGAACCGCTATTCATCCGGGCCGGTTACAGTTCACATAAATGACGAACCGGAACCAGAACCGGACCGAAAATCCCTTGATTTTCAATAATTTTAAGGGGGGGCCGGAACCGTACCGGAACCGGAACCTAACCGGAACCGGGGTAAGCACGGGCCGGTTTAGGGTCACATATATGCCGAACCGGAACCGGTGGTCCCGAACCGAAACCGGTGGTTCCGAACCGGAACCGGTTTTGGCCATCCATACCGCTTAGAGACAAGCCCTTTGGAAGTATGACCACATTAATTGTTAAATCACCAAGCTAATTAAAATTACTCTCCCGTCCAGGAATAAGGCCAAAAAAATTAGCATTCATGAGAACTAAGGAAAGAATATTCATATTTAAGAATATTGATAGGTGAGTGAGTGTTATGAGAATGAAAAATAATGAAAAAGAAAGTACAGTAGAAAATAATAAATGGATATTGCTGTTAGTACGACAAGTGGGACCCATATGTAAAAAAAAAAAAATCTGTTTTAGATGATGTGACCAATGAGACACTTGGAAAAAAAATTGTGCCAGGGGAGTACTATAAAACATCAAATTTTGTAACTACACCCCCTCACTTTACAATTTTATCCCTTATACAAAAAAAAAAAAACTATTCTATTCTATGCAACAACACACCAAGACACACGCTTTATTCCTTGAAACAACACTACCAAGACTCACCAGGGATGACAATTTGTCCGAAGCCGATCCGTTCCGAGGGTGTTCCGATCCGAAAATTTCGGGTACAATATGCAATTTCATGATCCAAGCGGGTTCGGGTTCGGATTCGGTCAGAACCACTGATCCGATCTAACCCGAATTAGTGTGCTGGCCTGTTTTTTATTATCACCCCCCTTAGTTTCAGCATTTACATTTTTCCCTTACCTATATATACTAAAATTAGGGCTCGACAGACCAAACTCACCATTCACCAAAGCACACCGCTTCTTTGTGAAAGTCGAAACACGAACACGATGCCGTTCTGCTAGCCTCGCCGTCGCCGACGTCACCGTTCCAGGATACCACCCATCTCGCATACTCGCTGTCGCCTACTCGCCGGCATCACCTGCTCACCGGCGGTGAGGCCATGACGCCATTCAACTCCTATTTCGGCTCTTCTTCTCAACACCGTCCAACTCTACTGAGGTAAGTTACTTCCATACTACCTCTTCCTTCTCCGTCGCCGTCTAATCTCTCGGCTTTTCCTTGAATTTTCTTTGATCGATTTTTTTTTTATTTTTCATTGAAATTTCTAAAGTTTGGTCGATAATTTAAACTATAATTACGAGTATTATTTCTGTAGACACTTGGGTTAAGGTTTTGCATCTCTTCTGAGTTTCGGTTGTGTTGAGGATCGGTACCAGAAAAATCAAAACGGGGAGTGAGGTTTTTTTTTTTAAAAAAAATATTCATAGGGGCTCAGATCGGATTGGGGGTGTTCGGATCAGATCGGGTTTCGGTAAAGGTTTCTGGTGTTCGGATCGGATTCGGATCAGGCCTGATCCGATCTGAACCGGACCCGTTTCCATCCCTACTCACCAGCATTTCCCCAGCCCCAAATTAAATTGCTGCCCAGCTGTAACGATTATGAAAAAGAGGGCATTCGTGAGAAAGTCAAGTAATGTATCCAATGCATCCAAGTGAACCATTGGATACCTTAGGTAAAAACCTAATGTATCCAAGTTCTCACGGTTCTCACGATATTTAGGTTCTCACAGGAGCACCACCCTATCTCTCTCTCTCTCTCTCTCTCTCTCTCTCTCTCTCTCTCTCTCTCTATATATATATATATATATATATTAGAACTAATAATTAAAAATACAAATTTAAAAAGTTTTCTTGTACACATCATTTATTTTTTCATCCACAATCTTTCCCTCTTCGCCATACATTAAAATCTTCAACTCAGCTCAATTAGTTACAATAGACAAAGAACACAGTGGTGAGGCTAGGGCGAAGACCCCCTTGAATTTTAAAATGTGTCAATTTTAGTACCTTCAAAATTTTAGAAAATGACATTTACTACAAAAAAAAAAATGATGAATTTATTCATTTTGACCCCCCTTAAATTTGAGAAAAAATTGCACTATTCGACCCCCTTGTATACTAAATTTGTAAACCTCAACAATAATACTTATCCCCAAGCAACCTTGACCCCATTTTCGGAAAATCCTGGCTTCGCCACTGAAAGAACATATAATTGACCATAACTGAAAACATGTCTTTGTGAAAACAAACCAACATGAGTGATGAGTGACACAGACTTTTATTGATTGTCATTGCGTATGATACAACCAACATGAGTGATGAGTGACACAGCCTTTTGATGTATTTTTATTATTTACATGATTAATTCAGTCTATTATTCATATAAATTTAGATCTAACTGTGCCTGATTTAAATTGGTATATATATACTGATTAGTAAAAGATCAAACTAAATGCATTTTTATTGCTAAATTATGAAATTGTTCCATGTCAAAGAATTATGACAGTTGCACCTTAAGGGCTCAAGTTGTGGCAAAGCCAATTCATTCATGCATCACTACATAATTAGAAAAATTATGTCCTAATTAAATGATCATATATATTAAGCTTCCTTCTAATGGTACATGTATAGAATCAGTTCTTAATAAACTGATTTTAAAACAAATCAATTTTTAATATGATTATTCTATACAAGTATAAAAACTGTACGAAATAACATACTTCCTCTGTTCCAAGTAATTTGCAACATTTTGTCATTTACGGCATTTCACTTAAGTTGCAACAATTTAAAAATGGAAGCTTTCTATTACTTTTATAATCCTCCATTCATTCTCTCTCTTCCACTAGGGATGGCCAACGCCGGTTCCGGTTCGTCTTTTTTGTGAACCTTAACCGGCCCTTGGTTACACTGGTTCCGGTCATCACAATCCGGTTCCGCGCTACCCTTTATTATTATTATTATTATTATTATTATTATTATTATTATTATTATTATTATTATTATTATTATTATTATTATACAGTAATGAATAATCAGGTTAAAATTTATTGAAAAACAAGGGACTTTTTTTATCATACAATAATGAATAAACATGTTAAAATTTATTGAAAAACAAGAGATTTTTTTTTATGGAAACGCTGGTCCGGTTCCGGTTCGCCTTTTGTGTGAACCTTAACCGGCCCTTGGTTACAACGGTTCTGGTTTATTAGCCGGTTCTCCCCGGTTCCGTGCTTCTCCGGTCCGGTTCTCCGGTTCCGGTCCGGTTTGGTCATCCCTATCTTCCATCCAACCACTCATTATTCTCCACTAATTTTCTTTCATATCCCACTAATTCTCCCTTCCTCACTACCTTTCATTCTTAATATAATATTAATATCCTTAATTTCCAACTTCAAAATTAATGTTGCAACTTACTTGGAACGGATGAAGTATAATTTCTATTGCTTTATTGCATTATGTGGGGAATATTACTCCCTCCTACTCACTCGAATTAGGATCTTGGTCAATCTAATTATACTTTAACTTATAATTTGAAGAAAAATAATTATCTTAATGAAAATCCAAAAATAGTTATTGAATTTATTAGTAACCATGATACAATAACAATTCTTAAATTTTTATTAGCATCATTCAAATTATTTATCAAAGTATAATTAGATTTACTAAGAATCTTAATTCAAGTGGGACAGAGAGAGTTTACGCTATCCACTCCATTGATTTTCTTAATTCCCATTTGTTTTGTATCTTCGACAAGAGTTACATTTTAAAAATCAAAGCTATAAATATTTTCAGGTCTTTTGCATATTACTGATGAATATTCACTTTGCTTATTCGAACATTTATTAAGTTTTTTTTTTTTTGAGCAACGAACATTTTTTAAGTTAATATTGAGAATTTATTATTGGACCGTTAACGAACTTTTCTTTCTAAAATGATTGATTAGCATTGTTTTTTTTATTTAAATATACAAATTAAAAACTTGATATATGTATTGATATTATTGATTTAATTATTATTTCAAGAAAAACCTCTTTAACACAATTTTTTTTTTCAATGCAGGGACATCTCTTAAAAGGTTGAGTTTGTATACAAAATACTATTTTATCACTTCAGGATGTAATAGTTAAGTGATACAATGTTTATGTTTGTAATATCAGATAAATGTATTGGTTATTTTGAACAGTTTAATAATCACTTGCTTTAAGATAGGATGTAACTAACGTCCAGGCCATATAAATAGAACAATTTAAAATTAGTATCTCATCTTGGTTTCAAAAATAATAATTTATCTCATGCTTTCAATAATTGGCACTGTTTTATATGGTAAACACAAAAACCGAGATAAAAATGCAGCTATTTATTGTTGGCTATAACTATTTGAAGGGATTTTATGGATTTTCAATATCAATAGGGATAAATCAGGAAATTAATATTTGTATCGATGAATCTGATCATAATATAATCCAGGTTAGAGTTTTGGAGGGAAAGTGAGCTGAAGTGCTTTATACACTTCAGCTTATACATAGATATAGATTACAGCTTTTATAAATAGAAATGTCAATTTGAGCGGGAAAACTGTGTAAGAAAGCTTTCTCCATGCAAGAAAGCTGTCTTGACGTCTAATTGCCCAAGCTCCAAATCCCTTTGTGCTACTATTGCTAGCAACACCCTGATCTAAGTATGTCTGACCACTGGTGAGAATATCTCATTTTAGTCCACCCCTTCTCTTTGTGTGAAACCCCTTGTAACAACGCGGGCTTTATACTTAATCCCTTCTGCCGGTGACATCCTTCATTTTTCTTGAAGATCCACTTGCAAGTCACAATCTTTCTGCCTTCTGGCCTTTTGGTCAACTCCTAAGTCTGATTCTTGTGAAAAGACTCCATCTCATCACCCATGGCCGCATACCACTGAGATGACTCTGAACATGTAACTGCTTCCTTGAAAGTAGAAGGTTTCGTAAAAGCGGGCTCCACTCCTCAGCAACCTGCAGTGCATAAGACACCATATCCATACCTCTCCGGAGGCTTCCCGAGATTAGCTCTTATAGACCTTCCTTGTGCTAACCCATTTTCTTCGGGAACTGAATTTGAAATTTCTTGTGCTTCAGTCTCTGTCTCTGTTGGTGGATCCTGATCAACATCTGACTGTGGGACAACTAACTCTACAGTATCTTGTTGCTCCACCTGTTTATGATTAATTATTAGTATAAGTTTAATAGATCATATGATGATTATGGCGTATGGGATACAATTAGACTTATGGGTATTTGTTGGAGAACAAATACTGGACTGACCCCTATGAGATTTATGTCATGGTCACAATGTCATAATTAAGTCTCATATAGTTATATCACTGGAATATCTAGACCTGAGGTTATCACAGTCTTTCACTTGATGAACATTACATTTGACATATTCAAATGTTACCCCTAATCGGGTAGCTATAAAGAATATGATTGGCGTAATCGGAATCATGTAGGGAAGTGTGATAAGCCAAGATGAGATTTGTTCCTCGTAAAGAGAGATGTCAAGCTTTGGCCACTCGATGAATGGTATTGATGAAATGCATGGCCGTGCTCAAATAAGATTTGTATTATCAATACATTCAGGATCGAGAAAGCATTAAACTATGTAAGTTGACCATTGACCATGGATTACGTTCAATAGACATCGTGAAACAAAGAGATTGTGTTATGTTCTATTTAGGAAACTTTGGATTTTGAAGTTATACTAATTGGGTAGTCATAATGGCTTGCTAGAGTCCGCTTATGATTTATGAGGTTTGACTGGTTCAGACTCGTTGCCAACTTAGTATAATCCTATTGGGTCACACACGCAGAACGGATAATTAAAAGGAGCGAAAAACGAGGAAACTGAGGGGAGGCACCGTATGGCTGGCTAGGCCCCGTACGGCTGGTAACTCGCCGTACGGCCGCCCCCCCCCCCCCCGGCAATCAGTTTATTTTAAGTTAATTCTTGTTGGACAAGAAGACCTAAGTCCTAAAGGGTTTTGGACACCCCTTGAATATAATACAGACTGACGAGAATTGTTCCCTAGCTATTGATTTGATCAATTCCAAACTCTTTCTTTGAGAGAGAAAACACATATTATATTCTTGGGTTATTGTGATTGATTATTCCTAATCATCAAGTCACGATAATCATTGGAGCTTTGAATAATCATTCTTCTACATCGTTTTCAAACCGAAGGCCTAGCAGTCAAGTTCAAGAAGGCGTTGTGTGGATCACCGATAGAGAGCGTTTCTCTTAACGCTTAATCCAAGTTTTATTTCGATCTACAAAGGTTAGCTTCCTCTATCTTGATATTATGAATTATTGTTCATAGCGGATCTAGGCTATTGGGTTTTATTCATGTCTTTCTTCCGCTGCGCATGATTGCACGAAACCCAACACATGATGTACTAACCGCTTCTGCCAAAAAACGTTTAGACAACCCTGCATTGGAGAGCATGTACCACGCTCTCACAAGCAATGTCTGATTCATTCGTTCTGCTACACCATTCTGCTGTGGCGTGCCTCTAATGGTGAGATGTCTAGAAATCTCCATCTCTCTGCAAAACGAATCGAACTCAGTACTGCAGAACTCCAAACCATTATCTGTCCGGAGCTTCTTGATCTTCTTCTCTGTCTGGTTCTCCATTACCGTCCTCCAGTCCTTGAAATTCCTTAGAGCCTCATTCTTGTGCTTCATGATAACCACCCAAGTACTCCTTGAATAATCATCAACCATAGACAAGAAATATCTGTGCCCCCTTTGAAATTCCTGACGTGAAGGTCCCCAATAATCTGAGTGGATGTAATCCAGAACGCCTTTTGTGTTATGTATGCCCTTGAAAAAACTATTACGCTTCATCTTCCCTAGCACACAATGCTCACAAAATTTAAGATCCTTGATCTTATGGCCACATAGAAGATCCCTTTTAGCCAGCTCATTCATCCCTCGAGTGCTCATGTGACCGAGCCTGATATGCCACAGCTTAGACATATCTCCCTCGTTCACCTCTGATGATGCAACCATAGTCGACCCTGCAAGTGTCCCTCCTTGGAAGAAATACAAGGAGCCCCTCTTAAGGCCTCTCAGCATCACTTCTGAACCGTTACACACACTAACTGCTCCACCTTTACCTTTGAAACTGAACCCTTTGCTGTCTAACTGACTAAGAGAAATCATATTCTTTTTCATAAGTAGAACGTGTTGAACCTCGTTCAAAGTGACAAACCTACCATCATGAGTCATGACCTTGATCGAACCAATACCGATAACCTTGCAGACTGCACTGTTGGCTATGCTTATATCACCGCCATCTATCTGCCTGTAATCAGTAAATCATTCTCTCCTAGGATTGATATGGTAAGAATCTCCTGAATCAAGAATCTACGCATCAGATGCGCGTGCTGATTCTGATGTAACTAGAGCATAATCCCCTTCTGAACTGCTATCCCATCATGGCCTCTGCTCTGACTGGTGCCTTGCCTTGCTTCTTTCTGGGACAATCGAATTTCCAATGCCCCTTCTCCTTGCAGAAATTGCAGACATCCCCAGGTTTTGGACCCCTCTTGTGTAAAGAATTACCTTTATTGTTCTTCTTCCCACTAGAACCCTTATTGCTACTGCTAGCAACCAAACCTGATGACTGGGTATCTGCCCCATTCCCACTCGCCTTTTGGCGTAATTCCCTCACCTTGAGAGAAGTTTTCACTTCCTCTAGAGTGATACCATCTTTACGATTTATGCACGAATCAACATAATGTTCATAAGACATATGTAAAGATACTAAAAGCCGCATGGCTGCATCCTCGTCATCCACAATAACTCCTATATTACGCAGTTCAAGTAATGCAAAAGTAAATCTATCAAAATGATCATTAATGGGCGTACCTTCTGTCATATGACAATCATACAGCTTCTTCTTCAGGTATAACTTGTTAGTCAATGAATGTGTCATGTACATATCTTCTAACTTTAACCAAAGATTGCTTCCGGAGTTCGTTCCTGCAACATTGGTTAGAATCTCATCATCCAACTGTCTGATGATCTTGGCGTGAGCCTTCTGATTTAACTTCTTCAATGTCGCCGCCTCCTTTGCTGCTGCTAGCTTGTCCTTCTCTGACTGTTCTGCGGTAGCTTCTGTGGTGATTGCCTTACCTTTGGGATCCTTATTGTCATGCCCGAGACCCGTGGTCCAGCTTGGCCCCACGCTCGGGACACGAGTGGAAGACGTTATACAACACTTGTGAATTTTTTTTCGAAATGTACTTTCATAAAGTTTAACAAATTCACACTTGAAGTTCAAAGACTTCATTTAACTTTAAACAAACTTTACAAACCACTTCAAAAGAAAAGTTTAACCATAAGGTTTACAAACATCATTTACAAACACCAATACTATCCAAAATAGGTGTTACAACAGGAAGTACGGGTACTCTACCCAAACGGTTATACATCATTGCAATGTAGCCTTTACCAAACAAAACCCAATTCTTACCACTCCAACGTCCTCCCGTGCCAAAGTGTCCTATCCCCTGGACTCGCCTTTATCTAAAACAGTAAACAAATAAGGGGTGAGAATAAATCTCATTAAGCTACTAAAATACAACTACGTTTCATGCTAAAATGATAAGCATAAAGAACAATATAATAAGCATCACATAGCACATAGTATGAGAGGTAAAACCAACTCATATACCACAAATACCATAAATGCCACACTCAGGTGGATACCAAGTCAAGGTTTACCTAATAAACATAACCGTCTGAGAATACCATCTGAGAAAACCATCTGAGCAGCATAAATAGCTGAAGCCGGGATCCCGAAAACCAAACCATAACCATAAGAACCAAAGTAACAACGGGGGGAATATGACACAAAGTCATAACCCAAGGGTATAGCTAGAATACTCACTCAAGGGAGTTCGCTCTTCCCATCCAAGGCCAATCTGGACTGGGGACAACAGAAAAGGCAACAGTGGAAAACCTTATAGTGAACTTGGCTTGTATGCCACTATAATTCTCCCACTGCCTGACTCAAGGTACCAATGGAAAACCTTATAGTGAACTTAACTTGTGTGCCACTATAATTCTCCCACTGCCTGACTCAATAACACAAGACCAGTTGGACTTTCTACAAGGAGCACAGTAATGAATACTTGCTAAAACAACAACAACTGGGCAATGATTCTAAAATAAGGAAACAAGCCAAACACATCACAAAATGTGCACAAAGAACCACTCATAAAGAGTCCACAACAACCATGATTCAAGGTCACACACATTCTTGCACACGCTTGAAACACAATCCTCATCATCCGTTACAACACCCTAAAACACCTATTTTAATGTCTTAGACAATCACTCAAAGGGTAAATAACAATTGCTATCTTATACCTTAATTTGAAACACACTATCAAAACCAGATGGAGGTGTGCGGCCGCCCAATCAGGGTGTGCGGTCGCCCACTTCCCATGTTTTCAAAAACAAATCCCTTCACATAGATGTGCGGCCGCACGCCCTATTTGGGCGGCCGCCCACATCATCCTGTAGGCCAAACTGGGCTGATTTTATATACTCCCTTCGTATCACCGTCCCAAAAGTATAACACTTAAATTACTCAACGTTGTAACACATTATGGCCACAAAACTCAACTTCACAAACATACTAACACTCCTTTCAACCCAACAAAACCAACTATACCCAAAACTTACTATACTTCACAAGTTCTTTAGCAAATATCACAATAAAGAGTTCATAGAACACATATATGACCATTTTAACATTTAAAGGGGGATTAGTAACTTACCTATTTTTCGGAAAAGTATTGAGAAAATAATATTTGATCGGGTAGAAATGGCCTAATCAACACCCTGAACATTTTAATATAATTAGATTTTAAAATGGAGTAGTAAATAAAAATGAGGAAATTAATAAAGAAGAACCCTAACCTTTGTTGTTCATAACCCAGAGAGAGTAACTTTTAGTGTGTGTGTGTGTGTGTGTGTGATTTGCTTAAATTACACAGAGAATGAGAGTTGAGAGATAAACATGCTAACTTTCCTTATATAGTAATTCCATAAGACCCTTCCACTTTCTATATATGCAATTCAACCCCTCTAATTTATTTTACACCTTTGACCCATAAAACTCCACTAACTTAGTTCACTTAACAAACTTTATTTCTAGCAATTGAATCCCTTTAGAAAAATTCCATAAAAGACCTTAAAGTTTTAAATTAACTCAATTATTCTTTTTAACAACAATTGCTACTAACAAATAAACAAACATAATTGCTCAAATAACATAAGCAAGTCAAGCAAATATCATTTAACACATAAAAATGCATATATAATTTCCATTTTAAGTTTAGAAAATTAGGACGGTTTTGGGGTCGTTACACTTATGATCCCTGATCGCAATCTCCGACGGTTCCCATAAATCGTTGTCTATCAACAAAGCCTTCATCTTGATCTGCCAGAGAGAAAAACTATTCTTCCCATTGAACTTGTCGATCGAATCTGCTCCTTGACCCATCTTCTCGTTCTCTGCAGCGGAATCTCTGAATCTCTAACCACGAACCAAATCTCTGGTACTACCAGAGCTCTGATACCACTTGTTAGAGCAATAAACAAGACTTGATGAGAAAAGCAAGCAATCACAAGAACGCAAATTTACGTGGTTCACCAACTTGGATACGTCTACGGGGAGGGGAGAGAATATTATTATCAATCTGGAGAAACGATTACAAGATCACATTATTACTGTTGCACGAATTTTGATCACAAAATTTCTTTCTGTGCAACTGTAGAATTACAGATCTCTCTGAGCACTCTAATAATTTGTCTATGACAATCTGAGGTGTGAGGCTGATTTTGATCTAGACTAGTAGCCTCTATTTATACCACTCAAAGCCTATCTCAAAATCTGGTAGGAACTTAGAATCCAAGTCCAAAACTGACTCGAAACCTTTCCTTCTGCGAAACAGAAACTGGTCGAAATCTGCTGCTGTTTGGACTCCTTGGTCTGGTCGGGTCATAGGCATGGTCCGACCGGATCCTTGCTTGGTCCGGCCGCACCCCATGCTATACCCGGTCGGATCTTCTTCTTGTGCCAAACTTAGATTTTCGACGCTCGACTGGTCCGTCCGGGTCCTTCCCTAGGTCCGGTCGGACCCCTTCTGTGCTCGTCCCGGAATAACGAAATTCTTCTGTTGCTTAACCCTTTAACTTGGCGTCCCAAATTCAAAGGCATTAACCCAACACCTTTAATAAAAAATTTAAGTAGTCAAATAAAATAAAAAATCTAATTATTATTTTTTTTTTAAAGAAAAACTACAAGTTAGATAAATTTTGGGAGGTTACGTGCACTTTTATAAGGATTTCAAACCGCTGCACCAATGAGTTAGCTCCACCCAATGGTGGAGATTGAAGCCACCTCATTTTAACTCCACCTAACGGATGAGATGTATCCGAACTCAGTGGAACCCACAAAAAAATGAAATCATCGTAGCCGCACACCCAAACCGCTCGCCTATGTGGCCTTGATCGGAGCCGTTGGGTGGAGGGGTGGAGCTAACTTGGGTGGAGCGGTTCCGGATCCCTTTTATAATCATTTTTTTTACGACTAACTGGACAAGATCTGAATTGCAATAAAATTATTTGAACATTTTTTTTTACACAATTGTAATATATATATAAGGTTTAAATTACAATTAAAAATAAATATGTATAAGTTCAATATGCAATTACCTAAATTTAATTGTTATGATCGTATTTTCCCATAATTTTGAATCCATCTTATACGGCCAATCATTCACTGTCAACTGTATTTGTAACCCAAATTTTGTAAAAAAAAGTTTTTGTATCTTTAGTATTACTCTTATTATTATTATTATTATTATTATTATTATTATTATTATTATTATTATTATTATTATTATTATTATTATAGTACTTCCTCCGTCCCGGACTAAAGTTTTAGTTTGACTTTACATATGAAGATTAAGAAAAAGAAAATATTGTAAGTATGAAAAATAAAGTAGGAGAGAGAAAGTGGGTAGTGAGTTTTTGCTGTGAGAATGACAAGTGGGTCTCATTATCAATTTTAAGTAATAAAGCAACTACAAACCTTAGTATGAGATAAACCAAAAAAGAAAGTAAAAACCTTAGTCTGGGACAAAGGGAGTATTGTTTTCTTTTTCAAGTCCACTTTTGAATTTTCGTTTGTCTATTAAAATTAATTTCACTTAGAAACTCTAACCTACAAACATTTATGATAAAGATAAACTAGCATACAATCCCGTGCTTCGCACGGGGTTTAGAGTACCGACATATTATTTGGTAATTATAAATATGAAAAATATTTTTTTTAAAATATTATCCAGAGGGATATATAATATAAAATAATTATTTTTTTTGACCAATTAATAATTTATAAATATATGGAGGGGTTTTAATAAAAGTTTCTATAGAGGGATAAAAAGTGCATGTGTGTCTATAAAAATTTAATTTGTGCAATTAATCTGATATTTGTTGTAAAAAATTTATAAATTAATTAAAACATATTAAATAATTAACCCTTTAATAATTTAAAGACAAATGAATTAAATTAAGTATTGTCATCAGGAAAATTGGATCACTAAACAATAATCAATTTAATAAAAAAATCAAGTTAAAATAAAAATAAAGAAAAAAATCTAATAGAAAATAGATGTGGATTTCATATAATCTAATAACCCATTTTTATAAAATAATACTTTCAAAAGTTTATAATAGATTTCATGAAATTCCCATGTAAAATATCAAATTGTAAAAGTTTTTTTTTTTTTTTTGAAATCCTAAACCACCTAATTTAATTCTAGCCAGCAGAGGGTATTGAACCCGAGACCTCTACGACGGAGAGACTTAAACCTGCTCAAGATGCCGCATGGGCACAAACCCTTTGGCATCAAATTGTAAAAGTTAAGAAATAAACTTACCTCCCACCTCTCACAAATTAAAAGCAATCCTTGCTTATTGAATTGTAAGTGTTTTATCCATAAAATTCAATATTCCCATATGTGAGCATCCATGTCCGCTCTAGGGGCAATGGCTTCAGGTTCATCAGGAATGGGCTCCTCAAGAATGTACAACTTCTCTTCTTGCCTTAGAACAATTCTAAGGTTTCGGATCCAATCTAGGAAGTTAGTACCATTCTCTTGGAGTTTTTCTTTCTCAAGGATAGATCGCAATGATAGGTTGTGAGTGTTTTGAGCCATTATCTACATTTAATGCAAACATATATTAATATGTATTAGTACCAATTTCATAAAGAGATTAATAATTGTATTTCATAAATACTCCCACTAAATTATATAACCTTCAAATACATTAATGTATAATATAATTTGCATGGGCTAAGATCCAACTTTAATTCAATTTTAAGTCCGCTTAGGCGATACTGCTCAAAATTAAATTAATTAGATAGATAACTTTTATCAATCATATCATATATGACTCTTAGATCCTTTTATGAGATTCTTTAGACATCATATGTCACAAGCCTATTTTAATCTCATCTCGTGCCTTAAGCCCAAAACCTTTTTGATACCTTAATTAAGTCAAACCATGATAGACGCATAAGAACCACTCTTTCACTCATCTTTTTCATACAATGAAAGAATCAATGCACCTACGCTTGGGCGTAACCCACACAAAACTACCCGTGTAATCCCAAGTGCGTGACTTAAATTTTTAACAAGAAGGTTCAACACATATAGCATAGTAACACATTTATACTCACATAATATAAACAGGTAAAGCATCGGTTAATTATTTAATTAATCTGATTAATTAAAGTATGATTTCATGTGATTGATTTATAGGGATAAATTCTTAAACACGTAATTGAGAGCACGGTTATACGGTCGAAACTAAGCCAAAAGGCATCCACAATCCCGTACCAAATTTAGAAACTAGAAGAAACAACTATGTAAGGTCGAAACTAAGCCAAAAGACATCCACAATCCCTTACAAAAAGTAACTCGATTCTAAATTCTTTTGTCTCATCAATTTATGACTTTGTCCTTGAGATTTATTTTCAGGAAACACGGTTTCTAAAACCAGCCATCTGACAAACAAATTCAATCCAAAGTAATTTTGAAATTGACATTTAATTTCAGGAAACACGGTTTGTAAAACCAACCATCTGACAATTAAATTCAACTCAAAATATTTACCATTGTGTTTCAATTTTAAACCCTAAAATTGCTTTTCTGATTCAATTAGGATTTGGTGTTTATGATGATCAAATCACCATGTTCATCAAAACCTTGAATAAACAATTTATTCTTGAATCTAGGATCATCAACAAATTAATCCAATTAACTTCTGATGATCACAAGGAACATAATAATCAAATTATATTGCAATCTTAGATCCCATATAACGTATTTAAACGGTGCGATATTATGATCTTCATATATCTCATATACATACATAAAATATAAATCACATAAACATCATGAATCTAAATTCAAATAGCATCCTAACACATTTAATCCAATTATATTATCAACATGTTATTATTAAAATAATCATGATGAACGGGGCTCTGATACCACTGTTGAGTTTTGCACTATAATGCGCAGCAGAACAAACCTAAAAGCCTAGATCAATTTAAGATGATTAAATTAATACGGAGATGAATTTAGAATACTAACCGTGATGATCGATGCTTTAAAATTTTCAGATCTTAAATCTTTGTTATTCGCGCTCTTGAATCACGATCGCAAGAATACACTTTAGATTGATGAACCACGAACTTGAAGGAGTTGAGATCAGCGCCCTCTATGTGTATCCACACACGAACGAATATCAAGAACACTTCTTGATCCGGATTGCTAGATCCAAAGTGGTTATATGAAAACTAGGGTTCTTGTTCTTGAGGAAGAAGAAGATTAGTTTTTCTCTCTTGGAGGCTTACAATATTGATTACAATAATAACTTATGACCTAGGGTTTTGAGAGGGGTATTTATACTTTTAAAACCCAACAAGTTTAGGTTCTAAAGTCTAATTCTCATCAAAACTCGGAGTCAAAATTCGGAGCAGCAGACAAAACAGAAGGTCCGGGCGGGTATGCATTATTGGCCGACCAGGTCACACCTAGGGTCCGGCAAGACCACCCCCTTGGATTCTTCATTTTACTGTTTTCCCTTAAAATCTGATTTTGAGGTTTTCTGAATTTCCAATTTTAGCCCTTTTTGAATTCGTTCTTTTGTGTGTGACCCCATAGGATTATATTAAGTTGACAATGTGATCAAAACCATTTGAAAACATAAATCATGAGTGGACTCTAGCCAGCCATCATGACAACCCAATTAATATAACTTGTCAAAGTTCGTGAATCCTATTATAGATAATATCACAATCCCTTTGTCCACGGTGTCATTGAGCGTAAGCCATGGTCAATGGTCAACTTACAATGCCCAATACTTTTCTCAATTCCAAATAATTGATAATACAAATGACATTGATCATATCAATCCATTTGTGCACGGCCATGCATTTCATCAATACTATTCATCGAAGGGCCCAAACTTGACACCTCTCACGAAGAGGGAGAAATTTCATCTTGACTTATTACACTTCCCTATATAGCTTCGATCATGCCAATTATATCCTTTATAATTACTTGGTTAAGATTAACGTTTGAATATGTCAAACATGATCACCACTATGTGGAAGATCGTAATAATCTCAGGTCTAAGGATTCAATTATATAACTATTTAGAGGTTTAATTATGACATCATGACCATGACATAAACCTCATAGTTGGGTCATGTCCAGTATGTGTTCACCAACACACACCTATAAGTTTAACTTGTATCCCATACACATGATCATCGAATTAAACTTATACTAGTTCTTCATAAGTACTAGGGATG
Organism: Campanula takesimana; assembly: GCA_026119855.1. NCBI lineage: Eukaryota > Viridiplantae > Streptophyta > Magnoliopsida > Asterales > Campanulaceae > Campanula > Campanula takesimana. The sequence continues at coordinate 572,411 of JAOWBW010000448.1, read as the reverse complement.
GAGATTATTATAACAAAACATGTAACAACAAATAATAATCTAAACATCTTTTTATATAAATGAAAAAGTGATAACAATCATTGTCAAACAACGTGATAATAACATGCCTAGGGCATATACACCAACAATTCGGTTAGTGGGTAATAGGATATAAATTCTCGTTTTGTTTTTAGGGTTATAAGGGGGAGTAGGTGCTAGATACGAGGTGAGTTTACGCGGGACCACTACTCGGCCGAAAACTTATTTTTACGAGGGAGACTTGTACTGTGAGACTAGCGTGGGGGAAACTTAGGATGTTTTAGTTCCCCATGGATTTTATGAGTGGGCCTTAGTCCGGATACGGTTTTATTTCACATATGGGAGTTTGTACTGGGCTAAGGCTATTATTCTTTATTTGTTTTGAAGTTATATGGGGACAGAGTTTCTTATACTCCAAGAGTGTATATTGACTTTGATTGAGGAGATCAGAGGAGACTAGGGGTCATTTTCTCCCACGCTACGCTAATTAAACCGGAGTTTAGAGTGGGGTTAGGATGTTACTCAGAGACGATTAACGGTCTAAGCGTGGGGGAATTTGATATGGCGGATATTGTATCGTTTATGTCCCTTGTTTTACTATGTAATGTGCTCTATTTTTATGTACTTAAACTAGTTTTGATGTAATTGGGGCTACATTTTATTATTTGGGCTTTATTGTACTCTGGGGGTATTTTAGTCTTTTTACTTTGTATCCGGATGTAATTTTTTTATATGAGTTTCAAAGTAAAGTCCCAAGTGTCGAAGATAGTCAAAGTCGAGATCAAGTCAAGTCAACGAGTTGAAATTTGAAGCGAGTCAACTTTGGAAGCGGAGAAAAAATGAAGAAAAACTGAAGCTGAAAAATGGCCTTTGCACGACTCGTGCACCACAACACGAGTCGTGTAAGGGCGTTTCAATAGTGGATCGCACGACTGCCCAACACGAGTCTGTGAAGAATTAATGATTTACACGACTCGTGCACCACAACACGAGTCGTGCAGAGCGACCTGGAGCGTGGATTGTGGTGCGCAAGGGGCAGACATGATTTATTATTTTATTCTATTTTTCTTTATTATTTTTCCTTTTTTGTCTTTGTATTAGACTATGGTATTTAAACTATTTTAAAACATTAGATTAGGGATTGTTCTTTTCACTTTTCATATCACGTTCTTTCTTTTTCTTGGAGCATTGTGAACCGTTCATGGAGAACATACTCCATTGCTTTAGATTGTGAACTTGAACCTAATTTATTTCAATTAAGGTATTTTCTTCTTCTTTTGTTATTCTATTCATAATTTTGCTTGTTCCTATTCTAGATTGATAATTAGGGTTTGTGGATTTTGCCAATTCACTAGTTCTTTTTATGAATCTATGCTAGAATTCTCTATTATGTGCCAGAATTAGGGTTTTCATTGTAGCAACTTCACGAATTGTGTGTGTGCCATAGAAATTCGGGAAGTAGGCAAAATTAAGCGATTATTTAGTAACCTAGAATGCGTTCTTGATCTTAGTCTCTTAAAATTGAATCAATTAATCTTTAGACCTTTTCTGTGTCAGTCTAGGTTTAATTTTAATTAGGGTTTATAGTGAGTGTATCACTGCTATATACTAAATTGTAAAAAGAGACAGAGATTGAAATACATCTCGTGATCAAGTGAATAGGATTAACGGAGGAAAAGAAGTATCAATGACATTGAAATAAAGGACGGGGATAGGAATCAATCTGAAGTGTCTTTTAAATCATTGTTTTAATCATCTTAGTTTATTTTCCCATTCTTAGGATATAATAACAACAATTAAAACCCCCAATCTGGTTAAGTGACTAGTACGTAAATAATCACTGACTTCGTGGATCGATTCTGGACTTATACAAGCTACATATTTTTAGAACTTAGTCCAAGTTTAATTTGTAGGTGTGCGATTTAGTCTACCACTAGGCCTACCAAGTCTATACTTCTAGTATATATATAAGAGTATATGTCTATTAGGTATAACATATTCTTCAAGAATCATTGAGTTCTTTACATTAGTTTCTTATCAACTATAATTCTTAGACATATCTATACCAATAACTAAGAATATAACTTAATACTTGTGTCTAGTTAGCAAAAACCGAAAGGTCTGGCTGTTAATGCCATAAATCTGACGTGGCAAGCTTAGGAGCAAAATTAACCCAAAATCGGATTAGGTGTCATGCCTAAAATCATTTTCACCTACTTTAATAATATAGTATAGATTTCCATTCAAGTTTTTCCTAATCTCATTTTTGAGAATTTACATTGAATGGTCAAGCTAACTATATAAAAGTGCATTCATTTCAAAAAAATAAAAATCTATATTAAAGTGCATTTAAATAAAATACATATATTATCGAAGAGTTTAAATACGCAACACATACTCCTTTCCTTTCCGTTTCATAACAAAGTATCCGTACGTCTAATTGAAAATACCACTTTCACAAAAAGAAAAAAAATAAAAAAAAAAAATAAAAAATAAATAAATATATATATATATATATATATATATATAATACTTCAATTAAAATGTATGGTCCGACAACCTTAAAAGGAAATGAATATTTTGTTATAGAATGGATAAAGTATAATTAATTAAAATGTATAGTCCGTACAACCTTGGTGGGTGTCGAAAATATTTAATTTAAAGTAAAATTAAAAATATACATCCAAACTCCAAGAACCACTCTTTAGTTAATGGAAGACTAAAGGTTTGAAAAGAATTTTGCTTTTATATATGCTTTTAAAAATACGAAATGTTTATGTACAGAATGGAAACCTTCCCTAGATAGTTGGGAACAGGAACTTATTCTTAATTTGATTTGATATACATGTTACATCGTGCAATTTTCATATGATAATTGGTTACTCATCATGTGAATAAAAAGAACTGAGAGCAAAACATTTAGAACAGTCTTACTCCATAACATGCATAACATGTTGTAAAAGCTCAAAGACAAATTAACTGACGAGATGCGAACTAAGGTTGCGTTTGGTGCATCAAACACTTAATGCTTGATGCTTAATATGATGTAGGAAATTTGAAGGTAGGAAGCACTTGATCACATTAAGCGCTAGATGTTGAATGTTGAGTGAGACTCTTATTCGTTAAGCACTGATTTTGATTCTCAATCATAAAGAAGATGTTAGACATATTCATGTTGAATGAAAGAATTAAATAATGCATCATACCTCCAAATTAACGTCTATTTTACCTCCAAAAATGAGTTGCATATATTATAATAGACAATACTGCATATTACAATAGATTACGTTTACGATTACATCCCACTACTCCCTCTGATCCAAAATAACTGTCACTTTTGGTCAAACAAATGTAAGTTTGACCAATAAATTTAAAACAAAAATAATGATCCTAATAAAAATCTAAAAATTGTTATTAAAAATATTATTAATTATAATACAATGACAAAATTTAAATTTTTATTAGCATCATTAGTGTTTATTTAAATTATTGGTCAAAGTTACATCTAATTGACTAAAAGCGACAATTATTTTGAACCAGAGGGAGTAACTTTTAAGTTGTCGAAGTCCCGGATCCTAAAACAAATCCTCACCCCCAATCATCTATATATATATACCACCTTTGGTTTTGTCACTAAGAAGATCTAGAGATAGCCATCATAATATGGCTCTAGGTGGTGGGAAACAACTCATACTTGTGACAAATATATTACTCATTAGGTTGTATATAAACTCTTTCTCTATACATCTCGCTCGATGTTGTTTTCGTTTTTTGTACTGATTTTTAACGTATATACGCACGCAGGGGTAATGTTTCTAAAACATTTGGACATTGGATGTGCACGTTATCAACGGATAGAAATGGTGATGGTACTATAAGCAAAGAATCAACGGGATCATCGAGGAGGGCGATGCCGCCTCCACCGGCAGTAAACGAGGTTCACGATCAGTTGTCGTCAAGTTGTTGGATGCCACATGCTCGTACCGGAATATACATTCCGGTAGGACAAGAAAGTGTAATGGTTGATGTCCCAGATGATGCTGCCTCCTTTGTTCAGACTCACTGGCTAAGGAATGATCCCCATTATGGACTTGATCATTGAATATTTAGTTAATCTGTGTGTACCATATGCATGCACACTTGTACTTTTATCTGTGTTACATCAGTTGCTTTTTCTTCAATAAATGTAACACGTTATAATCTGGATTATTAAGTTACATCAATAATATTGTGATGTTACAGTATGGACTGAAAATAAAACAACCTATGGTACTTTAGTTAAAGTTTAATACTAAAGTAAAGTTGCAAAAACTTTTTATAAAATTTGGGTTACAAATACAGATTGGATGTTATGTTTGTAAACCCCAATGTTCATTAATTAAATATCCAATCATGAACTGTCAACTGTATTTGTAAACCAAATTTTGTAAAAAAAATTGTAACCCTAGCATTGCTCTAATAATAATAAGTACTCTCTCGTTTATGATTAACATTTTCTTGAGATATTTGAACTTTCAATCAACCCAACATACATGTTCTCTCCACAAAATAGCGAGAATCCAGAGAGAAGTTGAAATAGCTTGTCAAAACATATAAAATTTTAAGACTCAAAATGTAATACATAATCTCATTTTTTTTTAAAAAAAATGAGGAAATTGATTGTTATTTTAATAGTCATTACTACATTCAGGCTAGTCTCTCCATCTAAAATGATAGTTTTAGTTTTTTTGTTTTTTTTTTTGACCGTATATTTTACAGTCATTACACAAAATGTAAACTACACTTTCATATAACTTTTATATTTTTTTGTAATCTCATTTTAGATCCACCTTTTATCTTTGTAATATCTATTTAAATTGATAGTTTCGTGATTTTTCGTTTTGCAATCTCTCTTTAGGCCACCTTTTCTCTTTGTCATATATCCGTTTTCTTCTTCTTAATCTCTTTTTGTTGGGAGCAACATTGCAAACTTATGTAAATATCAGGAACCAAATTGCAATTTGCCCTTAGAATAATTATCTTGGTAAGTGACGAGACTCCAGTAGGTCGGCTTAGGTCGATGCATGGAGTTAGTGCTGCGTATTACCTAATATTCCTATTTATAATAGACTTTACATGGCAATAGATTGGTGGTGAGAACAAAAACTTGTAACATGCATGTATACGCATGAACAAGCATGGATGCGCATGAACAGCATGTACGGATGAAGTTGTGCATGTACAGACTGATAGCTCTGTTGGATGCTTGATTCCGTCTGTTGTTGGCTGGTGTTGTGTTCTTTGTTCTATTATTTCCACGGCATCCAAGGAAGATTTCTTATATCTAAATCCTTAATCCATGGTGAAATTATGAGAGACTTAGTAGCCGCAAGTGGATCTGTACCCGTGTGCGCAGTTTTGGGTACCAATCTTGAGATCGTTTTATCTTCGGAGGAATATGCAAGTATATGAAATCGCACGAATAGGAGGCAATAGTTTTGTTGGAACAATTTTCATAACCCCTGAATGCCACGCTCATTTCAGAATAAGACTGAGGAAAAAGATGAAGCGGAAGCGATTAAGAACAATTACCTGTTGAATAAATTCGAATGTTGTAGGGAGAAATGAAGAACAAGAAGAAGAACAAAATAGGGAGAGTGTTCTTCTAAGTGATAATGTCTCTTTTTCTCTCAAAGTCTTCTAACAATATGAAGATAAATTTAGATGAGAAAGCAAGAATTCATTAGTCTCTAAGGGTTGATGGAACACCTTTTATATAGGAGACTTGGTGACATTTCACTTAGAGACCACACCCTTTCAAGATAAGTGATATTTTATTACCCTTTTGCCCATCACAATTAGGTAATTATATATCCAGGAATTCTACACATTTCATTATAAACTATACTTTATAATTAACATTATAATCATAATTTTATGAATGGAAGTCTAAATGACTTGTGTTGCAAGCCATGTCCCAATAATCTCCCACTTGGGTTGCAAAACAAAGTCCTTCCTTTAAATCATGAATATAACACAAATGACAACCCTAATGTGCACACTTTATTGTCATTTATAACAATCTCGTCCATTAGTCATACAAGTATAGGACTAAAGGGGCAGTCGTTGTAATTGATTCGCAACTAAACCCACAATAATCACGTATACAAATCCAACTAAATGACATAGATCAAAAGTATAAATGTGTAGCATGGAATCATAATGAATATATACATATTCTTCCAACTAGTCCAATTTAACCAAATGAGATAAAAAAAAAAATAATAGAACAATTAATGAAGTACAACACAAAACTCCCACTAAATTAATTGTTATCAAATTGTTACACCCATATGAGCAACATGCTCGTGAAACACTAGAGATGATAACGTTTCATAAATGGATCCGTTAAATTATGGAGTTTGTTCTAATAAGTTGCATTTCTCTGTTCATTTTGTACTATTTTCTTTATAACAAGATACTTAATGTCTAAATCCATAAACCTTTTGTTAGAGTACGGAACTGCTACCTGATAGTCATATCTTAATTGGTCTTTCGACACTTGTTTTGACAAATCACAGTCCATTAAAACTTATGTAGCCATGTAATTTTAACAAATATCGGAATACCAAATGATCTCAAGATTATCCGATTAAAAATAGGCATGTAGATCTTTGTGTTTTGTAAATACTATATCATTCTTTTTGCTACTACTTAATGTTCTTTCTGGATTGCTTTGGTATTGACCAAGCATCCCAACATTGAATGAAAGACTTACGCATTTATTAAGCTTTCTTACTGCTGATGCAAAAAGTGATATTTTCTATATGCTTGGATTCATAATTAACTTTTAGGACACTGTTTGAGACTAAGCATGTCTCCTTTAAAATTAGGGGTGTCAAGTGGTTTATAGTTTTGCATTCTCTACCTTTTGTAATACCTTTTCTATATAGGTCTTTTGTGATAATCCCAAAATACTCCGTGAAAACTCACAGTGAATTTGGATCCCTAATACAAAAAGATGCCTCACCAAGAATTTTCATTCCAAAGAAATTTCTTAGTTTCCTTATTAAGGTTTAAAACATTACTAGCAAGCAAATATTACCCACATATAAGATCAAAATTATAATTTTTACTCCCACTGAACTTATGGTATACACAATATTTATCAAGATTCATTTCAAAACCAAATGAAAGAATAACTTGATTAATCTTTAAATACCATTAATGAGAAGTTTGCTTAAGTCATAAATGAATTTCTCCATATAGATAGTTTCCTCAATGTCTCCATTAAAAAAAGTTTTCTTAATATCCATTTGATGAAGCTTAAGACACAAATTGCTACTAGTGCCATAATGATTTTAAAAGAGTTTTTAGAAGATACAGGGAAATGTTTCTTTCTTGATAATTAATGCCTTTCTTATGAGTTGAAAATTCTTTAGCAACTAGATGGGTCTTTATATCTTTCAACATTACTTTTGTGAATCCTTTTAGGTCTTAGAGACCCATTTATAGGTTTCAGATCGTTAGGTAATGTAAAAGATCCCAAAAGTTATTACCTTTCAAAGATTTCAACTCTTTATATATGGTATTAATCTACTTATGAGAATTAGGACTATTAATGGCTTTATGGTAGATGAATGGCTCATCTCCCACTAAACCTATGTGTCCTTAATTTCTCGGTAAGATACATCTCATAATTATCCGGTATTGCAATCCTTCTTACTCTATTGTATCTCTTTATGGGCACCGGTTCTTACTAATTCTGAGGTTGTTGAATTTCCTTGTTATGATCAACATTTTCATATTGTTCAATATTTATAGGGAAACCATATTTATTTTGAATTGTATGTTCTTCTTGAATATCAAGTACAAAATTTGAAATCCAATTGGAACTTATGGAAGAGGTGAAGAAATGGATGCCTCTGCTTTTCCAAATTCAAAATATTACACCTAATCTCCCACTAAATTCAACATCCTCAAAGAACTTAGCTTTTCTCGTTTTTCAAAATGTTCTAATTTTGGGGTTGTAAAATTTATATATCCCCTAGATCTCTCGGCTTACCCCATGAATAACTACTAACAATCTTATGTCCAACTTGCCTTTAGTAGACTTATAAGATCTACAACCCCATAAATGAAGATGATTTAAGGATGTGTTCCTTATTTGTCCAAAAAAAAAAAGGGTTTATATCAGTATCTTTAGAGGGAGCTTTATTGAGAATATAGGCTACGGTATTCAATGTATCGCCCATAATGAGTGAGGTAAAAGAAGTACAAGGAACATACTTATTACCATATCCTTAATGATTCTATTATGTCTCTGTTACACTTATTTATGCTAGGCGTACCCGGCTTAATGTAGAGAGAGACAATCCCACACTCCTCAAAATAGCAAGCAAAAGGATCCGGACATTGTTCCTTTGAACCGTCATTCCAACCATAGTATACATCACCATGATTGGACTTAACGTTCTTAATAGTCTTTCAAAGTTGATTTCCAACTTTGACCTTATAAGACTTGAAAATGTCCAAAACTTGAGACTTTTTCATGAAGTAAATAAATGTATTCATATTAAGAGTGGTCGTCTATGAACGTAATAAAGTATTGTTGACCTTTCCATGAAGGAGTAATGAATGGTCCACAAATATCTGAATGTATTAGTTCTAAGACGCTTGATGCTCTCGAGTATACTTTTCTTTTAATGTTTGTAAATTTCCTTTAAGGCATTAATGCAAAAGTCTCTTCCGGAATATCAAGTATGGTCAAGATTCCTTTAGACACAAGCTTATCAATTCTCCTCTCGGAGATATGACCAAAACGCCTATGTCATAATGAATAAAATTTCACTTGATAACTTTCGCTTTTAATTTTGGTTTCATTATTATGGGATTCAATTATTGTTTGAATAATGTCAAGTAAATAAAGATTACTTGACAAAGTACTAGTACCAATAACCTTGGAATTTAAAATAAAGATAACATATATTATTATCAAAAGAACAAGAGTAACCTTCCTTGTCTAATATTATGATAGATATCATAATTCCGTTCAAATGATGGTACAAATAAATGTATTATTAATACAAATAATACTTAGTACTTTAACAATAACTTAAAGGATCCTTATGCCTATAACTTCAACCGGATTCCTAGTTTTCATATAGATGAATTTCTTTATCTTTACTAGGTCTTCGGTAATTTAGGCAATCCTACTTAAACATCCTTATGTGATTGGTTGCACCAAAATCCAATCACCATGTATATGTAGGAATTGAAACCAAATTAGCCTCAATACAATACAAACTAGACCAAATGATATACATTTCACGCCAAGCGTGATACTTAGGGTAATTGAACTTCATGTTAGTGAGGTCCTTGCAAAAGAAGCATTTCTTTATGATCATTAGATGATCCTATAGACTTCTCATTACTTGCAACCACAGTTTCTTTCCCTCTTCTCTTGTCCCATGAGAAAAGGTAGATGCTAAATAAGCACATTTAGTTCTAAATCGCTTTAACATATCTTCCTCTTGTGTCATAAGTGAAAGTAATTCATTAATATTTCACTTATCTGTTGACAATTATAGGTCACCTCAAAGTGACCAAACTGAGAAGGAATAAAGATCAAAACTAAATGCATAAAAATATCTTTCGATATCCCAGACTTCAGTGCTTTTAGTTTTGTCGATAGGTGAACTATTTCTAAATGTACTCCCTTAAATTCCCGGTACCCTTTATACCTTATGGAAACAAGTTTCCTCAGTGGTATCAAGGAATGTTTGTAGCATCAATATCCTCGGAGACACCGTCCAAAAGGTCTCCGGGACAATATTCTTTATGATCATTAGGTTTACGCGGTTAGAGCGTGTCACTTCTCAGCACTCAAGCAATAAGAAGAGAAACGGATCCCTTAATGCGAGTTCTATATAGCCCAAGATTATAATTATTTGTTTTCCAAGTTTTATAATTAGTCTCACATTGCAACGGTACTCATAGCAGTAATTACAGATGAAGCAATAAACAAATTTGTTGGAATTTTGAGAACAAGAATGAATACAAAACATAAATAAGAAACTACACAATAAATAATGATTAATTATATCAATGAAATCCATCAACAAGACAATCAACATGACATCAAAACTAATCTTTGGATTGCGAGTTGACTCATAAATGATTGGCTTAGGCAACAAGTAATTTGAACTTATATTTTAATAAATACTTAATCTTCCTTTGGGCCGACATAAGTACCTAAGAAAATAACATAATGTTTATTTTACTTGTTACCACATGAATGCCCAAGTTTAGTCAAATGTCAAGATCTTCTTTGGAAAATTCAAGCCATTCACATATCAACTTAAACATCCAACACTTTACAATTTTAGGGTTTAAATAACGTAAATCACTTAGGCGACAATATTATTTAAACAATGAATAAAATTGTCAAAGCATATAATTAATCAAGGCCTTAAGGTTTGAAAAAATGTATGTTTTGTTCAAAAGAGGAACAAAATTGTGCAACATCTTTGAAAAAGAAAAAACATGTGAATAGTGTACATGCGCGACCGGGCAACTTATAATACCCGACCGGGCAGAACATAAGACCCGACCGGGCTAAAGCCACCGTTTCATGCATGCTTTGCTGCACTTTTCCAAATTTTATCCCAAAAAATGATGAACAACAAGTAGATCCACATGGTATGTTCTTTACAACCTAAAACCATGTTATTTAGGGATAATCTTGCTTTAAAACAATGGAATCAAGTATGTAGATCCACATGGTATGCACTAGACATTAAACCATGTTATGAAGGGATAGTCACACTTGAACCATTGTGTTCATTCAACAAAACTTTTCAAACCATTTTCTTAAATTCAGATGATTATTATCAGTACTCTATGAATGAATTAGAGTCCCTAATCAACATCAAAACTTGATGATTCAACAGGAAAAATGAATCGAATAAAGCATAAAAGCTTTCCCAAAAAGAACTCAAACTTAAACCAAAATATGAGCGGGTTCTGATACCAATTGTTGGAACAATTTTCATAACCCCTGAATGCCACGCTCATTTCAGAATAAGATTGAGGAAAAAGATGAAGCGGAAGCGATTAAGAACAATTACCTGTTGAATCCATATGAATGTTGTAGGGAGAAATGAAGAACAAGAAGAACAACAAAATAGGGAGAGCGTTCTTCTAAGTGATAATGTCTCTTTTTCTCTCAAAGTCTTCTAACAATATGAAGATAAATTTAGATGAGAAAGCAAGAATTCATTAGTCTCTAAGGGTTGATGGAACACCCTTTATATAGGAGACTTGGTGACATTTCACTTAGGGACCACACCTTTTCAAGATAAGTGATATTATATTACCCTTTTGCCCATCACAATTAGGTAATTATATATCCAGGAATTCTACACATTTCATTATAAACTATACTTTATAATTAACATTATAATCATAATTTTATGAATGGAAGTCTAAATGACTTGTGTTGCAAGCCATGTCCCAACAAGTTTTTGTTAGGAGAGTCTTATTCAGGCGACTCGATCTACTCGATAAGTGTTCTTGCTTCCTCTTGATTTTCTTGTTATTAAAGTATGCTTGATTTGCTTGTACCGTTATTTGTTGGTTTATGATGTAAACACAGCGGAATAGTAAACAAGAATTGATCTACGAACAATTCTTCTGTAAGGATTAAGGAATCCCCAAACAAGAAATCAACAAGAAATCTTGAAAACCAAATCAACAAGAAATCTTGAAAACCAAAAGGTTTAACTAATATTTCAATTGCAATTGAGAAAATAAAATAATAATCAACTTGTCCAAAATAAAAGACTACCAAGAGTACTTATACTAAAATAATAAAAACCCTAGTCTAAAAAGGAATCCAAAATAAAAAGGAATAATAATAAACTCAAAATCTGGAAAGGAATCAGGAAGCCGTTTCTGAAATTCGCCGGGCACGACCGTGCGCACGAATAAGCACGATCGTGCAATTCCTTGCGCAAGCCCCGTCCTTCAAACCCTTTTCTGCACGGGCGAGTCTACAATTCTGCACGCCCGAGCTGAACCTGGTCCACCTGGGTTACTCCTTTGATCCGCCCGGACTGTTGCTGCTGCTGGAGGACTTCGTGCTACATCATTCACCCCCATTTTAAATGGATTCATCCCCGAATCCTCATTAACATAAAGAGGATTATCCGGGTGAAATTCAATCAAATCTGAGACATTAAAAGTAGGAGAGATATTCCACCCATCCGGCAAGTCAACCACATAAGCATTGTCATTGATCTTCTTCAAAACCTTGCACGGACCAATTCTCTTGGTATGAAGCTTATGATACATACCTTGAGGGACCCGTTCTTTGCGCAAATGCACCATTACCAAGTCACCAACGGAAAACACTTCACACGATGCCGCTTGTCCGCATGCTCTTTGTACGTAGCGTTTGACGCCGCGGTGTTTTGCCTGACCTCGTTTTGAACTTCCTCCACCAACTCCGCCAAATGTTCAGCCGCAACACTATAACCCAGAATTTTGGGTAAAGGAACCAAATCAAGAGTGTGCGTCGGAGGCCTTTGATAGACCACCTCAAACGGAGACTTCTTTATTGTACGATTCGTCATATTATTAAAAGCAAATTCAGCAGTAGACAAAGCAAGGTCCCACTTCTTAGGAAACTTACCGCACAGACAACAAAGCATAGAACCCAAAGTCCTATTAACTACCTCCGTTTGCCCATCTGTCTGAGGATGAAACGAACTACTAAAATGCAGCTCAGTCTCAAAGATAAGCCAAAGAGTACGCCAAAAGTGACTGAGGAATTTAGTGTCCCGATCAGGAGTAATCGTCTTGGGCACTCCATGAAGACGAACCACTTCCTTGAAGAACAAACCCGCAATATGGCAAGCATCATGAGTTTTACGACAAGGAATGAAGTGAGCCATCTTAGAAAAACGATCCACCACGACAAAAACCGAATCATTCTCCCTTTGAGTTCGAGGCAACCCAAGCACTAAATCCATAGAAATATCAATCCAAGGACCCTCGGGAATTGATAAAGTAGTGTACAAACCCGTATTCTGGGATGTACCCTTGTGCTCTTGACACACCATACACTTTTGAACAAACTTATGCGCATCCCGACGAAGGCGAGGCCAATAATACTGACGGGCAACCAACTCGACCGTCTTGTCTTGGCCATAATGTCCCTTCTTATGAATCTCTGCAATAAGACTTTCGCGAACCGATCCACATGGAATGCACAACTTGTCCTTGCAGAACAAATAACCATCTTGTAAAAGAAACCAACAGGAGTGTCATCTCTACACGTAGCCCATCCTTCTGCAAAATCATCATCATGCTCATACAAATCCTTCAAACAATTAAACCCCACCACAATATTATGCATGGTTACCAATAAAGTGGCCCTTCGACTCAACGCATCCGCCACTTTATTATTCTGTCCACTCTTGTGTTTAATGATAAAAGTAAATTTTTGTAAATATGCCACCCAACGAGCATGCATGCGATTGAGGGGTTTCTTACCATTCATGTACTTCAAGGCCTCATAATCGGTGTGAAGAATGAACTCGCGATGCAATAAATATTGCTCCCAGTGCTTAATGGCTTGGACAACCGCATAAAATTCCAGCTCATACGTGGTCCACTTCCTATTAGATTCTTCTAACTTTTGACTCATAAAAGCCACGGGTTTCTTCCCTTGAAGCAAAACAACCCCAATACCAACCACACTAGCATCCGTCTCATGTTCAAACGGTTTAGAAAAATCGGGTAATACTAGCAAAGGAGCACTTGATAACTTCTCCTTAATTAAGGCAAAACTAGTGGTTGCATCATCACCCCAATCAAACTTGCATTTCTTCATACATTCAGTGATAGGAGCCATAATAGTGCTAAAATTTTGAATGAAACGACGATAAAAATTAGCAAGACCATGAAAACTCCGTACCTCACTAACCGTCGTAGGTAAAGGCCAATCACGTATGGCACACACTTTATCCTCGTCCACTTGAATCCCTTTAGAAAAACCACATATCCCAAGAATAACAATTTATCAAGCATGAAGCTACACTTATTGAGATTCACATACAACTTATTCTCCTTCAAGACTTGCAACACGTCCTGCACATGCCCAAGATGCTCCTCATTTGTCTTGCTATAAATCAAGATGTCATCAAAATACACAACCAGAAATTTACCAATGAAAGGTTTTAACACTTGGGTCATCAATCTCATAAAAGTACTCGGAGCATTAGACAATCCAAAAGGCATCACCAACCATTCATATAACCCTTTTTTAGTCTTGAAAGCGGTCTTCCATTCATCCCCTTCACGAACAAGAACTTGATGATAACCACTCTTCAAGTCAATCTTGGAGAATACCTTAGAACCACGAAGCATATCCATTTAAATGAGGAATAGGAAATCGATACTTGACAGTGATTTTGTTGATGGCCTGACTATCAATGCACATACGCCATGTATCATCCTTCTTGGGAACAAGCAATGCCAGAACCGCACAAGGGCTCATACTCTCTTAGATGTACCCCTTTTTTAGCAAATCCTCTACTTGTTATTTCAATATATCATGCTCTGCCGGACTCATCTGATAATGAGCGAGATTAGGTAACGAAGAACCCGGTACAAAATCAATGTTGTGTTGAATATCATGCAAAGGAGGCAATCCTGGGGGCAAATCATCGGGAATAATATCACGAAATTCCTTCAACAATGACTCCATATCATGAGGAACCAAACTAACTGGACCACCGACTCCTTGGCGAACCACCGCAAGTACAAAAGGTGCCTCTTTTAAATCCCTTGCAAACTCCTTAGAAGTACAAAGAGAAATGATAAATGTCGCTTTCTTTTGAGTGTTAGGAGGAACATCCCTCAACGCGCCCAAACGAAAACGAATTCCATCCTTTTTAAAACTCACAACGTTTTCTTTCCCATCATACATAACGCCATGATCAAATTGCCAAGGTCTTCCCAATAAAAACTCACATGCATCCATATCAACAATATCACACAAAACTTCATCCTTATACCTAGCAATAGAGAACGGGATAGAACATTGCTCATGTACCTTTATATTGTGGCCACTAGTAATCCACCCTACGGAGTAAGGGTTAGGATGTTTCCGGACGTCGAGCTTTAATCTAGCAATGAGGCCACGGGACACCAAGTTTTCGCTACTACCACTATCAATGACAAACACTGATGTAAAATTTTGTACCTTCCCTTTGCTGCGAAAAATATTGTGCCGTTGTGGGTCATCAACTACCACAGGGGTTGTCAACATGAACTTGCGAATCATCATTGTAACGCCCGTCCTAATTCCTGTTAAATTCTTGACTTGCATAATTATATGCTATTTTAATTGAGTTAATTATTTAACTAATTGAGCAAGTTTAAGTCCTAATTGTTTAAGTTGAAACATTAGGGTCATTTGTGAAAAATAAAGTTTAGGGGCTAAAATGCTCAAATTAAAACTTGAAGGGGCTTTTTGTTAAAGTTGAAACTTGGAGGGCCTAGGTGCAATTTTTGGAAATTTATAAGGATAAAACTTGGTGTTTGCTTCTCTGAATTATTATCCTCAAACATTCTCTCGTTCTTTCCTCTGTTTCATAAAAGAAAGTTAGGGTTTACCCTATTCTCGATCCCTCTTGCTTAATTATGCCTCTGTTCGAAAATCCGACTTCGCATAAATGATCAGGGCGGTGAGTAGAGCATTTCCTGCCGAACAAAAATTAGTTTGGGTGAATTTGATTTCGGACTAGGTAAGTCACTAGCTCCCCCTTGCTTGTAATAACATGCCTATGTGTTATTCTTGATACTTGTGCTTGTTAATTTCGTGATTTGAACGAGTTTTGTGATACTTGTAAATTTGGGACGAATGGAGTATTCGTATGAATTACAAGAATGAATAGCCTTGAAAGTGTTCTGGGAATGTTGAAAAATTATACTCCTACTCGTTAGACGGTAAAATATTAACTTGATTTAAATGTTATTAGAAAAATTGTACCATTATTTGTGGTACGGGGAAATGAATGAAAGTATCCCTAAATGTTTATACAAGTATATTAGAAAAATTATACTTATACTTGTGGGACGGTGAAATAAATGAAAGTATCCCTAAATGAGTATATTAGTATATTAGAAAATTATACTTATACTTTTGGGACGGTGAAATATTTAAATGGAATAAAGGAATATTATTCTATTATTTGTGGGACGGTAAAAATAATGAAATAAACTTGAAAGTAATATTTTAAACTTGTTAGTATACTCCTGGGCATTGCTTGGATGTTAGAATGTTAATAGAAAGTTACTCCTACGCTTGGGACGGAGAATTCTTAACCTGGAAAAGAAATGAGCATTGGCCGGAAATGTGCAGTGTGCGACCACACAAAATTTATTGGGCGACCGCCCATCTTTCTGGAATGTTTTTCAAAGGATTCACCTGCTAGTGTGCGGCCGCCCGGTCCATTTTGAGCGCCCGCCCGGGTGCCCTAAAAAATAAAAAGCTTGTTTAAAGTTTGTATAAGTTGGAAATAATCCCAATTAAGGTATATAGCCTTAGAATAAGATGTCCTAGCAAGTGTTGTGTACCTTAGGGGCATCAGAAGTGTGTCTTGAACATGATTATTCAATGATTTGAATAGAGAATTTGAGCCTAAGAGTAAGAACTCTTTTAATTGTCTTGAAAGTGCTAAGAACAAGCACTAATGTGTTATATGTGTCTTGAAACCAATGTTTGTGTACCTTAGGGGCACTAGAACAATGTCTTGAGCTTGAACATCCAAAATATAGGATTAAGAACTTGTAAGTATGAGATGTATAACTCATCTACTTAGCTTGAATTTGAAGTATAAGACAATTAAATCTTGTACATGACTTGAATATCCAAAGATTGGAATAATAACTTGAGTATAAGATAATTAATTCTTGTACATTTCTTGAACATCCAAAGAATTGGATTGAGAACTTGAATGTAAGATGATAAAATCTTGTACATGCCTTGAAACCAATACATGTGTATGGTAGTAATCTTGTAGGTGTTATAGAACACTAGAAGTATCAGGACAAGATCCTTAGCTTGAACATCCAAAAAATTGGAGTGTGAACTTGAATATAAAAGGAAGAACTCTTGTTCATGACTTGAAACCAATACGTGTGTATGGTAATGAACTTGAAAGTGCTATGAACAAGCACTAATGTGTTAGAACTATCCTTGATGTGTATGTGCAAATCTTGCACATAATTACTTGATAGAATGTGGCTTGTTGACTACTTGATACTTGGTAATAATAACCAAAGAGTTAGAATGTGGAACTAGATAGAGAATGAACAACTCTAAGACATACTTGAATCTAATACGTGTATATTGAAAGTGCTATGAACAAGCACTAATGTGCTAGTAATTAGTTTTAATCGTGCATATACTCAATGAAGTATATAAAGTATAAAGAAGATATCTTGTTCTTGAGTTGAGTTCCTAAAGAATGAGGGACTAGTGTAATATGAAGATAATTCATAAAAAAATGATTATAGAACACAATATGTGTTGGAAAATGTATTCAATTATTAACGATACATATACGCGAAATATGATTGTGACTAGGTACAATACGACCTATTCGACTACGTGCTTAGAGTCTAAGATGTTGGGCTCTACTTGAAAGTAAGGGTATCGTGATAGACACATTAGTGTGTTAAAGGTTATATGAATATGTACGTGCAAATATGGCATATGACAAAGTGACATAAAATGACATACCCTACTACTTGGTTGGGGTCTGTTATTAATAGACTCAAATTTGGCTTGATTGTGTTACGTGGACACATTATGTGCCATTGTTATACTTATTTGTATTTGCAAATATAGCATACGTGTACTTGTATTTGGTGAGCACATGATTACATGGTTCATGAAGAGCTAGTCCACTACTTTTGGACTTAGTTCTATACTCTCGTAGTTCAAGTAAATACCTACTCGTGCATTCTTGTGTGAGTCCAGCTGGTCACCTTGCTTGCTCGGAGATGTATAGGTTCACGCTTATCATGAGGCTGGGGCCAAAGTGATAATCGGGTGCCTATGTATCTGCGCTTGACCCCTTACTACAGGCCATAGTAAGGGCATAGCTTCCTTTATTAGAGCAATACGCCTGATAAAAGTGAATGCTAAAACTCGTGAATCTTGTTCTTATTAGTGACACTGGTAACCGGGTCCTCTTGTGTACTGCACAGCAGCAACTTGATTGATCGTGATTTGTCAACTTCAATAAGCAACGACAACAATGGTTTACTTGGGAGGAATAAGGTTGGAATATCCTTTGTAACGTGTTAGTTTAGCCTTATGTGATAGTTACTTGATGAGTTGGCTTAGCCTCTCATATACTTGTTACTTGATGACATCTTGAGCATGATTACTTGATAATCTTCTTAATTTGTATGATTACATGATAACATGCTATGTACTTGTATCTAGTAACTTACTGAGATTTATCTCACCCCGTTCCTTGTTTATTTGTCCCCCCCCCCAGGAAAGCAAGTGATAATACGTTGTGAGGCTCGACTTAGCAGGGGCCTACTTGGTAGGTTGTTCTTGTTTGGGGATTGTTATCCTTTCCAGTATTTGGTGAGGACGATCTTGTATCATTTGTTTAGACTGTATATTGGGTAGATTTGTATAGTGTTCTTGTGATGCCAGCGTATGTGCTAGGCATGTTTTTCGCTGTGTACAACCATTTGGTTTAAATTTCTTGGTATAGAACTCGTTGTGAGCTATCTTAGCTTGTTCCTCTTGAGTTTATATGATCTCAGTTTGATATAAGCAGATGTCATTCAGTTTCTTGTTTCTTGTTAGTCGCGCGCACCAGGTTTGAGGTTCTATTAGGGAATCCCGGGACTTGGGGGCGTGTCAATCATAGATGCGTGCTGCCCATCATCCTCGTTGTCTTCAATGTTAGGATCGACATAAACCTCTTCACAATCGTCGTCCGTATCTTCCTCAAGATCAGTACGCGCCACCATAGTAACACCTATCCCATTAGGCCAATTATTGGAGATGTGCCCCGGTTTACCACATTTATAGCATTTATCTCTATAGTTCTTAGAATAAGGGTTTGTGTTAGGTTGGCCACTAATATTTGGATTACGACGAGATGGGTTAGTCCGAGGAGAAGTCGGTTGTGGTCCCCCATCATTCATGGACCCCGCGAGTTGTGACTTCCCAGTATCAGTATCGGAAACAGTTTTATCACTCGAAGAAGAGCCATCCCCAAATTTCTTGAAAGTTGATGGAGCATGAGACGAAGAAGCCAATTGTTTCTCCACTTTACGAGCCCTTGTGATCACATCATTCACTGAGTAAGAAGTAAACAACTCCACTTGATTCTTGATATTAACCCGGAGGCCCTTTGTAAACCTTGCGACCCGTTGGAGCTCTGTCTCATACAAATCAACCCTTACAGATTGGGAATGAAAATCACGAACGTACTCATCAATCGTTCGATTGCCTTGCCGACAATCCAAGAATTTGTTACACATGTATTGCTCATAATCATCTGGTAGAAATTGAGTTCTCAATTCCCTCTTCATATCCCTCCATTCAACAATTTGGGTTTGATTAGAACGCGCCCTATGTCTACAAAATTGTTCCCACCAAGCGGAGGCACCGCCACGCAACTTGTAGGCCACATAAGGGACTTTTCTATCATCTTCAACACGCATTAAGGTGAAAAAAATTTCAACCTCATTAAGCCAGTCCATAAAATCCTCAATTGATAACTCACCCGAGAAGAACGGAATATCCGCTCGAATTTTAGGTTGATGTGCCACCGGAGGAGCTCCCATGTCCTCGCCACCTCCATTAGATCGAAATCCCCTTCTAACCAATTCATCATGATGGAGGTTATCCCCACGAGGACCATGTTGATTATTAGGGTTACCACCACTGCCACCAACTCGCAATCCCGTCAAGGCCGTTAATAATTGGGTATGTTGTTCGCGTTGGAGGGCTAAAGTCGCTTCTCTAGCTTCTTGTGCTTGACGCTCCGAACATTCCCTAAATTCGCGATCTTGAGTTGCTATGCGCTCTAGGATAGTTGCAAGAGTGGTATGAATGGCTCCGTCGTCTCCACCAGAATTGGTCATCGTCTAAGGATCGTTCCATTTTATGATACCAACTGATGTAAACGCAGGGGAATAGTAAACAAGAATTGATCTACGAACAATTCTTCTGCAAGGATTAAGGAATCCCCAAACATGAAATCAACAAGAAATCTTGAAAACCAAAAGGTTTAACTAATATTGCAATTGCAATTGAGAAAATAAAATAATAATCAACTTGTCCAAAATAAAAGACTACCAAGAGTACTTATACTAAAATAATAAAAACCCTAGTCTAAAAAGGAATCCAAAATAAAAAGGAATAATAATAAACTCAAAATCTGGAAAGGAATCAGGAAGCCGTTTCTGAAATTCACCGGGCACGACCGTGCGCACGAATAAGCACGATCGTGCAATTCCTTGCGCAAGCCCCGTCCTTCAAACCCTTTTCTGCACGGGCGAGTCTACAAGCACGCCCGAGCTGAACCTAGTCCGCCCGGGTTGCTCCTTTGATCCGCCCAGACTGTTGCTGCTGCTGGAGGACTTCGTGCTACATCAGTTTACTACAATTATACTTTTGATTACATGATTGCCCCTTTGATTATTTGTTTAATCTACTCGTTACGTAACTTAGGTTCCAACAGTCTAAGAGAAACTATTATCATGTTTTCTTGTTAATTGTAGTTGGTTTGGTACATTCTTAATTTGTCGGTATAATCATCTATACTTGAAAGATGAAATCTTTGGACAAGGAAATTTAATAGTTTGTAGAATTGATTGAATTTGCATGTTTATATTGTTAATGGACAATTCGTTCTTGTGCTTGTTATTGATGGTTTTCTATGCATGAAACGGGGAAATTAGTACAAATAAATAATTGGCTTAATCAAATAATAATATGAAAATATTCTTCTAGATTATTTAATTTTGCATTGTCATAGTAAAATTAGTTGTAAAGGTTCAAGGGATCTTGAATCTTGCTAATTTTTGGGTATGATCTAGAAATCTCATGAATTTTCATGCAAGTGAAAATCAGAGTTTTGATTTATTTAGATCATGAGCGTAAAATTGATCTAGCGTAATATTTTATATTTGTTGATTAATGTAAAAGGTATATGATGTCTTCAAAAAGCATTAGTTTCAACCTTTTTTAATGAGCCTTTTGATTACTCTCATATCCTTTTGAGTATTATTGTTTGACGCACTATTTAAAGATTAAAATAGAGTACTTTATTGAGTGTGTCAATATGAAAAGTACTATTATTGTAATCTTGTAAGTTTCATGTTATTTGAGAAAATCAATAAATGAAAAAGCACAATATGTCATGATTATTAGTTGTACTCTAATAAATACTAAAAAGGATTTTTTTTTGAGAAAATTCGATAATGTCATATCTTAAGGTTATTTCATTAAATTGAAATATTTATTATATGGCATAATATTTAGTATGAAGATTAGAGTTGTATAATAATATTCATGTGACTCCCTATGTACCATTGTATGACCAACTGATAACAATAGAGAAAGTTGTTTGAGAAGTAAGTGTTCAATTTATTGTTAATCATATTGGTAAGTAAAGAGATAAATTAAAATACTTGGGACGGAAAAAGCGGAAAACATTGTTTTACTTCATATGTCTCAAAATTTATAATTTCTTGTGAGTCTTTAGTGGTTAGTGAATATACAGGTAAGAGTGAACTCGTTTCTGACAAACTCTTTTGTATATTAATAACTTGAAGTTGAAGATTGATAACAATGGGAAAAATAAAGTGTTGCGGTAGTACTCATAAAAGAATGTGCGATCTAAAGTTAACTTTTGTGCTCATTTTATTATACAGTAAGTGTAGCACTATATTTTAATGTGTTATAATTCTTCAAAATGACTCATGTTTAATTATAAAATATTTTGAGTGAGTATGGAAATAAAAATGTTGCTTTTCTTTTTATGTAGTATTTTATTGACTTGAAGTACTTATCTGATAATTATGATTAATGTGATAGTTGAACATTGTATTCTATCTGAAAATAATGAGTTTAATCATCTTTATTTCTTAAATGAATTATTTGTGAATGGCTTGGCAACATAGATGATTTAAATTATATATCCGCTAAGGATTGTTAATTTAAATGAAATCTTATTATGCTATTAATAAAAAGTCTCAAACTTCTAGAATTAGATGAATTTAACTTGATTAAAAGTATTTTTGTATATTAACCTTGTTTATTCTATATTGAAATTTGTGATTGTTAATAGTGTGTTGACCAATGACATGTAAAATACGTTTTAGCATTATTAGCATAGACCATTTGATATTTACTTAACTGTAAAGTTAAAGCAATTGATAAAATTCTTGTTATAAAGCTAAAGATTAAAACTAGTAAGAAACTATTGTGGTTATGATCTTATGAAGCGGAAATAAGTCTTCTTTATCTATGCACTGTTTACAAAAAACTTGACTCAGATCTTAGAAAAACTTTGCTTAATACTCAAAATTATTATGGGATGATGCATGGAAAAAAATAAGTGTCTTAAAAGATAAATAGTAGTTTAACCTTTTAAAGTTTGAAATTATCAAAGTAATACTTAGAGATAAACTTTGAATTTGGTTTACCTTATTCTGGAAAAGTAATCCTAAGTATTTGAGTGGTAGTCAATCAAACTTTTGTAAACTGATATTTTAGCTTGAATATCTTTTGGAATGTGGGGGTAACTTTCACAAGTACGTACTTCACATTAAAAAGAGAAAAAGCTAAAATTGTAAGAAAAATTACTATTACTGCAATCTTTTAGGATATGTGGCACCAATATGCTTAAGATCTTCAATTCAAAAATCTTCGGCACATTTGTATGCAATGTTCTATCAAGATGTTATTCTCATATAATTAGAGGTGATGTAGACTTCACTCTCACATTTGATTCTTATACTAATCATATGAAAATGACAACAAATGTGGGGGTAACCCTTTGTATTTCTAACTTTTGAAGTTAGATGAAATTAGGAGAACATGGAACCTAAGATTGCAAAGGATAGTGAAAAGTAATCTTATTACTTTCAAGTTACTATCAAGTGTGACCTTTAACGTTCAAGGATGTTTTAAGAGCTAGATGATTTATATTATTTCTTCATGAACAATGTAAATTACTTTAGCTCACTCTTAATTGCATACGAATGGATTGTTTATAGTCAATATGATTCGTTAAGATCTTAAAGTATCCATGACTTGTTTAAGACTAGTTTGGTTGTGAAATGGTTCTAGCAAAAAGTAAGAAATGGATTTTATCTATATTCTTGAGTCACTAATGATTGCAAATTTTGTATATGATTGAGTATATGATTTGGAAAGTCATTACATAGATGTTGTATTTCATTCATTGTATATGAAAATTAAATATATACTCCCTCCGTCCGAGCTCACTTGAGACTTTTTGACCAAAACTGGTCAACTTAAGGTCGGTTTGACCAATACTTTATAGAAATATTTATGTTCCAAAAAACTTTTTAAAAATTGTTATTGAGAGGATTTTTAATGGTGGTCATTTTATATTTTTTTTAATTTTTGTTCGGATCATAAATATTTCTATAAAGTGTTGGTCAAACCGACCTTAAGTTGACCAGTTTTGGTCATAAAGTCTCAAGTGAGCTGGGACGGAAGGAGTATATATATACGGATCAATCAAGTAATTTTGTAATCAATAATGACAAGTGATTTACTGATTTGTTAAAGTCACTTAATATACTTTAACAAAAACCCTTACACATGTGCTGAAATAATTGATATAGTTATTTCATGTCAGCTTAATATATATGAATTTGAAATATTGGTCTATTGCTAAATAATAGTTGATACGTGTATGTCTATGCCATAAATGTATTCATTTAGTTGAAATTAATTGAGTTAAATTAATGATTACACATCATTCTTGAGTAGTAGTTTGATATAATGGATGGGAACCTTTAATGAGATTCTTGACTTCAAACTGATCATTTGAAGTGGTAAATTTCCAAAAAAAAGTAGTAGGACATATATATCCAAAACATTAGTATTCAGTTTTATTTTCTTTTTGTAATCTATTTAAAGCCACCTTTTCTCTGTGTAAACTCTTGTTTTCTTTTAATCTCTTTTTAGGTTCACCCTTTCTCTTTGTAATATTCCACAGTCCAAAAATTAATGTTATACTCGGGCAAATAAGGACCCGGAACCGCTCCACCCAAATTAGCTCCACCCCTCCACCCAACGGTTTAGATCAAAGCCACATAGGCGAGCTCATCATCTGTGCGGCTAAAATGATTTCAATTTTTTTTGGGTCCTACCGAGCTCGGACACATCTCATCCGTCGAGCACAAAAAAAATGAGGTGGCTCTAATCGGAGCCATTGGGTGGAGCTAACTCCCTGGTGGAGCGGTTCGAAATCCGGCAAATAGCACATTAGTTCCCCTAAGTTTCACATGAGTTGCAATGTGACTCCCCACGTACCAATTTTGGCAATTTCATTCCTAATGTTCACACTTTGTGGCAATGTGGTGCCTTTTTGGATGGACTCTAACGAAAATGAATGGAAACTAAGGAAATGAACGAGAAACTTAACGACTATCTTTGAAATTTATGTTGTTCACCCCGAAGTTCATAATATTTCATTATTCACTATTTCATTAACTATATTTATAAAATACATTTAAAATGGGGGTTAATATAAATAATAAAATTATTTATTACATAGAAGAAAATATGAGTTAAATTCATTTTTTACTCTGTCTCGAGTGAACCATTGAACGCATGATGAAAATGATTATGTTTTGGGTGTGAATGTGGTCATGATTTGGGAACATATATTTCATTTGAGTGTGAGAGAGATTGGAGGTGGGTTTTAGAAGGAGACTACAAGCCATGATTCAAGGTAGTGATGAGATTGCATGTTGGGCGGTGGCCGATGGTTGTTTGGGCATGGGTGGGGTGGCTGGACCTTGGAGCAACATTGAAGGAGATAGTAGAGGTGGGTCTCCGATCTGTATTAGCCGAATACCAGAATACGAGTAGAGGGTGAGAGATACTATCTTGAATTTGAGATTAAAATTAAAAATAAAATAAAATTATGAAGTGGGATCTTAAATTTAACCCTTTAAATTCTAAATTTGGAATCTTGAATACTCACAGACTTCGTTCATCATTCACAATGAATGATTCTAGTGAGACATTTTATTTCCCTCTTGTCCGTCTATCGAGTTTTTATTTCCGGCAGGTCCCTTCATTTATGATCTCTCAAAATTTTTATCTTCAATAAGGGTGATTAATACAATTTTTAAAGAATTTCGTTAAGTTTTTCGTTTATTTCGTTAGTTTCCATCAAAAAAGACACCACATTGCCACAAAGTGTGAACATTAGGAATGAAATTGCCAAAATTGGTACGTTGGGAGTCACATTGCAACTCCTGTGAAACTTAAGGGCACTAATGTACTATTTGCCCGTTATACTCCTTTAAGTCCCAAGTTTCAAGATGATCTTCTAATGCTTATTTCTGTTATTGCGAATGAATTTTTAGCATTAATTTTAATGTAATTTAATCATTTTAATGAAAATTTAAAATTTGTTATTGATAATATTGTTGATGGTGTATCAGTAATAAGTTTTAATTTTTCATTAATACAACTAAATCAACATAATATTATGGTTCAAAATTTATTCGTAGTAACAAAAAAAAGGTAGAAAGATCATAGTTTAAGACAGAAGGAGTACTTGACTTGTCAATATAATTGAAAAACATTTTGTGTGTGTTTGTATTTTGACTGTAGCACGATAAAATTACACAAAGATATTTTATTTCAGTGAAAATGTCACATTTATTATGAAAGAAAGAATATAATAATTTTTACTTGTCAATATAAACTAGTTAGTAATCCTTCCATACTCGACGGAATATTATAATCAACTGATTTTGACAAAACAATATCATTAAAATTAATTAATTAAAAAATATCACTAAAATTTCGTATCTAAAATCCATTTCAAGCTAATTGAAAAATGTCATAAATACGCTCGCGTACTTATAGGTCACACTCACGTATTCCCCCATACTATGTCAATTTTCCCTGACTATGTCTTTAAATTCACATTTCTTTATAATAAATATTTGATCTCCATCAAGTTTTCGTACAAAACTTGACGAAAAAACTAATGTGACGGGATATATATGATGAACAAATTAATATGATTGACATGATCCTATTAGATGATAATACGTAGAATTTCACAACATAAATACACATTGGTGAGCTGTGTGAATGGTATTAAACTATGCTATTATATATATATATATATAGATTCAGTCATAAAGTGAAATGTGAAGTACGACCATGAAAGAGTATGAAATACTCTTGCATTTATTTGTATATCTTTGTGATTCTGATGTATAAATTGTAAATATTTACTTTAAGTTATATTGTAATATTTATCTTAGGAATGGTTTATTTTAGGTTAATTTTAATTATTATGATTTAGTTGACTAACTTACTAATGTTTATCTTTGGTAGTTATCTCTTTTGTATTTTAAGAATGTAGGTTTCTCACCAAACAAGGATTGGAGCGGCTATAAAAGAAGAGGGAGCCGGCCATTATTAATCACGGATTTACAGAATATTTTGAGAGAAGTCTTTGTGTTCTTGAAGTTATTATTCATCAAGACTTCATGTGTTTTTTAGTGTTTGGTTTATTCTAGGAGTCTAGAATAGTTTGATATTTTCGTTGTTTTTGTTTCTTTCATTGTCTTGTATTCTGCAAGACCTTTTTATTAATGAAAGTGTCCAGCAAGTAATTCTTGCTGAAGTGTTTAAATCTCTGTTTTAATTATTCCACTGCGTTTCTGTGTTTTTTGAGTTTCTGTCCGTTGACAGTTGACAGGACAACTGTCTTGACACTTGTGAGCACAACTGTACTCACAAGTGGCTGTTTTTCAGAACAGTCCCAGCCGTCTATTTCTTTCAATTGGCACCAGAGTCTGGTCTCAACATACTGAGATCGATCTTTGAAAGTAGCCATCATGGACTGTACTCATATTCGTAATAAGTCGCCTACACTAGATGGTTCAAATTATACCATTTGGAAGGCAAAGATGATCATGTACATTAAAAACATAGATCATCGTGCTTGGGTCAGTATGCTTGTGGGATATACATCCCCTACTATGGAAGTAGTTCATCCAAAAGCAAAAGCTCCTGCAACTAGTGAGGAGAAAAATGAAAAAAAAAATTGTCCCAAAACCTGAGCAAGATTGGAACACGGAAGAAATTGCCCTTGCAAACTACAATGCAAAGGTAATGGCTGCCATATCTGATCATGTTGATCACAATTTGTATCGGTTATTTTCTAACCATACCGTGGCCAAAACTGCTTGGGATATTTTATAACTCCATTGTGAAGGGTCTTATAGTGTCAAACAAACAAAATTGAGAAGATTAATGAAAGATTTTGAAAATTTAAGAATGGGAGGAAATGAAACTATTCAAGACTATTCTGCTAAACTCATGGATATTTCAAATGAATCCTTTGCATTGGGAGAATCCATCTCTAATGCAAGGCTGGTAAGTAAAATTTTAAGAACTCTCCCAGAAAAAATTAACATCAAAATCTCTGTCATTGAAGAAACTTGTGATACTCGGACCGTGAGTCTTGAAAAGGTTCTAAGTATTCTAACAACGTTTGAATTGAACCTTGAAGTGCAACAAACTAGCAAAGTAAATTCAATTGCTCTTGCTAGTGCTCTTACTGTGTCCAAAGATCTTGTAGAATTATCAAAGGTTATTGATGACTCAAACTTAGAGGAAGATGAATGTGACTCAATCACTCAAAAATTCAACAAAATATTGAACAAAAAACGTCAACAAAAGTTTCCCTATAAGGTTACTGCTTCTTCCCCTAAGATTGAATCATTCAACAAAGAAACAAGTAAGAACAAATTTTTTTCTGAAAACAAAAGATCTATTGAGTCCGTTCAATGTAGAGCATGTTTAGGATTTGGACACTATGCCAATGAGTGTGCTAACACACTCAAAAAGAGAGGGATGAGTTTTTCTGCAACCTTATGTGATTCAGATGATGACGATCAGACAGCAAACCTGTCATTTTTACGATCATCACAATCCTCCCTTTCTGACAGTGAATCTGATAGTGAGGATGTGCTGTCAACTGACGGCATAACTGAATACTCAGATGGTGCTAATATGTTTTCCTGTTTTAACTCCACTTCTGCAGGTAAAACTGAGCAATCCAATCAGGAGGATGAAGATAGTGCAACCTATGAAGATTTACACAATACATATGTTGAGCTTCATGCAGATTGGTCCAAAAGAATGGAACAACTTAAGGTTTGCAGGCAGGTAAATGAAAAACTCACCTCTGATAATCTGAAATTAAAAGCATAAAAATGAGAGGTTGTCGAGTGAAAGTGATACTCAAAAGGACTCCATAGCTAGGTTAGAAATCATGCTTACCAAAAAAGACAATGAGTGTGAAAAGTATAAAAGCGATCTTGAAAAAGAAACTAACACTCTCACAAAGATTAAAAATGGTAAGGCTATGTTAGATGAAGTTCTAAAAATGGGGAATCAAGGAAAATCAGGACTAGGCTATGGAGATCCAACTTTTGTCAAGGAAGGTGAGGGCACTTCGAAAAACAATGAGAGATTTAATGCTAATCACGTGTCTCCTCACAAAAACAGAAAAAATAGAAAAATGAGATACGTGTGTCACCATTGTTTTACCCCTGGACATATACGTCCATTTTGTTACAAGTTGAAACAGGAACTTGGCTTGGAGAAGAACAGCGGCCACCTGACAGGACAGTTGTGGACACATTTGGAGACACAACTGCCCAGACAACAGCAGTTTGCTCCAAAAACCATATAGGTAAGAAAGGACACTCTAAAGTGTCAAGTGGTGTTTACCTCCTTTAAGAGCAGTATGGAAGGATCCTGGTACTTTGACAGTGGCTGCTCCCACCACATGACTGGCTCTCTTGAGCATTTCAAATACTATGAAGCCTTTAAAGGTGGAAAAGTCAATTTTGGTGGAGGTGCTCAAGGTGGGGTAATTGGCAAAGGTACTCTGAATGTTAAGGGTTTGCCTAACTTGCATAATGTCTTGCATGTTGATGGGTTAAAGGAAAACCTAATTAGCATAAGCCAATTGTGTGATAATGATCTACATGTCAAGTTTGATAAGAAGATCTATGAGGTCTTCGATGATTCAAACAGATGTGTTTTGAAAGGTGTAAGATCCTCTGATCATTGTTACAAGTTGGTTGAAAATCATTCATGTTTTAACTAAATTTCTGATAATGCTCCTGATCTTATTGTCAATTGTGTTGAGGAGTGTATTACATGTTGTATTTGGGAGCCTGAACAGATTAATGATGAATCTGAACAGAAGAGTACAAAAGAATCTGCAGATTTAACACTTGTGAGGTCAGTTGACAGACCAGATGAACAGTCAACTGCCATGACAGATGGTCAGACAGCAGCAAATTCCAGTTCAGATTCTAAAATCATTGAAGATCAGGAAAGCAGAGGATCTGATGCTGCTGCAAGAATACAAGGAGATCATCTAACTTCCCAGGTCATTGGAGGAATGGATAAAAGAATGAAAATAAGAGGAAAACGAATAAATTACCGGGAATTAGCCGGTTTGGTATGCATGCAATCCACGTACCATCAGATAAGCTCTTATTGTTTTGTTGCTAATTTTAAGCATGAGAATGAGTCATAAACCTTGAAAGTTAATAATTGGATCAATGTCATGCAAAAGGAAGTGGTAAAATTTGAAAGGAAAGATGTTTGGTTCTTGGTTCGTAGGCCATCTAATACTGAATATATGGGAGTTGTTACTTGTTGTACTCAATTGTTGAGGATGGACCAAATAATCAAGGATTATGGTCTTAAAAGTGAAACCTTGACTGTATTTTATGATAGCTTAAGTCCCTAGAATATTGCCAAGAATCCGGTACAACATTTCCGAATAAAGCACATAGATATTAGGCATCATTTTATTAGAGATCTCGTTGAACAACAAATCATTACTCTTGAACATGTAAGCACAACAGATCAACTTGCTGATATCTTTACCAAGGCTTTGGATTTCGAGAGATTTCCTTCCCTTAAGAAGTCTCTCGGATTGTGTGTTACCAGTTGACTGCACAACTGTGCGGACAACTGTTTGCATAGACTGTATAATGGTATGTTACAGTTCACACTAACTTTAAGAGAAAAAAAAAGCTGTGGATTGCATTCATCCTTGCACGATTGTCTCTTGTGATCACATGGTTAACTAAGTTCTTTGACTCCGAGTTTTGACCCTTGAATGTGAGATCCTTCTTAACTTGATAATAAAAACTATCTTGTTAATTCCTTCGTGTTGTTTATCATGGAGTGGGCATTCAATCTAAAGTTACGGGGAAAACAAGCTGCCTCCAGTCTTTGAAGTTACTACTCATTTAGGCAATGTGTTGACATGTATTCATACATTACTTGAGAATCAGTGTAACACTGTATTGTGAGAGTGAAAAGCTCCTCCCCGTAAGTGATTCATAAGTCATAAGCCTTCAAATGGAGTGTTCTAGAGGCTGCATGATTGAAGGTAATTCTTATTGAATTCCTGTGAGTTGAAACCAAGTCATGGACTGAGTTGATCATACTATGTCACACCAAAATTGAGACAATCTTCACTTGTGTGTTTAGGCATAATTTTTCGAAGTTTTTTTTCTCCCTTGGTATTAAAATCAGCAAATTGAATTGTTGTTCTTATGTGTTAAATATTGATGCTTTTCATGTGATTAACGATAATCTAATGGCGTGATGTTCAAGTTTCATTGTGCAGTTGGCGGAATTTATGGTACATTGTGGATAAATGGATTCAGTTGAATTTGGCAAGTTCTAATTCTGGGACGGACAATTTATCACAAAACATGAAAAAAGTTTGAATTTTAAAATCAAAATCCTTGTTTTTTTTGGAATTCAAATATGCACTTCAAAGTTACTCGGTTCTCCCTACTCCTTCGCCTACCCGAGTTCTTAGGAAGAATCACTGTCCTCCCGTGATTATTTCCTCCATGTCAATTCTGGTTGTGCATTATGGTTTAGTATATCTTCTTTCTCATGTTTGCTAGATACATTTATCTCATCTCATCTTGTTCCGATTCTGCAAATGCACTCTCTCTAACATTTTTGCAGATATATCCGAGAATTCAGGAGAAACACTAAGTGATTGTGACACAAAATGATTGTTTGCCGCTGCTCTGATCAAGCTCGGGCATTTTTGTTGTTAAGCAACCAGCTGGTGCTAAGAAACTTGTTCGTGCAACTGTGCGGACAACTGGTCACTCAACTGGACAGTCCACTGGTAAGTCTGGTACTGTTTTAAGGGGTAAGTACATCTTCTGCAGAATTCTGTGGTCTCTAAAGGTTTGCTGCGATATGAGTTGAGATTGATGATGCTCTTAGAGGTATTTTTGTTGGGGAGATTCAAATTTAGGGGGAATGAAAGATATTCACAATTTTCTTTCTTTGAGTTTGATGGTTCTTCACAAAAAGGGGGAGAAAGATGTGTTCTAGGGGGAGTAGAATCAAATGTACAAATTCAGGGGGAGAGATTATTGTTTTGATCAGAACCACAAAGATAGGGGAGATTGAAAGAGTATGAAATACTCTTGCATTTATTTGTATATCTTTGTGATTCTGATGTATAAATTGTAAAAATTTACTTTAAGTTATATTGTAATATTTATCTTAGGAATGATTTATTTTAGGTTAATTTTTATTATTATGATTTAGTTGACTAACTTACTAATTTTTATCTTTAGTAGTTATCTCTTTTGTATTTTAAGAATGTAGGCCTCTCACCAAACAAGGATTGGAGCGGCTATAAAAGAAGAGGGAGTCGGCCATTATTAATCACGGAATTACAGAATATTTTGAGAGAAGTCTTTGTGTTCTTGAAGTTCTTATTCATCAAGACTTCATGTGTTTTTTAGTGTTTGGTTTATTCTAGGAGTCTAGAATAGTTTGATCTTCTCGTTGTTTTTGTTTCTTTCATTGTCTTGTATTCTGCAAGACCTTTTTATTAATGAAAGTTTTCCAGCAAGTAATTCTTGCTGAAGTGTTTAAATCTCTGTTTTAATTATTCCGCTGCGTTTCTGTGTTTTTTGAGTTTCTGTCTGTTGACAATTGACAGGAAAACTGTCTTGACACTTGTGAGCACAACTGTACTCACAAGTGGCTGTTTTCCAGAACAGTCCCAGCCGCCTATTTCTTTCAGACCAGTAAAAAGATTTTTCTATAAATATTATTCTCTATGCCCGAAATAAATTTCATCTTTTTTGTACGTTGGTACGAAAGATCTTTGTACAATAAATCTTGGTTGATTTAATTATTCTAATGAAATTATAAAACTTTGTTATTAACACACCATTATAAGTACTATCAATAATAATTGTTAAATTTTATTAGGATAATTAAATTAAACTAAAATTATTGCTTAAATTTCATTCATATTAATGTAAAGAAAAGGACGACGTTTATTACGGAACAGATAGAGTAATAACTATAACAACTAGAAAAATATACAAAAACCATAAAAATTATTTTCCTCATGTTCGGTGCCATCCATAGTTACAAATACCGTACCGGCGAACGCACCGGTTTTGTGACTGGAACGGGACGTACCGGTACCGGAGCGCACCAGCGAACCGTACCGGATTTACCGCACTTTTTAGTTTTCCTATATTCATATATATATATATATATATATATATATATATATATATATATATATATATATATATATATATATTCATAATTTGTCATAGTAAAACAGTCTAATTTTTATCAAAAAAATAAAATTTTCCTAAATTTATATGTATTTTTATTTATGTATAATCAAAGTTATTGTGTTGTTATTATGCAAACGGTTACGTTAAAATTTATAATATATACTACCTCCGTCCCAGCTCAATGTGCACACTTACCTTTTAAGTGGGTGTCGTTGATATGTACACAATCCAAAAAAGGAAAGTTTTTTATTATTTTTATAATCTTCCACTCATTCTCTCTCTTCCTCCCACCCACTCATTATTCTCCACTCATTCTCTTTCTTCCTCCCAACCACTCATTATTCTCCACTCACAATACTTTTGAATATAAATAATCCCTCCTTAAATATTGTGCCAAACAGTAAAGATGCGTATTGAGCTGGGACGGAGGTAGTACATTCTTTTGAGTCTAACTAGGAAAGATAGAAACAAATGATATCCACTTATACGTATTTTGCCTAAAAAAAAAAAAACTATTGGATTGAGCACAAGTGGTTTACAGCTGTGATCACATACCACACTTTTCAATACTTAGCTCCAACTTCCAAGACGGTTTTCAGTAGCCCAAGACCCTACCCTAGCCTCTCTACTTAATTGTTTAGTTTTCATTTTTAATTTCTAAACACTGTGTGAGAGACGTAGCTTCTTCTCCACTAGCTCCGATCGAACGGAACCGCCACAACGAGCTCAAGCTCTCCGCTAGCGCAACCACTTCACCTCCTCCGACTGTCTCTCTTTCACCACTGACCTCCTCAACTCCATACACTACCCACTTCGTCTCCTGCTTCTCCCCCCGCCACCTATCCTCCACCATTGACCACACCAGCACCGCCCAGTAGGGATGACCAAACACGGTTCCGGTTCGGAACCGCCGGTTCCGGTTCGGCTTTTATGTGAACTTTAACCGGCCCTTGGTTACACCGGTTCCGGTTCCGGTTGTCACAATACGGTTCTGGTTCGATTCCGGTCCGGTTCTGGTTCGGTTCCACGGTTCATTTTTTGATGGTTTTTTAACGGTTAATTCTGATGAAACTGTTAGAAATCGGTCAAAAACACATTTTATTTTTATTATTTTCATTCACTGATTTTGGCAAAAAAAATCAGTCAAAACACAACTTTTCTTGTCAACTTTCCATTAGTAACGGTCAATTCTAATGAAACTGTTAGAAATCTAATGATTTTGATGGTATTTTAACGGTTTTACTGACGGTTCCGGTTCGCGGTTTGGTTGGGCGGTTCGGAACCGCCGGTTCACGATTTTTTGGGGGGTTGAACCTTAACCGGCCCTTATCCAAAACGGTTCCGGTTCCCACGGTTCCGGTTTTCGTAGCGGTTCATGGCGGTTACGGTTTTTTCGGTTCCGGTTCGACGGTTCCGGTCCGGTTTGGCCATCCCTACCGCCCAGTGTCTTCTTCGTATCCTCTTCCTTTTCTCTATGTCTGATGACAGTCGTTGCTAGTCATAGTTTATGTCCCGGCCAGAATCCTTATCTTGCTCGGTTCAGACCGGTTCAAAGCGATTTGGTCGGTTTGAGTCGGTTCAGAGCGGGATTTAAGGCGAGACGGAATATTACTCGTCCCGCACCGGTTTCCAACCGGAACGGTGTTCACCAGCCGGTACGGGACGGGATTTATAACTATGGCGCCATCTCACTCCCTCCCCTACCTTGTCTACCCCATCATCTCTAAAAAAAACGCCATAATCTATCACATCACTTTATTTCTCTCTCTCTCTCTCTCTCTCTCTCTCTATATATATATATATATATATATATATACTCCCTCCGTCCCGCTGAAAATTGCAAAAAAAAAATCATGGCACAAGAATTAAGGGAAAAGTGAAAAAGGTGATGTGTTGTGAGTGTTGATAGTTGAGTGGGAGAGAGAAAGTGGGGTAGAGAATAGTTAGTGGGTTAGTGGATGTGAGTATGAGAAGTGGGACCCACTAATTAAAAAGTATTAAAAACTTTCCATTTATGGAATGTGCAATTTCTATGGGACGCCCATTTTGGTAAGTTTTGCAATTTTCGGTGGGACGGAGGGAGTATATATATATAGTCGAAAGTTAAACTGGACTCTAAAGAATATTTACAGGCTTTAGGAGAAGCTAAAAAATATAAAACCGACAATAATACCGAAGAAATCACTGGTTTTACAACTTACAGTGGTACAAGTAAAGCCGATAAAACATATCCTAGTCTATTCAACTTTATCATAAGTTTATTACTACAAATCATTGAAAAATTAAATAGATTACTAGACATTAAACCACAACCTAGTACTCCGACTCTAGACAACGACTTAGATAAAATAATTAGTGGAATTAATAAATTAAGTCTAGGAGAAGAAGTTAGAATTAAAAGAAAACCTACACCATACTCACATTGGGTACCAAGAAAATGAATAATCAACAGGATAGAAGCTTTTTAGGACGAAGTAGAACATTACAGGAATCTAGAAATTCAACTAGTAACATACAAGATATAATTACCTCAGACAGTTTTTTTAATAGAATTATAAGAAGAGGATCCGGTTCTACTAGTAATCAACAAACAGTTCAATTAGAAGAAGAAATAAATCTAGATAGGAATATAGATTTGTACAATCAACATCAATTAGACATATTAAATCCCAGGATATTATACCAAACGGGATTACTTAATATAAATACAGTTTTAATACGGAGTAGTAGGGAAGAAAGTCTTAGGGTAATAGACAGAACTGTAACAATAGATTTATTTTCAACAGAAACAATACAAAAAGTTAAACAATCCGGAAAGCATTTTGCACACATAGGATTAGTAGTAATTGGCATTAAAGCGTTAGGAAGAAAAAATCCAGGCACAAAATTGTTAGCTTTATTATTAGATAAGTAATGGACCACAGAATTAAAAAAGGCCATTATTTCAGGAATGAAAATAGATTTAAGCCATAATACAGCATTATTTTACTGTACACCAGGAATATTAAAAGATATTAAAGACTTACAAAATATTAAAATTGCTCTTTAGACCAAGGGATACGAAAATTATGAAGGAAATAATATTGTAATAAGTATTGGAACACTAGGGAAAGCTAGCAACAGGAGTGGTATGAAATACAAAGTAAACATAGAAGGAATTGTGAATACAATAGCGTCGAAATCTATACAAATGATAGATCCAATTAAAATAGACCCAGAAGAATTAGCAGGACTAGAATGGTCTTTAGATGATTTAAAAGAACAAGATAATGAAATATTAGTTCCAAGACAAACTTATATATACGAAGGTTTAAATGGAACACAAAGTTTAAGGTTTTTAAATTTCAAAAAAGAAACAGCCAAAAAAGAAGACGAAAATGGAACTGAATATAGTTTCATGAATGACGAATATGATACAGAACCAATATATGATACAGATATCGAAGAAAAAGAAATTGTTTTTGGATTTGATGAATTCGAACAAAAAGAAAATGATTTTAGTATAATTGATTATTTAGAAGAAGAACCCGCAACAAGATTTAAGATAGAAGAAACTAGTAAATCATTTGATGAAATAATAAATAAAAAATTTACTGAGTTAAACATTCAAGAAGAAGTAGACGATATGATAATAGAATGTATTACAGAATTAGGATTAACATACGAAGATAGCTATAATAAGTTACAAGAAATATATAATTTACCCTTAGTAGAAGATATACAACAAGGTAAAACAATGATCGCCGATTTCTATAAACAGGAAAAGGCTTTTATGGATCAAGACATGGCATATACTAGAAAAAGAGCTAAAATGGAATGGACAGAACCAGGAACAAATACAGAAGCGGTAATAGGAAGAGAAACATGGACCCCTCCGTCACAACAATATACAGGAGAATCTAAATATATCATTCAAGGCAATAGATTACCAATAGGAAATCTTTACAGTGGAAGTATGTTATTATTAGAAAAACAAAAACCACAACTATGGAGAGATGAGATATTAGTATGGGAACAAACCATAGTAAGATTATGAGAAACAAACAAACGAGATAGTATGGATATGTTTTCTTATTTGGAAACTACTCTAGGCCCAATAGCCTTAGGTATATGGCATAGCAAAAAAGCCCAAGATCCAGATGAAATTAATAGACTAAAAGCTATAGGGGATAACCCATATAACTTTACTAGCCAGATTAGAACATTAATATTAGGAGTAAACCCAGCTAAAAATACTACTCTTATACAGGACACAGCCATTAGAAACCTAGAACAATTGAGTATAGCAGATATGAAATACATAAACGAATTCACATTAGACTTTACTAGATTACTATCACAAACAGGTCAAGCTATGGATGATGACCTATGTGATAAATATTTCGTTAAATTACCAGGAGATTTAGGCAGAAATATCCATGAATCATGGAAACAACAGTTTAGCGATAAAAAGAATTTAGGAATTGGACCTCGAATTACTTATACCTTTACTATACTAGAAGATAAATGTAAAGAAGTAACCTTACAGGAACAATTAAAAAAGAGTGCTTATGCATTTTGTAAAACAGCTATATATACACCACAGGCATATGGTCAATATAGTAAACCTACAAGGAAATTCATAAGAAAAAGCACTACATATAGAAAAGAATATAAACCTTATACAGGCAATAAATATGTCAAAAAACGTCAAACTAGAAAATGTAAATATTTTATTTGCGGAGATGAAAGACATTTGGCAAATAAATACCCAAATAAAAATAAAAATACAGAACGAAGTAACCTAGTAGAACAATTAGGTGAATATAAAATAGACCCCCTAGACATGACAAATTCAGATAATGAGTCAGTTTATAGCATCTATAGTGAAGATGATAGTAAACTTACTAAAGTCACATACACATATATGAATAAATAAGAAGAATGTAAACATGAGTGGATAAATAGAAGAGGGAATAACTATATTAAATGCTTTAATTGTGGTTATTTTCCTAGTATTGAAAAAAGATCACAGTGTAATATATGTTTTAAAGAAATCTGTTATTTATGCTTAAATACGCTATATAAACAAAGCATGACTATAGACAACAAATCCTTAGAAAGT
This sequence comes from Campanula takesimana, assembly GCA_026119855.1. Lineage (NCBI taxonomy): Eukaryota > Viridiplantae > Streptophyta > Magnoliopsida > Asterales > Campanulaceae > Campanula > Campanula takesimana. The sequence goes on along the minus strand of JAOWBW010000448.1, from coordinate 534,346 downwards.
GTAAACTTAGAATTAATTATAGAAAAGGTAAATAAAATTGAAATTTCGAATGAATTACATAACTTAAAAATATTTAAGATGGAGGAAAAGATTTCGCAAATAGAAAATGTAGTATATAAAAATAAACAAAAATTAGGAGAACCTTTAGCTCAAGAAGATTTAACTAATATGTCTACAGGACATACCTTAATACAAACTAAAAATATTACAAACATGATCAATTTACAATGTAGGCTATGGCTAGATAATCAACAATATCTAGATCTCACTGCACTTTTAGATACAGGGGCAACAAAAAGTGTTATATCACATAGTATGGTACCAGCTCAGTTCAAAAAAGAATTATCCTACAAATTAGTCACTAGGACTATAGAGGATATATTAATGACAATCACACATTATATTGAACCAATCGGCATACAGTTTATAGATTTTTCAAAAAATTATAGCCTAAAGTATGACATCCCTCAAGTAAATATTAGTCCCGAATATGTAAAATCCAAAGATTTTATTTTAGGACTCAATTTTATACTAGGCTTACAGGGTGCTATTACTATAACAAAAAATTACATTACCTTAAGTAAACATATTTATAGTATACCAACCCTTAGATATAACCAAACATCAGAGTTAGCGCAGAAGCGTGGTGGACTTGGCCACTTAGAATTTTTACGACAAAATCATCCTAAAACAATTGTAAATATAGAAAATGATACATTAAAACTATTTACAAATATGTTAACACATGAACTAGAAAAAGGACTAGATGTAACAAAAAGTAGTAATCATCCTATTATTCTACATCTTGAAAAAATAGGATTAATAGGAGAAGACATTACAAATTCAAAAGTTACATATATATGTAAATTCAAAATAAAAAACCCTGATATTACTATCAGAATATAGAATACAGTCCTTTAGATAAAGAAGAATTTAGAAGCCAAATACCTGAAATGATAAAACAAAATTTAATTAGAAAATCCGAAAGCCCACATAGATCAGCCGCATTTATCGTAAGAAACCATAGCGAAATTAAGAGAGGAAAAGCTAGAATAGTTTATAATCATAAAAGACTCAATGATAATACAGAGGATGATGGGTATAATATACCTAATAAAGATTATTTAATAAATTTAATTCAAAAGAAAAGGATTTTTTCAAAATTCGATTTAAAATCAGGCTACAATCAGCTTAAATTATCAGAAGATTTTAAACCATGGACAGCTTTCACATGTTCCGAAGGACAATTTGAATGGAACGTATTAAGCTTTGGTTTAAAAAATGCCCCGGCAATATTCCAAAGATTTATGGATGATATATTTTTAAAACAAGATTTCTGTATGGTATATATAGATGACATCTTAGTAGCTAGTGAAACTATACAAGAACATGATAATCATTTAAAACAAGTGTTTAGTGAAATTAAAAAACATGGAATAGTAATATCAAAAAGAAAAAATATAGCCATGGATATTTCAGACAGTGAAAGTATCAAAACAGATCAAGAAAGCTACAGCAACAGCATGAAACAGTTCCAATTAACATTTCCAAACAAACAGTTGTTCTCACAGGCTGGGCCAAGCGCTGTAAAAATGGCCGACAAACATTTTGTTCCTCGAACCCACCCCAAAACCATTACTTTCGGCCCAAACACATTACCTGTTTGCACAGAAGACATTAAAAAATTTAGGCCTATTTTCGGAATGGACTTAACAGAAAAACAACAGTGTCTCCTTGACAATCTTTGGCACATACATACATTCCCAAATGAGTCAACAAAGAAAGTACAAATTCTAAATTCACTGGGATTTTATTTCTTGGAAATAACTCGAAAAATGCTAGAAAACACAAATGTTCTGAAAAGATATTCCCATTACATTATTTTTCGTGGCACAAAAATTGGTATTTTTAATAGATGGGAAACAGTCATAAAACACATACAGTGCAAAGATCCGCTTTACAAAGGTTTCTATAGTTTCTCCGATGCCATGAACACGGCTAGGGGATACTTTGGGCTTGAAGACTTTTTCATCGAACCGGAACAAGTCAAAACATTCTCAGACATTACAAAAGAAAGCCCAGAACAGATTATTCAAAAACAGGAGGAAATCATTGCAAATCTCCAAAAGCACATTTTTCAAAAGGGGAAAGAGGTGATTCATACTACTACTACACAAGAAACACAGTTACAGATTGAAAATCAAAAATTGAAATAGGAAGTGGCAATTCTACAAAATAAATTACAAAGTACAGCAGAGCCTATTTATAGGGATTATGGCTGTTTTAAAGCCCGTGTTCTTGATATTCCATGGAGGCAAACTTTAAAACCAGTCTTGGAAAAGATTGAAGGCCTCGATGATATTATTTCTGAAAAAATTTGTACAGGTTTTCCCTTAATCTTGTACAAATTACAGCAAAAGATAGTACAGATAGTTTTCCGAGAATTAAAATTCACAGGGATACAAGTTGTTGAAAGGGTAAACAATGAAGGGAAAGATACAGGGTTATTACTATTACAAATAGATCTCTTGAAAACAGACATGCCACAAGAACTTATTACTCAATTTTACCATTAAGGTATGATTGATTACATTGAGTTCAGATTAACACCCACTACAGAAAAAATTATAAATACATTCGGAGAAAAGTTCACATTGGTAGCAGGAAATATTGCTACTCATTCTCATTCACAAAAAGTAGGATGTAAAATCTTTTCATCCTTCCCAGAAGCTGATAGTCATACATACAGACCGGCAAGAAAAAGAATATTCATCAGCAACAAAGCCAAAGATCAAGCTCTATTAGCAATGGCGGTCAAAATTGAAGAACATATTGACTTTTCAAGCCTTTCTTGGCTTCATGAACAAGACGTCGACAAGATCACAGAGTTCCATACAAGTTTCATAAAGGATCATCAAAAAACCCCAGACATTCCCAGACACTTTCCTTGACAATTTTACAAGTTAATGGCAGAAGGACATTATATCCAGATTTGGGCATGAGAAAATTGGAATATGCTTCTCCCATTCATGGGTGAAGGGGATACATTAAAAGAACGACATATCAATGACAAAGATGAAGAAAATTCATGGCCATATCCATGTGAACCATGGCCATGTGACGACATTATGCAAGATGCCCAATCAGACGGTGACACAATCCCTACCATCGACAGTGCCCACAGAGATTTTTAACAAAAACGTAAGCACTGACGATCGAGAAAAATCGCACCAAGACAACAAACAGACAGACAGAATCTTCTTTTTGATTTTTAAGTTTGCTTTTTGAAATTTCCAGCGAATAGTTTTGCTTTTTGTAAAGTTTTATCTTTAGCGAAAATTATTTTCGCCTTTTACTTTAGCTTTATTGAAATTTGTAAAAGTTTAGATTCCTAGGTAACCCGGTCACCAATACCGGCTAGATAGATTTTCATTTCGAGGTTATAAAACCTCATTTCCTTCCATATGTACACACACACCAATATAGCAATAAGAAAATCAAAGTCATTCTCTTAAAATGGCAGCTTAAACACCCTTCCGATTCCCTTAGTTACATTACTTAAAGTCCTTTAAAATATTTCAGTACTTCATAGTATAGCCCTATATATATATATATATAAAAAAAAAAAAAAAAATCTGCCCTCTACCCATATTCCTCCGCACGCCCATCAGACTCTGCATACATATTGTAAGTACCACTATCATAAATATATGTCTGTTATTATGTTCATAATATATATGTCCGTTATTATGTTCATAAATATATGGTTAACAGAGACCGCTAAAATCTGCCCTCTACCCCCTATATATATATATATATATATATATATAGTCGTGCTCCTGTGAGAACCTAAATATCGTGAGAACCGTGAGAACTTGGATACATTAGGTTTTTACCTAATGTATCCAATGGTTCACTTGGATACATTACTTGGATACATTAGGTAAAAACTAATGTATCCAATGGTTCACTTGGATATATTGGATACATTACTTGGATACATTAGGTTCTAGTGTATATATATATATATATATATATATATATATATATATATATATATATATATATATATATATATACACTAGAACCTAATGTATCCAATCTGATCACTCTCTCTTCCTCTCAATCCTCTGCAAGTTTCTATAGACGTTATTCACCACCACCTCTTCCTGTCCATCTTCTTCTTATTTTTTATCTTTCCATGACGAAGGGAGCAATATTAAAAAATACTTACTATATATCAAAATATAGTTATAAATTTTAAACTTGCATGCATATTGCTTAACAATCAAATGTACCATAGAAAACTAATTAGTAGATTACTACTCAAGTTTTTTTAGTTTAATATTTAATAATATATTTTTTTATCATCTGGTTGTTTACACCATATAATTTTTTATTTACTCAAACTTCAAAAAAATGATTTGATAGAGAAGAAAAAAAGGAAAGACCTACAAATGTAAGTAGTTGAATTAAAAAAAAAATGTATATATCTAAAATGTTCCCAAAACACTTTCCCTATTAAAAATTTCTTAAGAGTATATATTTAATATTAAAAAGTCCAAAGCTTAATGTTTTAAATAATACAATTAAGTTTGGAGCTTTTATGTGATTGAAAACATGATTCTTTCTTTTTTTTTTTTTTTGTTAATGAGGTGATATGATTATAAATATTATTCAATATTTAGAAATAATAATAAAAATAACAATTTAAATATAATAATAAAATAAATCTATATCCCACATCAATGAATGATCAGAAAATTAGTTTCACTACATTTTAGGGATGGCCAAAACGGACCGGAACCGGACCGGAAAAGCCCGGAACCGGAGCAAACCGGGGAGGAAACCGGAACCGCAAGGCATCCGGGCCGGTTCAGGGTCACATATATGCCGGACCGGAACCGGACCGAAAATCCCTTATTTTTCAATAATTTTAAAGGGGGGACCGGAACCGGATTGTGCCAAACCGGAACCGGGGTAAGCGCGGGCCGGTTCAGGATCACCCTTTTGCCGAACCGGAACCGGGCCCGAAACCGGATTTGGCCATCCCTACTACATTTATTAAATTGAAGTATTTTAACTACATTACGACAAGTGATTAGTGCAATCACCACGACACATGTGGGTCCTCTATTATTTTGATTAATTATAGAAACAATTTAAACAAATGCAAAAAATATTCTAACGAATAAACATCATTTTCAGGTTGTATAAAACAACTCAAATAATTGTCCATTTAAAAAAAAAAACATATTCTAAAAGCATACAGTATATTTTATTCCAGGTTATTTAATAGATGAAAAATATATAATCATCCTTAATAGTCTTCTTATAGCTTTTTATAATCTTATATTTTATACGACAAGTGACAAGTGATTAGTGCATCACCATGACACATGGTGGCCTTGACACGGTAAGCTTGGCATGCCTTTGACATGGCGTCCTTGGCATGGCCTTGGCATGGGGGCCTTGGCATGCCTTTAATATGGTGGCCTTGGCATGGCCTTGTCGTGTTGGCCATGACATGGCAGCTTGGCATGGGCTTGACACGATGGCTTAGGCATGGTGGTGGCCCTGCCATATTGGCCATGACATGGGTGCCTTGGCATGCCTTTGACATGGTGGCCTCGGCATGCCCATGACAGGCCTGGGCCTTGTCGTGCTACCCTTGACATGACGACATTGGCATGTAGTAATTATATTAAAACGAACAACCATAATTAGATAGAATAATCACTATGCGACAAAGGGAGTGTATAAATAAACTAAAGATCATGGAATATAAAATGAACATTCAAAAAATTATTAATTTTTTCCAACCTTTATTGCCCCTCAAATTTTTGCATAATTTCTTGTATGTTGATTTATATAAATTGCCCTTAAAATTAATTTATTATTTATTAGTCAAAATCTTTCTTAATATTGATATTTTGTACATATCCATACATATCAAAAAAATTAATCAATAATATGTCTAAATTTCTTAGAAAAATTTAAATTTATGCTATATTTTTTTTTAGAAAAAATTAAAATTTAATGCTACATATTAGAATGTTTTTAATCTGATGATATATTTTAGAATATTTGAAGATTTAAATTACCATGTATAGTCAATATGTTTAGCATAAACCTATTAGATAATGTCACATGAAATTGCATGTCATAATTCCATGTGGCAAGTTGTGGAATGAGATTAAAATTCTTTTTTATATATTATTATATAGATTGTAGCAACTTATATTAAAATGAAGAACCAGTATTATTAGATAAATTTTTCTTCAAAAATTGATTGTCACTATGTGAGTAGCAGAGGGAGTATATAAATAAAATTAAATGTCTTGAATTGTACAATGAACATCCAAAAATTTATTAATTTCCTGAAACAATTATCATGCCTTAAAACTTTGCATAATTCCTTGTAGAATGATCCAAATTGAGTGACCTTAATATTAAATTTATTAGTCCATTCTTATACTATTGACGTTTTGTATCTATTTATACAGATTAAGAAAACTAATCAATACATGTCTAATTTTTTAGAAATTTGTTAATTTTGATACTATATTTTAGGAAATTATAAATTTTAATATGATATATATTAGTAAATTTAAAATTTTGAATTATTATGAATAAATTGACATGCTTAGAATAAACATATTAGATGATGCCACATGGAATTCAACGTCATAATTTCATGATGCGCGTTGTGGAATGAGATAAAAACTCTACTTTATTATATAGAAAGATTGTAGTAATTATATCAAAATGAACAACCACTATTAGATATAATAGTCACTACGCGACAAATGGAGTGTATATCTAAGAATATAAAATAAACATTCAAAATTTTATTAACTTTGTCTAACTTTTATTGCGCCTCAAAATTTTGCATAATTTCTTGTATGTTGATCCATATAAAGTGCCCTAAAAATTAGATTTATTATTTATTAGTCAAAATCTTTCATAATATTGATATTTTGGACATGTTCATACATATTACATATCAAGAAAATTAATCAATCACATTTCAAAATTTCTTAGAAAATATTATATTTATGCTATATTTTTTTTAAAAAAATAAAATTTGATGTAACATTTTATATTTTTTTTTAAAAAAAAATTTGATGATATATTTTAAAACATTTTGAAATTTAAATTACGATGTATACTCAACATGTTTAGCATAAATCTATAAGTATATATTAAAAGTCGACGCGAAGGTATACAAATTCGCCATGTGGACAGTTTAGGCTAAAGAATGCTTTTGGTGAAGTCATGTCATCACCATTCTTATTGATAAGTGACTCTTGATATTTTTATTATTAGCTAATAATATTAGTTAATAATAATAGTTATTATATAAGTTAACTATTACTATTAATAGTATTAGTAAACTATAATAGATAAGTTAACTATTAATATTAATAGTATTAGTTAACTATAATAGTTATTGTATAAGTTAACTATTACTATTAATAGTATTAGTTAACTATAATAGTTATTGTATAAGTTAACTACTACTATTAATAGTATTGGTTAACTATAATATTTACTATATAAGTTAACTATTACTATGAATAATATTAGTTAAATATAATAGTTATATACGTTACTTATTAATATTAATAGTATTAGTTAACGTTAATGGTTAATATATAAGTTAAATATTAATATTAATAGTATTAGTTAACCATAATAGTTACTATATATGTTAACTTTTACTATTGATAATAATAGTTAATTACAATAGTTACTATATATATATATATTAACTTTTACTATTAACAGTATTAGTTAATTATATTAGTTATTATGTAAGATAATAATTATTTTTTATAAGAAATTAACTATTACTATTAATAATATTAGTAAATCATAATAGTTACTCTCTTCATTCCAAATTGAATGCCCTGTTTATACTAAAATGAATGATTTTTTTTGAAATTTTACATTCAAATAATTTTGTACCTAGGATTTTTTTTCATATATCATTATATGCATTCATTAAGTGCAACGGTTACTAAAATATGAAGAGTCTCAATAAAATTTAATATATTAAAAATAATTATGATAAAGTGACTTTAACTTCTCCGGTATAAGAAATGAAAAGTCATAATTTGAAATGTAAAGACACAAAAAATAAATTTTTGATTTGTTACTTAAAACAAATGAAAAGTCTTCAAACAATTTATTTTGTTTAACTAATAAATTAAAAAGTTTATGTTGATGCAACTCTAATCCTGCAAACAAAGGAAAAGTCACAAAAAATATTAATCTTGATTTTAAATCCAAATTAGAAAATGATTTACTCTTTAATTTATCTCCCCCCCCCCCCGAAGAAAAATAAAATTACAATGTAATTGATTATTTACATGTCTTCTTTTTTAGTTGTATTTTTGATTAAAAATTATATTTCTTTAATCATAATAAAATATACTCCATTTGACTAACTAAATAAACGGCAAATTGTAAACAAATTTCCGCGCGTAGCACGGAGCTTTTCCTAGTCTATTAGACCATCCACAATGGTTCAACAATCAAATTCCATTCAACACCCACTTTATCAATCCACCTCATCTTCTCTCTCCATCCACCTAATCATTCAACAACCCATCAACTTTTACATCTTCCAATGGCTTATTTAATACTTACAATTCAACACTCTCCCAACTCATCATCCTACCCCCACCACTTTTATTTTATTTTATATACTTTATTTTTATGATTAGTAAAATAATAATAATAATGATAATAATAATAATAATTATTATTTATAATTAAAAAAATCACAGTTAATTAATATTTTTAATTGTAATTAAATAAATACGAGAAATAAATTAAACAAAAAAGAAAAGTTACAATAAGCTTAACTCGTGATACAAGTAATGAAAGACAAAAAAGCATAGGATATAATAGACTCGACTCACAACGCAATAAAACTATTAAATCATCAATTTCCGAACTTTGCCCATATGTGCTTGACTAGATCCTTCTGCAATAGTTTATGAGCTCTTGTATCACGCAATTCCGCTCTAGTACGTACATGATCTTCAAATACAGGTAATACCTCAGTCGAGAATGGTTGCTGTGTACTAGATCCGTTTGCCTCGGATTGATCATTAAAGTCAAGCCAATTCTGAGTATATGTATCCCGTTCATCCTCAACAATCATATTATGTAATATGATACATGACCTCATGATCATAGCCAATTCCTCATCTGCCACATTCGACATGGTTCTCGAATGATTTTGAATTGAGTTTGGAACACTCTAAATGCACGTTCTATATCCTTCCAGCATCCCTCCTGAAATTTTGCAAATAGCTTGTCTTCTTCACTTTGAGGAAGTTTAACCGATTTGACGAAAGTCGGATAATTAGGGTAGATACCGTCAGCAAGATAATACGTCATATCATACGGATGTTGACTCACAAAGAAATTGACTCGTGGAGTATTTCCTAGTTCAAGACGATCGAACACTGGCAATCGGTCCAGAACATTTATATCGTTCAATGTGCCTGGACATCCGAAAAAGGCATGCCAAATCCATAAATCTTGAGTGGCAACTGCTTCAAGAAGAACCGTAGTGGTTCCCTTATCGCCTCTAGTAAATTGACCTTCCTAACCAGTGGGACAATTTTTCCAACGCTGTACTGCCTCTTATTTTTATGTATTCATCAATTTGATCGGCGGGCATACCATATGCGTATTACGTAATCTTACCCCAATACGAATCCATTTTCTGATTTCTTCCAACAACACTGTCTGTGGAAAATTTAATCCACCCACTAAGTAGCACTAAATTTTCTTCCGTGGTCCATTTGGCGCTTCTTTTTTTGTCAGTGCCTAGAACCTCTGCAGTTAGAGTAGCATCGTTAGCACCGCCGGACATACCCAGAGCCACTTGTATTGAATATAATGGAAATTCTGATGCTTTAGTTCCAGAAACATTTTCATTTCTTGGCATATAGGGATTATAAGGTGGTGGGGGTGGTTGCATTGGCATTGCATAATATGGAGGAGGCCAATTTGGCACTGCTGAAGCCATGAGATTTGGTGGATAACACAAATTTTGTATATTTTGAGGAAATGGTTGGCTGAAAGATTGATTTGGTATATTTGGAGGACGTGGTTGGTTGGAAGACTGGCAATCAAATTGAAAATTTGAAGGATTGTTGTAGGGAAAAGGATAATTACTTGAATTTTAGGGGTTGAAATGGTTATTATTAGAATCCATTTCACAAAAGAGAGGAGATTTTTTTTTTGTGTCGAAATCTAGTGAAATTTGGATCTACTTATAGAGAAAAAAAATCCTGAATTTTGGTATATACTCCCTCCGTCCCACCTCACTTGACACCCATGTGGTGGGCACAATAATTAAGGAGAATGAATAAAATAAGGAAAATGTGTGGTAGAAAATGAAGAGAGAGAATTAGTGGGGTAAATAGTAGTGTTGGTTGAATAAATTGAGTGGTGGAAAATGAAGAGAGGGAATGAGTGCTGGGGTAGAGTGAATATAAAATTATAAAAAGTATGCTATTTTGGGAAGTGTCAAGTGAGCTGGGACAGCCCAAAATGGAAATAAGTGTCAAGTGAGCTGGGACAGAGGGAGTATATATATATATTTTTAAAGATAATGCAGATAGAAAAAATGGGTGAGAAAATTAAAACCAACCAACCAGCGCCTGCCACGTGGCTGAATGAGGTTGGTTGGTCTGGGAAAAGGCGGCTACTGCGTGGAGAGCACGAGCCATGTCGGCGCCACAGAATGGCCGACGCGTGTCTTGGCTGGCCCCACTCCTTTTTATCCAACACCCATTGACCGGCTCCAACACCCCCCCCCCCCAACCTCAACACTTCTTCCAACAAGCCCTCCAATGGTTTCAACTAGGGATGACCAAACCGGCCCGGAACCGGGCCGGAGAAGCCCGGAACCGGAGCGAACCGGTGAGTTAACCGGAGAAACCGGAACCGGTGTAACCAATGGCCGGTTAAGGTTCACATAAATGGCGAACCGGAACCGGACCGGCGTTTCCATTAAAAAAAATAAAAATCCCTTGTTTTTTCAATAAATTTTAACATGTTTATTCATTATTGTATGATAAATAAAAAAAATCCCTTGTTTTTCAATAAATTTTAACCAGTTTATTCATTATTGTATTATAAAAAAATTAAAAAATAAATGTCTAATTTTTTTATAAAATTTAACATGTCTAATTTTTTTAATATGTATGAATAAGTACATGTTAAAAAAAAAAGTATGCTTTATTATATACTCCCTTCGTCTCAAGTTAACATGTACTTATTCATACATATTAAAAAAAAAGTAATTAATACATGTCTAATTTTTTTATAAATTAGTTAATTTTGATGCTTTATCTTAGAAAAATTTAAATTTTAGTATGATATATATCAGGAAATTTAAATTTTGAATTATTATGAATAAATCAACATGCTTATAATAAATATATTAGATGATATCATATGGAATTTCACGTCATAATTTCATGTGCCGCGATGTGGTATTAGATAAAAAACTATGCTTTATTATATACTCCCTTCGTCTCAAGTTAGTGTGAACCAAAAAATATGACACATAAATCAAGAAAAAGTAGAGAGATAAATAGTGAAATGATGTGTTTGTGAGTATGAAAAAAATAAATATGAGAGATTATGAGTGGGAGGAATAGTAAGTTATTGGTATTGTGAGTGTAAAAATAAAATAGGAGAGATAGAATGAGTGATTGAGAGAAATAGTAAAGATTTTTTGCTATTTTGGGCAGTTCACACTAACCTGAGACGAACGAAAAAAAGAAATAAGTTCACATTAACCTGAGTCGGATGGAGTATACTCCCTCCGTCCCAACTTAAGAGTCAAAAATTTCCCAATAGGGTGTCTCAACTTAAGAGTCAAAATCTAAAAATAGAAAGTGGGTCCTACATGTCATACTCACAACAATTATCCGCTAACTCTTCTCTACCCCACTTTCTCTCTCCGACTCAACTATTAGGGGTGGAAATGGTTCGGCTCAAACTGCGGTTCGGGAGCCGAGCCAAACCGTGCGGTTTATCTAGGTTTTTAAACTTATGCGGTTCAGTTCGGTTTCGAAAATTGATAAACCACACGGTTCGGTTCGGCTCACGGTCTGACCCCTTCAAGACGAACCGAGTCAAACCGTGTCGAACCGTTTCGAGCTGAACCACGAGCCGAACCGTGGAGCCGAGCTAGCTGAACCATAGAGCCCTTATATGGACAATTGATTAAATTTAGTGATTTAATATGAATCGTTAGATTTTTTTAGGAAACCCTAAATGAGATACCCTATTGTCGACTGAGTATTCATTTTCACCAAATCGACAAATCTCTCCGCAGTCATCCCTATCGTCTCCATTCTCTCATCTTCTTCAGTTCACCCACGGGCCACGACCTAGCTTCCGCCATCATCCTTTCTACCCGCCGACGCCATTCCTCCGGCCAACGTCCTTCCTCCATCTCACTCCTACGCAGGCCTCCCTATTCAAGAGAATCAAGACATCTGCTAATTGAAACCCTAGCTCGACCTTTCAATTTTCCAGCGATTAAATGTCAGTTTCATCCCTTATGCTTCTTCTTGTAATTTTACTCATATGAACATCAGTGTTTAATTTCTAAGGATTTATTGGATTTATTTGCACTGTAACTTAAGATTACAGTCCTTGCTAGTGCTAAGTGGTATAGTATGGTGTAAGAGTTGTGGTTCAAACCGCGGTTTAAGCCACAGTTTAAACCGTAAAATCAGACCGTGGTTCAAACCGAGCCGAACCGTGAAGGTTTAGCTCAGCTTGGCTTGGACTATTTTGTGGTTCAGCTCGGTTTGGGATTTCTCCAAACCGATGAATAGCGGTTTGGCTTCTAAACTACCCCAAACTGAGCCGAACCATTTCCACCCCTATCAACTATCAACACTCACAACACATCACTTTTTCCTGAATTCTTGAACCCAAAAGTTTTTTGACTCTTAAGTTGGGACGTAGGGAGTATGATTTTACATTTTAAATTTAATAAATAGTTTAAGAGTTTTTAGCCATTTTTACCAGCGTACTATTTGGGCGTAGTCAATGTAGCATGCGTACTTCATAAACAGCAAATGTATCCTGCGTACTTTAGTTTCGTTTTCAATTTGACCTATTTTTCTAATGCCAGTTAAAATTTAACGAAACAATCTATGAAGTTAACGTAATAGTTAGTTTGAAGTTAATTTTCCTTTTAAGGGTTTCATTGATAATTTTATAAGTAAAAGGGTTGTGAACGAAAAAATTGAAACATTAATATTTAAAGCTTAAAATAAATATATATTTTTATAATTTTAATTATTTTTGAACGTGTCTTAAAAAAACAAATACTTGGATTAAAATATAATTAATAAATACCCAATGTATCTAAAATAATCAAAATTGTTTTTTTTTAAGCAAAAATAATCAAAATTGTTAATAAATGAACAATTTAACCTTGTATATCATTTATTTTGCCAAATTCAAAAACTTTTGAATTTTATACTATTTGCAGACTTCCTATAATCTAGTATATTGTTTTTTTTTGCACCCACTTGCCATAGAACTAGTCAAATTTGATAAATCTGAGAGAGAACATGAAGAGTTTCAGTTGGAATTATGTCGGAATCTGATAAGGCCGGCGACTTTGGATTTCCAGATCTGGTCGCCGGGACATGGTTTTCCATCGAACGAAGATGGGGAGTTGCCGGAGTTGGTGTGAAGGGGTTGGATTCGGCGGTGATGGAGTGTGTTTTATTGTTGACCGGTGGGAGGTAAGAACGGCTTATGGAGTGCCGGAGAAATTGGGGCTTTTGGTTGGCGTGTGCTGTAGATCTGGGCAAGAATGGTGTCCGGCGATGGTGATGGATGCCGGAGACGGTTGCCAGAGGTGAGGGATGGGAGATGTTGTCGGAGGTGTGGGATGGGAGATGTCGCCAAAGGTGAAGGATGGGGGATATCTGCGGAGATAGGGAGAGGAGAGGTGCCGGAGAGGAGAGTTAGAGAGAGGGTCAGAAGGAGAGAGAGTATGCGTTTGTGGCTGGAGGAAGGGGTGGGTTTTGATTAGGGATTCAGGGGTAGTTTAGGTATTTAAAAATGTTTTAAATGGTTTTTTGATTTAAAAACATGACTATTTACACTATTAACCTAATCAATTTTTTTTAAGACACGTTCAAAAATAATTAAAATTATAAAAATATATATTTATTTTAAGCTTTAAATATTAATGTTTCAAATTTTTTGTTCACAACCCTTTTACTTATAGAATTATCAATGAAGCCCTTAAAAGGAAAATCAACTTCAAACTAACTAGTACGTTAACTTTCATTGATTGTTTCGTTAAATTTTAACTGGCGTTAAAAAAATAGGTCAAATTGAAAACGAAACTAAAGTACGCAGGACACATTTGCTGTTTATGAAGTACGCATGTCACATTGACTACTCCCAAATAATATGCAGGTCAAAATGGCTAAAAACTCGATAGTTTAATAAGAAGAGTCGTTGATAACGTACATGTCGCTTTATAACGGATAGATTTTCACTTTTCAAAAATCGCACCGCCTCCTTCTCTCTCCCCCTCTGCTCTCTGCATCTAGAAAACCTGCTAAGATTTGGTCCTGAATTGATTATTCTCTCCGTTCTTTGAGCCTCGTCGATTAATCGATACATATAACAGCTTCGATTTTTCAAGTGTTATTAGTTTATGCTGCATTTACTGTCAAATTGTTATTCGAACACAAAATGGATCTAGGTTGCCTTGACCTGGGCTGCATAGAAAAGCAAATCATAGAAAAGCAAATCAGCCACAGCTCTCACGACTCAGAACAAAGCCCTCACGGATCCAATTCAAAGTCCGGAAAGGTATCCCTAATTCTATCTTCAGTTTTGTCCAATTTTTCGTTTCCCTCGGTCAGTACTTTTTTTCTTATGAATTCTTAAACCCTAGCCCCCTGCGTTTTACTAAATTGAGTGTCGGGTTTCGTTTCACGATCATATGCGTTGAAATTAGTAAGATTTATAGTGTCTTGCCCTGGTGATTTTGTTGGTTCTCTACTTGTGTTGCTAGTTGAATATAGAACTGTGTGGTTTAGCATTTTGTAAATTGTTTGTTGACTTGATTCAGAAGACCTAGAAGAGAAATTTTATGTCATTGTGTAACAATTTCCAGAGTATGATTCTGTATGTTGCTTAATTTTAGTTGCCAATACAGTTTCGTTAATTATTCTAGCATCATCTGCATTCTCCGTTGACATTTTGCCTCCATTCATTCAAATTTGTAGCGTCAAATTTATTTACTAATTATTGATTTAATTGAGTGTGCTGTATAAGGTTGCAATGCAAAGGTTGGTTCAAACATAGTACTGTTGGGGTGTCAACCCAAGTCCACATCGGTAATTGAATGAAGAATTGCCTAGTATATAAAGGTGTCCACACACTCCATTAGTATGAGGCCTTTTGGGAGATGACCCAAAAACAAATCCGTGTGGGCTGGGCCCAAAGCGGACAATATCATACTAATGTGGAGTGGTTGGGGTGGTCGCGGTCCCAACAAGTACAAAACAAATACCTTTAAGGTCAAAAAATCTCAAAGAGAGTCGAAGTTCATGATTAGCGGTTTAACCAATCCTAAAATGTTCGGAGGATTTGTCGCATCAATGCCCAAGAACTATATTGTATAAATGCCTAGTATTGCTAATGCAAATTGCATCTTACAACTATTGTGCGTATTGGTTTTATATTTTCTTACATTTTCTTCTTTAGGATATAAATCTCCTGTTTCTCACTTAAATGAAATATTAAATTGATGACGCATTGCTAGAAGTACAGCTTGGCTGAAAAATCTCTGAACCGTCCATGAAATAACTTATTACCAGGGGTCGCAAATTCTTGTATATTCTCATGAACTACTTGCAATATGTTGTATCTGCACTCTACTTCGAAATTTTCACAGAGGTAGACTAGCACTGCCAGTTTTGTAGCACTGTGAATGTAAATTCTAGGTTCACTGGTTCAGTGAAAATGTATACAGTAGCTACACTCCCTAAGATAAGCAGTTATTATGGTTAAAATCTACTTCAGAACTACACTCTTTTCATCTTCTTTCTCGCTATCCTTGGGCGGATACGCGGAGTAGCTTCCACGAGTCATCATGTAATATATAGTTTGTTCATCTAAAAGTGAAAGCTTATAGAACCACACGGACTTGTAAATTCATACAATATGGAAATTTTTAGAAATTGCATCATGTTTCTTTTCCAGTGAGATTATTTCTTATTTTACAAGGCTGCCATATATTGCTAATAATTGGATGAGATGATAATTATTTTTCAGGTAACTGGTATGCTAAATGTTTTTCCTTTCTCGTGGCTGCCTCGTATTTTATGCAGAATAAAGCAATGAAAGAGAATGCTCAAGCAAGCATTGGTGTTCTAAACAAATTAGCACCTCAAATTAAGAAGCCACCTCATCGTAAAACTTCTCCTCTCAACTGGTTCCCACGTATGAAGGTGGATTCCTACTTGAAGAGGAAAATAAAATTGCTGCAGGTAGTGTCATAGATTTCACTGGTATCTTACACACACACACACACACACATACTCGCCGTTGTCTAGTTTTGAAGAAGGGATCAGATACTAACACGCTTAATACAGGAAGTTGGTGGCATGAATTCAACACTTGATGAGACTCTAGGTGATTCAAATCCCCATTACTCCAAAGTATTACGAGAGAAAATTGCTGTCAGAGAAGCTGCACACAAAGCCATGGAGGCCCGAAAGGCGGCCTTGGTGGAAGCATCCTGGTGTCGAATACTTAAGGCAGCCATGTAAGTTGTTCGCTGATGTTCACTCTCGAGCCACCTTGGTGCCAAGGGGGTCACTCGACCCCCTTGATTTTGGAGTTATGTCAATTTTACCACTTTCAAGTTTTGGAAAATGACATTTTTACTACTTAAAATGATTTCATTCATTTTGATCCCCTTTGATTTAGGGAAAAATAACACTACATTATAATTTCCACCCCTTCCACCAAAATTCTGGCTTCGCCGCTGCTGCTGTTGCCTTGAATTTCGTAACAATAATACTTTGTGAAATTCGCAGGATTGAAAGTAAAGAAGCAGAAGCGTTGCTGTTGAAAGCAGAAAAAAGTGCCGCTGAAGCTTTTGAAGCTGCAAATGCTATTGGAGTAATCATGTTTGATATACCCGATTGCCCTGGGAAGCATTATGAAATAGAAACTTCAGCTGCAAATGGAGAGGAGTCTACTACACATACTATTAGGGCATCATTTGAAACAGCATTTGATGTGGATAAACAAGTAGCTGCTGCTGTGAAGGCTGCATTTGTTAAGCTTGCAAGTTGCTCTTCTGTAAATAAAGATGAGTTTAAGGAGCTGTTGAGAAAAATTAGTCAAAATCCAGATAGAGATGAAAATAGTGCTGAAATGTCGGAGCTGTCTTCTGAATGTGAGTCAGATGTTGGGTCGGATCTTGAATTAGGACCTCCCGTGGATCCATTCAGCTCAAGCGAGATGGATTTGACTAAGTCAAAACAAATTAATTGCAAGAAGATGCCAGTGTCTGAAAAGTTCAGTACATCCAAGCTTGTAGATATGATGTTACAAAGGCTTAGGTGTTTGCAGGAAGAGGAACTTGCTTCTCTTGCTACAATAGTTGCAACTTGTGGACTTAATGCCGCTCTAGCTGAATCTGAAACTACTACTAGCTTAAGTTCAATTGCTCATGGCCCTAGAAGAATGTCCTCTTTTGGAGAAGTAAGTAAAAAAAATGTTTACACGGATGGGCAGTCAAGGAGGAAGCAAGTTGAGGCAGAAATTCCAAGTCTTGACAAGTTTTTGGTGAAGCACGTAACTAGACTTGAAAGGGAGGTCCAGGAAGCCAAGAATGCGAGAAAGAATGAAGAAGACAAACTAGTAAAGCGTGATGGTGAAAAAGATGCTTCAGTGAAAAGTACAGCTCCACCTGAGACCACAGGCTTGGGAAGTGTTTTTGTGAAGCGGGGCTCAAAGTTTGAGAAGGATATTGAAGAAGCAAAGAAGAACTCGGGGGAGATATTTGAAAAGGCTCAAAAGTTTTCGAACAATGATGTTGTAAGTTTGTCTGAGGCTGTTCCTGACTTGGGAACTCTTCTAACAACAAAGCATACTTCAAGACTTGAGAGAGAGATCGAAGAGACTAAAAGGAAGTGCGGAAAATCATATGAAGCAGCGGTCAAAAAGGAGATGGAGTTTGTTCCTGACTTGGGAAGTGTACTGACGACAAAGCATACTTCAAAGCTTGAGAAGGAGATAGAAAATACAAAGAAGAAGTATGGGAAATCATTTGAGTTGAAGGGCAAAAAATCAGAAAGAGTTCACCACTTGGCTGTTGGTCATAAAAATCAAGAAGCCTTAGACATTCCAAGCCTTGATCAATGCCTGGTGAAGCACGTTTCGAAACTTGAAAAAGAGGTCGAAGCAGCAAAAAACAGAAGGATTATGGAGCTGCCTGAAACAGACAAGGTAACATTTTCAACCACAGATCAGAACGGGAAAGAAAATATCAACATGAACAGGCAAATGGATAAAGAAGTTGGCGACAAGGACAAAATAGTCAATCGACTCAATCCAACTTTGCCTTTACTAAATTCCACAGATTGTTCTGGTGATTCTTTGACCCCTTTAGAGGACTCAATCTCAGAGGCAACAAGAGAGTTATCGCTTCAAGATGAGAAGAATGAAATGAAAGAAACAGAAACTAGTCTAGACAAGATTTTGGTAAAACCTATTCATAGGCTTGAAAGGGAGAAACTAGAATCATTATCTTCAGAACGTGATGATATAATTGTGAAACGAAAGAGTAAATATGGAGAAGCGAGTGCAACAGAAAATTACGAAAGCTTGGACAAGGTTCTAGTAAAGCATATTTCAAAGCTCGAGAAAGAGAAAATGGCACTTGGTACAAAGGAAGAAGTGGTGAAAAAGATCAACAGAAGGGACAGAAACTCACAGTTGGATCATAGTGAAGGAAGTTTGGACCAAATTCTGATTAAACATAAGTCAAGACTCGAGAGGGAAAAAGTGGCTGCGGCTGCATCTGAGCAACCAAATGACCAGATGAACCACCATGTGTTAGCCAGGGAAGAAGCAAGGCAGAGAAACTTGTTACAGTTACAGCAGAGCGAAGGAAGTTTGGATCAAATTCTGGTGAAACATAAATCACGGCTTGAGAGGGAAAAGATGGCTGCTGCAGACGAGCAACAAAATGATGGAATGAAGCATCCATTGGTAGCTAGGAAAGAAGCAAGAGAACGAGAGTTGCAAGAAGCGTGGGGAGGACTGAGTTTTGGCAACTCTATACAACCACGTCTTTCTAAACTCCAACGAGACAAGGTAAGTTATTTATTTGTTTTTTCGCACTATTATGATTCTTTACTTTTAGCTTATACTGTCCTTGAATGATGTTCCAACTTTTTTGTGTTTGAATGAAATTTGAATAGTTTTATAGGTTAATTTAATTATATCTTAATGAACATGTAAAAAATTGTTATTGATACACCGTTATAAATACTATCAATAGAATTTTAGGGTTTCATTGGGATAATTAAATTAACCGTTGGGATACAGTTAATATTTTCAGCAACTAATTGGTTAGTGGGTGTTACTAGATGGATAGTTCTCTTGAAAGATGAAGAGTCGTCTTGGGAAGACAAAGGGGTGTCAACAAGTAGTGTGTGTGAGAGGCACCAATGTGTGTGTGTGTGTGAAGTCAACAGGATGAGAGAACTCTTGTGAGAGTAATATGAGAGTAGCCTATTCTTTGTAATCTTTGAGTAAGGGACTCGGATTTGTAGGGTGATACACTTTCTGGGGCGGACCCAAGGCTAGTTAAAGGGGCGGCGGTAGTGAACCCCTATAATAAAAAATGTGTGTGGTCAAGTGGTTAAATTGTTGGGACTTTGAAAGGTTGTGGGTTCTAGTCTCATATCATGCATTAAATTTTTTCACACTAAGTTTTATAGTGTATTTGTGCACCCCCTTACAAAATGCTCTAGGTCCGCCCCTGTACACTTTGTAATGTTGAAGTTATGATAGTGATGTTGTTGTTGTGCCCGTGGACGTGGACGTAGGAAGAGGCCGAACTACGTCAAATCTCTCGTGTCATCTCAGTCTTTCTTTCTTTATTTGTGTCTGTGCCCCAGTATTGATCCTAGTTGTGTGAACCACTCACTAACCTATCATTATTGCTCAAATTTATTTCAAACAAAAAACAAAAAAAGGTGGGCAAAACTTTCCGGAGAACGGATGGACTATCTTGGGGGGTGGGGGGGGGAGGCGCAATGGTTGAGTTTTGCTGTGGGACTAGGATTACGAGGTGTGGGGTTTTGTGTTGTGGAAGATGCAGCAGCCTTGCTCTTGTAGCACGGGGCTGCCCTTTTTTAACTTTTCGCTTGTATCTTGAAATTTGATTGGTTTGTTTGTTCTTCCTCCTGCATAGGCTGCCTGGCTTAAAGCTGAAGAAGAGGAAAGAATGAGAGCTACAGATGAGGTGTAAATGCGCCGTTCGTGTTTGTGCGATTAAGTCGTGATCTAGCTTTTGGCGGCAATAACTTGTGATGAAAAAGCACCGACGTGATGATTTTGATTATGGAGGTTGGCTGCAATGCAAGCACTCTCATGCTTCCTGTTTGTTTCATTCATTCATTCATGTAGTTTTTTTCTTTGTGAAGAATCCTGGATATATATAGCACATTAGATTTGCAACTATATTTTGTACAAAGATTATTCCATTGCTGAGAGAAACAGTTGTGTAAGGGATGTTGGTGTAAATTCTATTCTTCATTTGAAATGAGTGGGTTTGCATGAAATGAATTTCAAGGGGAAAAAAATTGATGTTTTTGCAGAAAACTACATCAGACATGAAGCGGGTTGTGTACATTCATTTTATGTTCAACACTTTTACATGTTATGGAGAATTGCTCAAAAAAAAAACAAATGTATGGAGAATCCTTTATTTGCTTCTACCTTGTTTCAAAAACATTGTAAATGTAGCTGTACTTCTTATTTTATTCTCACAACACATTTTCATTTTAGTAAAGAGAATACTCCCTCCATCATACTCGAAATAGGATTCTTGGTCTCGCTACGGGGATTAAGGAACACTAATGTTTTATTGGAAAAAGTGGCTTAAAAAGTAGGTGTTGTGAATATAAAAGAGAGAGAAAGTGGGTAGAGAATAATAGTAAATTTAAAAGGTGGTGTGACTATGATAAATGGGTCTATTAATAAAAATAAGTAAAAACATTTATTTTGGGATGTCTTATTTCGGGTGAGACGCATAAAATGGCAAAACGTCGTATTTCGATTGGAAAGGAGAAGCATGCTTTAAATTGTTTAAATTATAGTACGATATTACACATACATTATGCACTGACGCACATTGTACAATTCTGGAGTACACAATTTTGTACTACCTCTTTCCCTAAATGAGTGTCCAAATTTCATTTTAAGGGACACTGAAAATCTCAACTTTATGTACAATTTGCTAGCAAAGATTCATATATAATCTTGTAATCTCATTTCCAAACATTTAGTTTTGCACGTATAAAGAAACCGGTGAAAAAAAATTCGAAAAAAAAACATTTAGGGACAAAGTTATGTTAAAAAAAGACACTCATTTTGGGATAAAGATTTCTTGAAAATGGATACTCATTTAGGGACAGAGGGAGTAGTATCTTTTACAACATTATTTATTTTTATATAAAACTGTCTATAATCATTGGTCCAACAGATTCACAGCAGACAAAGTAAAAGACTCATTTCCGGAATTTGAGTAGCAAGGGCATCTCCAATGGACACTATAATTGACATTAAAACACCAAATTCACCACTATTCACCCCTCCAATGTACACCATATTTTACACCAAATTTGGTGTAAATGAATAGTGTTACACCAAATTTGGTGTAACACTATTCATTACACCAAATTTGGTGTAAATGTTTTACTTGTCACATTTAGTCCCTCTAAGTTCTAAAAATTCACACATTGTAAATTATGTTAATTAACTTATATGTTAATAAATTATATAATAAATTTTACTTAATTATAAAAGTACAATGCATAAAAATCATTATAAAAACATAATATTACACAAAAAAAAAAGTCATACAAATATAATACAAAATCATAAAAATATTCAAACAACAATAACAACAATTTAATATTCGGGTATACCCGACACATCTCCACCGTAATTACCGGATCCACCACCTAAATATTTAGTAATCTTTTAAATTTCAAATATTGGTTTAAGATAATTATATCATCTCAATTAAAAGAGAGGGGTTTATATGTAAAATCATAGACTTCAAGTATTGTTTGTGTAAAACAATGAGAGATAGTGGAAAAATGAGGTGGATAGAGAATATTCCTTTTTAGTGTGAAAAATAGTGTGATACATTGGAGGAGATTTTTTTTAGTGTAACATTTGGTGTAAAACCTACACCAAATTTGGTGCTCTCCATTGGAGATGCTCGCAACTCCAATGGTTAGCATCTCCAAAATGGCAAACCAAGAAGGTACCAAAATTTGATGCGGTTAGGACCACACAAAATTTTATTTACCTTTTTATTTTGTTATTTGTAATCCTATGTGTCAAAATAAATAAGTTATTTTTTATCCAAATTTACTTTTTATTGAATTATTATTTAAAATTATTTATATTTAATTATTATAAATATTAAATTATAAAAAATATTTTAAATATGAAATAAATTAATAATATGAAAATAAGAAATTGAGTTATTAATTTGATAATAATTATTGGAGATGCTAGTATTTTTTCATAAGTATTAAATTTTGATTTTGATACCTACCATTGGAGATCCTAAGTTGATACCTTGTGAATAGTGATCATAGGTATCAAAATTTGATTTTGATACCTATGGCTTAGTACCACCCATTGGAGATGCCCTAAGTGGAGATGGGCATAAGGGCAAACCCGCCCGGCCCGGCCCTTATTTTTCACTAACCCGCGGGTTAACGGGCTTGGGCCCGCCCGTGGCGTGTGAGCCCGCGGGCAGGACCGTCTTCAATGTTTGTTAGGCCCACCCGTCGGCCCTTGGGTTTAACCCAAAAGGCTTGAACGGGTTTTCTTTTTTCTTTTTTTTTTTATCTGGAAAAATACAGAATTTTATAAAAAAAAAAGTTTAAAAATATTAAAGACTTTAAAATTTAATTTATAATTTAGTAAAAATATAAGTAGCCTTGACTCCTTTAATAATATTAGTATGTTATTAAAGAAAATAAAAATAGTGAAAAAAATTATAATTGTAATGAATAAATTTTTTAAAATATAAACATACTCCATTTTGAAAAATTATAATAATTAAGGCAAGTTTTGGATTTTGAAAGTGGGTAAAAAATTATATTAATTATTATAAAAGTGGGTAAAAACTTTCCATTTATGGATTTTGCAATTTCTATGGGACGCCCAAAAAAGCAAGTTTTTCATTTTCAAGCGGGACGGAGGGAGTACAATTTTTTTATTTTTATTTTTTTTACCTGGCTAAAATGCGTCTCACGGGTTTAAGCCCGCGGGCTAAGCCCGGCCCGTTACACTTTTTGGACGGTCCAGCCCGCCCGTCAAATACAAGGGCCAAGGGCCGGGTTTGGGCTAAGGGCTCACGGGTTAAGGGTTTGGCGGGCAAGGACCGACGGGCCCACGGGCTTGGGCCCGAAATGCCCATCTCCAGCCCTAAGAGAGTGGTTTGTTTTGCAAGGTTGAAATGCGACAAAATTCGTTATTTCATACAGTTGAAGTACAAAGATTCCCTAATAGACCAATTTTATTTATTACTTCATTCATCTGTCCCAGAAAGATAGTTCTATTTTGATTTTTTATGGTCAATAAAAATGAACTTTGACGAACCATTGGTGACGATCTAATCATTCTAGTGAAATTCTAAAATTTTTAATTGATAAATCATTAAGTAATTTATCAATAACAATTTTTAGAATTTTATTGTGATCATTAAATTGACACTAATGTTTTGTCAAAGTTTATTTGTATTAACTATAAAAAATCAAAACGAGACTATCTTTTCGGGATAAAGGGAGTATAATTTTATTTTTATTTTTAAAAATCTAATAGCCCAATTGTTGTGTTGCACTTCTCTGAAAAATTCCAGACCAAACCCTCACACAGTGACAGTAATTAGCATCAACTCCACTAAAATCCAACCACCACCCGTCACGGTTCATTGATTGCTACTGTACTACTCACTCCCTCATGTACAAAGACAGGAGATCATACTACATCATTTTTCCCCATTTGATTAAAAATAGCTCCTGATCGAGGTAATTTAAAACAAAAAATCTTTAAAATTATAATATTATTACAAAATAAATAAATAAAACATCAGATTTATCCTTATTTGTTTTGTTTCCCTACATTATTTTACAGAGAAATTAGCAACCGATGCAACGTACCAACACCTTGTTTCCAAATTAATACAATGTACTACAAAATTACCACTTAATGTAACGAACTCGTCAATTTCGTTCAAATAACGCAATTTTTGTTTTAAATAATACTCCATCCGTCCCAGCAGAAGTGAGACTCCTTTCCTTTTTGGTCCGTCTCAACCAGTGTTCTAAAAGACCTCCGTCTAGGCCGCTTAGGCCCCGCCTAGGCGCTAGGCGTTCATGAAACGCCTAAGTCCCGCCTAAGATATTATAATTATTTCTAAGTTTTCGGCCCCGCCTAAGTCCGTTTAGACCCCGCCTAGGCGCTAAGCCCTGCTACGGCGCCTAGTGACCGCCTAGCGCTTTTTAAAACATTGGTCCCAACACAAGTGAGACTACCCAAAATGAAAATATTTTAATATATTTATATTCTCACTCATTCTCTTTCTTCATTTTCCACCACTCAATTTATTCAACCAACACTACTATTTACCCACTCATTTTCTCTCTTTATTTTCTACCATACATATACTCCTTTTTTTCTTAATCTCCGTGTGGGATCTCTAGTCATACTTGTACTGGGACGGAGGAGTACAACGTACTAAAAAGTACATTGCATTATTTGCTCGATTGACCCTTTTTATTTAATAAATCTATTAACTTAATAAATCTATGGTTAATGTACGTAAAAGTAAAAGAGAAGTTCAGATGCTTTTAACTCAAATACTACAATTATATTGGACCAAATAATTCAAAGGTGACAACTATTATAAACAAACAGAAGTAATACTATTTTGTATGATTATAATTTATACTCATTCCATCTCAAGTATATGCCCATTCTCTTATTTGCACGGAGATTAAAAAATAGTAAAAGTGATGTAAGTGTTGTGAATATAAAAGTAAAGTAAGAGAAAGAATAAGTGGGAGGGAATTGTAAGTTGATTGGTGTTGTGAGTTTAAAAGTAAGTAAGATAGAGAATGAGTGGGAGGAATAATAAAGATTCTTTGTTATTTTAAGAAATTGACATATACACTGAAATAGACTAAAAAAAAAAAAGTGAACATATACTCTGGGATGGAGGGAGGATGTCATAAGTTGTAATATCCGCTATTTTTGGTATTAGAAAAATTAAATTATTTATTTATTTGAGTTACTAAGTCAATAATATAAAATTTTGGGCTTCTAGAGTTTTAGTGATTAATATTAGTTTAATGGGCCAAAAAGTTGAATATTGGTATGTAGATAAAGAAAATGAGCAGAGGCCAATAAGTAGAGTTATGGGAATCTAACTTATATTCTATATAAATACTACACCCTAAGCCTAAAGTTACCACTAGCAGTCAATGGTGACCGAAAGAAATGAGTGTTGCTGCGGAGGCGGTGCATTAGAGGAACGGAGAAGATATAGCATCTAAAGGTATTTTGTTCTTAAAGGTGTTTATCTTATTTAAAATCGTAAATTTTTGGGATTGGAAGAAGTACACTTTGTTTAATAAAGAAAAGATTTAGATGATGAAAGGGAAGGAATTAAAGAGTGGGGACATGTTTCTAAGAAGGAGGAAATGTTTCTAAGAAGGAGAAAGAGGGGGTATTGTGTGTTGTGTACAATTACATTGTCATTTAGTGCATGGTGGTATAATTGATAAAGTGTAATACTATTGAGTGAATTTAGTGAAATAATTAAGAGAAAGAAAGAATAATGGGTTAGATCAGATGTGGTTGAGGGAACCAGACCTCGAACCACTACAATTGAATTTACAGTGCCCTCCCTATTGTTTGGAACAATTGCCAAGCTAAACCTCCACTTTTGAATATTCCCCAAAGGTCCTTTGTCATCAAAATATACATGATGACTCTAATCAGACTACTTAGCTTTAATGAGGAAGTATATTAGTTGGGGGTCATCTTCTTTAATTTATACATTTAGAGGAATTGGCCGTATATTAATTTTATGATATCTTTTACTGATAGATTTTTGGAAGCAGTGTTAAGTGTACTCGATCGCTTACTATTTCAGTGCAATTAAAGATTTAAGGTAAGGGATTTACGTCTCTTACTCCTATTGTATATCGTTATCTTTTGACTCTCCATTCCTAGAGTAATTATTGTATTACCTCTATGGCCGGTAACTTTTGATTGGAATTCACTCCAAGTGCTTTCGTCATTGAAACTATCTAAACTTAAATTGACATTGATTTCTTGATCAATTAAAAAACCTCATTGATAAAAGAATGATCACTTAATGACACCCATTTAATTAAGGGTTAATATTGATACACTATAGATACCCGATCATGAGGGTTAATTCATGACATGCCTTTGTGGCATTTACTATCAACATCGACACCACTGAAAATTGTGGTTATATTAGGTTATCCGGATATACCGAAATATTGATACATTGACCATTGAACCCTTTTAGAGTTATATAATTGAAGCATTGAATTGATGAAATAATATCAAGCGATCATAATTGATTTTCGCATTATTGAATATTGAATTGAGCCATGATCCCTTTCTTTGTAGTGAGAAGAAAATTATTGTTCGGATTTATTAATTAGTCCGTTTCATCAAAAATTGTTTATTGATACACTATTTGAGGTCACCCCTTCTTAGAAACCGAAGGGGCGGCGTAGGACCTTAACTTAGCATTGTTCGCTCACCCCTTCTCTAATTCTTTTTCTCCATGTAATAAATAAGAAAGCAAGACTTTTAGTTGGAGACTTCTTTGAGACGGGCCAGAATAATTAAAGTAGTGATTTCCATATTTTAAGTAGACTTTTATTGAGATTGTAATAAACGCCATGAACGGTTTTTGATGACTATTGAATTCATGGATATTGTTTTGGGTATTGTTTTACCATTTGGGATTACATTTATTGAGGTTTTATTGAATGATGTTAGTTCACGTCTTCTTTTAAGTAATTATCATAGTCCTTAAATTGGGCGTGACATAAGTGATTATATATTATTAAGGTTTGAGGTCATGATAATGTTATGAAAGGCAGCATCATGGTTGGCTAAAGATAGTATCACCTTTTTAGCGCTCATATCATAAAATTTTGGCTAAAAGTTTAGGAGAAAGTAAGTGTTTCAATAAAATTATAAAACAGGTTATTTTAAAATATTAATAATTATCAAGCTAATATAAATATTAATTAAAATTAATTAAATTTTTTTTCCAGTTTTTGGAAAAGGAATGTTTTTGTCTAAACACATCATAATAAAACTTCATTTTGGTTTTTACCTCATTTATTTATTTTCTAACTCTGCCCACAAATAAATATTTATTTATTTTTAAATTAGTTTTTGATCAAAAACTAAAACATTCATTTTAGGAGTACTAAATTTTCTGTTGATTGATAAATGGCTATTTTATAGTCATTTAGGGTTCTATAATGTTATCTTTTCATCCTAGTTTAGTTAGAATTTAATTAAAATAATTCATTTTTTATCTATGTTTTGCGGATACTATGCTTGTTGGTGTTTTGTGGTTGGAACAGGTTTGCAGGGACCTTTTTGGGCTAAAATATGGGTCAAATGGTGAAATGGAACAAAAGGGGTTGAAGATTTAGCAAATTGGGAACAAAAGGTGGAAAGTCAGGAAAATCCAGTCGGCACGACCGTGCGTTAAATCCAGCACGACCGCGCCAACCATGTAGAGAAAAAACGCCTGGATCAAATTTCAGCACGGCCGCGCCAATAACAAAGCACGACCGTGCCAACTCAAACAGCACGGCCGTTCCACTTTCAAAGCACGACCGTGCCAGAGTGATTGTTCAGAGCATGCCTTTTCGGATGAAAGCCATTTCTTGAAGAGGCTTGACTTTTAGCTTTGAGGACTATATATAGACATTGTATAGGCCATATTTAAAGATCCAGAAATAGTTGTAAAGTTACTCTAGCAAATTATAGTCTCAATTGATTATATTCTTACATCCTTTTGAGGTGTTCTTGAGAGAAATAATACAAGTTATTGAGGTTTATTTTCAGTCATTCTATCTTCATTAATCTGAATAAGTTTCTTTTTCCCTTCTCTCTATTTATATATCTTATTCATGTTTTGATTTCATAAATGGCTAGTGAGTAATCCCCCTTTTTCTTGGGATTGGATACTCAACATAATATGTTCATCAACTTTAATTTATGCTCTCTCCTCTTCTCTTCATCTTAAACAATCTCTTCATATTGTACTAAAACGCCTACAACCATGATGAGCTCCATGTTTTGTATGAATCTCAGTTAATCGAGAGAAAGACCTAGCGGTGAATCTCGATTAATGGAACCATATGAATTGACTGGGTTTTATTAATCACGAGAGTAGATTAATGGCCTAGGGGTGCTCCTTGAGTGGAAGTACGTGGATTTTAATGAACTTATTGGGTTTTTACTAATGGACGAAACCATCGAGAGAAAGGCTGTGTTAGTATTAAAATACATGTGTTTTAAGCCTTAGTTAAGAAGTTGACACAACATAGCGTACCACCCTTGTTTTAAAATGAATCTTTAAATCTAGAGAGCATGATTAATTGATGAATATGTGAATGTTCGAGTTCCAATCACGGGAATTCATTCAAAATAAGAGTTTCAAATCAAAGTTAGAGCAATTACAATTTATTTCTAGTTAAGTGACAAACAATTTAACCCCCACACTGTTCTAAAAATCCTTCGCCTAGACCGCCTAGTCCCCGCCTAGGCGCTAAGTGGTCACAGAACGCCGCGCCTAATTCAAATCTGCCTAGACCGGATATTGAAAGATAATTTGCATTAAATTTTCATTAAAATGCTGCGATTAACTTCAAATTTTTCTAAAGCCCCACCTACAATTTTTAATATTAGTATTTTCAATCAAAAATTATATTAAATTTATTATTATATACATTTAAATTAATTGTTTGCATATTCCGGTGACATTTTCAACACTATTTCACCGGAATATTACAAATTATGTCTTATTCACGGCCCCGCCTAGGACCCAACTAGATCTCTCCTGGGTCTCTAGGCGCTAGGCCCAGCTCCGGTGCCTAGCGGTCGCCTTGCGATTTTTAGAACATTGCCCCCAATCATTTTCTTTTACTATTTTTCTTAAAGCAATCATTTTCTAAAAGTAAACATTGTCTCAGTGGGATCGACCCGCATTTGCCGTATTCTATACTATAACAACACCGTGCACTTGCGGTATTTTATAAACTAAGCCGTGCATTTCGGCCTAACAAGTTTTTGGCGCCGTTGCCGGGGACAAACGGTTTTTTTTTTTTTGCTTTATATTTTTCAGTTTTATTTTGTTTTTGTTTATTTAACATCCCTTCGAAGATTTGTTATACTTCTTTCATTAGGTACTCTCGAAGTATATGAAAAAAGCCCGGATCTTTCTTGAGGAGTTTGATCCGGAACCCGAAAGAACCTTTCACGAAAGGTTAAGAAGACTGAGAGAAGTGCTAGAAGAAGAAATGGCACAGAACGGAGAAGGAGATCCCGTTACACCACCACCTAGAACCCTTTGGGACTTCGTAAATCCAAGTACCCCGGGTACTAGGACACCCATAGTGCCGACGCAGCCCACTTTGAGATAAAACCTCAACTTCTACACATGGTTATGAACAACCAATTCGGGGGATCGGCACTTGAAGATCCCCACCTTCACATCCAATCTTTCCTGGAGTATTGTGATGCCACCCGAATTCTCGGTGTCACACCGGAGGCCATTAGAATGAGCATTTTCCCTTTCTCACTAAGGGATAAGGCAAAGCAGTGGCTAAACTCGGTCCCCCAAAATTCTTTGACAACATGGGACCAAGTACAAGAAGCTTTGCTTGGGCGCTTCTTCCCACCTAGCAAGACCGCTCAAATCCGTACCAAGATTGCAAATTTCAGTCAGAACTGAGTCGCTCTATGATGCGTGGGGGCGTTACAAGGAGCTCCTGAGGATGTGCCCATACCACGGGCTTGAAAGGTGGTTGATAGTTCATACTTTTTACAATGGTCTCACATTCAATACGAGGGAGACCATAGATGCCGCAGCAGGAGGAGCATTAATGAACAAGTCGGTGGACGAGGCATACAACTTGATAGAGAACATTGCCTTGAACCACTACCAGTGGTCAAACTAGAGGGAGCAACCGCAAGGGACTCCAGGTAAGTACAATATAGATGTTGTTACTCTTCTCTCATCTAAGGTTGATATGCTTCTTAAAAAGTTTGAAAACTTGAATGTAAATCCCGTGGCCAATGTTAACATTTTTTGTGAGTTATGTGGGTCAAACTCACATAAATCAGAAAGTTGTGAATTGCTTGACACTACTTCTAGTGAGCAAGCCAATTTTGTTGCCTCTAATGGACAAAAAGGGGGTATGTATTCAAACACATACAATCCCGAGTGAAAAAATCACCCCAAATTTTCCTATAGAAGCAACAACGTTTTAAAACCACAACCTTCTACACAACCACCGGGATTTGCACAAAAGAATTTCAACAATAATAATGCTTTCCCTCCCCCTAAATCTAAATTGGATCGTCTTATGAACTATATTGTAGAACAAAATAAAACTCAAGAGAAGATCAATAATGAATTTAGGGAAAATTTTAAGGCGTTGAACAGTAGGTTTGATAGTCTAGCCGCACATAATAAAATTCTAGAAAAACAACAAGTTTTTGCTTAGGAGTGGAAAAGAACTAATAGATTCCCCTCCTAAAGAAAATATCAAACCTAGTGAGGATAACGTTAGTCCAACCCCACCGTTGGTTGAGACTAATAAAGTAGTTGAAAAGGGGACGAAATCCCCTAAGATTTCTAGAAATTTTGACCCGCCAATACCTTACCCACAAAGGTTGGTAAAGGCGAAACTTGATAAACAATTTGCAAAATTTTTGGAAGTTTTGAAATCAATTTACATCAACATACCTTTTACCGATGCTTTGCAACAAATGCCTTCTTATACTAAATTTTTAAAAGACATTCTTTCTAACAAAAGAAAACTTGAGGAGTTTGAGACTATTGCATTAATGGAAGAGGTAAGTGCCGTTTTACAAAGAAAATTACCTCCAAAATTAAAAGATCCCGGCACTTTCTCTATCCCATGCAACATAGGTAAAATTGATGTTGAGAACGCATTATTAGATCTTGGGGCAAGCGTAAGCCTCATTACGCTTTCGATTAGTAAAAAAATAGGTGTGGGGGAAATCAAACCCACCACAATATCCTTACAACTAGCGGACCGTTCCATTAAGTACTCGGTGGGTATTATGGAAGATATTCTTTGTCGAGTTGGGAAATTGATCATCCCGGTCGACTTTGTAGTTCTTGAGATAGAAGAAGACCATCACATTCCCATTATCCTAGGTAGACCATTTCTTGCCACCGCTGGGGCAATTATTGATGTTAAAAATGGTAACCTTTCTTTAAATGTAGGGAATGAGAAGGTATAATTTAATTTGACAAAATTAATGAAAGATCCTAATCTTGAGAACCCTTGCTCCAATATTAATGTGCTAGAATCTATAAGCAAGGAATTTGAAAAACCCCAATCAAAAGACCCGCTTGAAAGATGTCGTGTAAATGGGAAGTTTTTAGATGATGATGTTGATGTTTTAGAATATTCTATGTATCTTAATGCTAACCATGTAGTAAAGAAAGGAAACATCAAGTTTGAAGAGTTAGAAGATAGAGCGGAACCTCCTAACAATGAGGTAAGTAAGGCACCTCAAGTTGAATTAAAGCCTCTTCCCTCGAATCTAAGGTATGAATTTCTTGGTCCTAATTCTACTTTCCCGGTAATTATTAATGCAAGTCTAAGTCCTCTTGAGACTAAAAAGTTATTAAGAGAACTTAGATTGCATCAAAAAGCTATTGGGTATACTATTGATGATTTGAAAGGAATTCACCCTAAAATTTGCATGCATAGGATTGATTTAGAGGAGGACCATAAACCCTCCATAGAGAATCAAAGAAGATTAAATCCGAACATGAAAGAGGTAGTTAAAAAAGAGACGCGGGCATTATCTATCCAATCTCGGATAGTAAGTGGGTCAGCCCCGTACAAGTTGTCCCCAAAAAGGGAGGAATGACGGTCATAAAAAATGATAAGGATGAATTAATCCCAACTAGAACCGTCACGGGATGGCGTATGTGCATAGATTATAGAAAATTAAATAAAGCCACCCGAAAAGATCATTTCCCCCTCCCTTTCATTGACCAAATGCTTGAAAGATTGGCAAAGCATTCACATTTTTGTTACTTAGATGGTTACTCCGGATTTTTTTTAATTCCCATACATCCGAGTGACTAAGAAAAAACAACTTTTACTTGTCCATATGGTACTTTCGCCTATAGGAGAATGCCATTTGGACTTTGTAATACTCCCGCCACCTTTCAACGTTGTATGATGGCAATATTTTCAGATTTTATAGAAAATATAATGGAAGTATTTATGGACGACTTTTCAGTTTATGGTTCCTCTTTCGATGAATGTTTAGAAAATTTATCTAAAGTTTTACAAAGATGTGAAGAGGTAAACCTTGTTCTTAATTGGAAAAAATGCCATTTCATGGTCAATGAAGGGATTGTTCTTGGACACATGGTGTCCGAAAAGGGGATAGAAGTAGATAGGGCCAAGGTAGAAGTTATTGAAAAATTACCTCCACCCACCAATGTTAAGGGTGTGAGAAGTTTTCTAAGGCATATCGGTTTTTACAGGCGATTTATAAAAGATTTTTCGAAAATTTCTAAACCTTTAACTAACCTACTCTTGAAAGATGCTCCGTTTGTGTTCAATAGTTTTTGTCTTGAAGCTTTCAACAGGTTAAAGGAATCTTTGGTGTCCGCTCCTATAGTGCAATCACCCGATTGGGATCTCCCTTTCGAAATTATGTGCGATGCAAGTGACTATGCGGTGGGTGCAGATTTGGGGCAAAGAAAAGACAAGAAGGTACATGCCATTTATTATGCAAGTAGAACACCTTACGAGGCACAAGTCAATTATGCCACCATATTTTTTCCAAAGATTTGATCAAATGGCCATTCAAAATAACCAAATGTTCCAAACCGTCAATCAACTATCCCAAAATTTTAACCTCTTCCAAGGTAACATAGAGAGACGTATGGATCATGTCCAAGGGAGAGTTGATCAGATTTATGACTACGGGATAGCATATTGGGAGAATTTTCCACCACAACCACCACCGCAGTGAGTATTTCTTATTCCCCGTCCCCATTTACTTTCTTGTCCAATTTTTACTTTCTAAAAAACATTAGGGACAATGTTTAGTTTAAGTGTGGGGGGGAGTATATTTATATTTTTATCCGCTTTATTTCTTTTCTAGATTGCATGCTAGTTTTTTTTTTTTTTTTTTTTTTTTTTTTTTTTTATCTTTTAGTAAGTTTCTTTTTTTTACTTTATGCATTTAAAAAGTTGTAAGGGCAATGTTCCCGCTTTTCAAAAAAAAAAAAAAAAAAACCAATGCTCCCATTTATGATGAGAATGTTATCAATAATTATCATTTGCCTAAGTAAAATATTTTCTCTCTAACTTTTACTTCTTGAAAAATTTGATAAAAATAACTTAGGACTATATTGGATGGTAAATAAGAAATTTCAAAATTAATATATATTTTTAAATCTTATTGAATAAAAGCATTACTTTATTAATGGATTTGTGGTTATTTAAGTTTGGTTACATTATACTTGTGAAAAACTTTAAAACATACTTGTGTATACATATCAAGACTTTCATTTTTACTCTCTTCCAAAGGTATACATAATTGTTATGCTCTCCCCGAATCACAAAAACCTTCACTTTAATTCACCTTTCCATTTCCACTTTCAAGGCTAATAAATGAATATAATCTTCTTGTAAATTGTCCACTCAAATATCTAAATGAACACATCATTATAGAGTGTGACAATTTAAATCAAGAAACTCAATTGCCACGTTAAATTAATATAATCTCTAAAGCCTTTTTCCACTACCATCCTCCGCCTATCATCTTTTGTGATTCAAAGTGCATAACAACTTATGAATATCTTTGCTAAAGAATAAAAATCATAGTTCTAAAAGATTGAATTTATCTTTCAATCCTTACTTGTAATCCATAAATTCATTTGGTTATCTCAAATATGCTTTTACTCAATGAAATTTATTCATGTTATGTTAACATAAGCACTTTTCTATTTACTCTCCAATATCATCCTCCATTCTTTTTCACAAATTTCTTGGGACGGAAAATTTAGGAAGAAAGCATTTTATGAAGGCAATACTATATATAACAATATTCTGAGTGAGCATTGATGACCTTTCTTAATTTTTCTTATTTTTTTTCATTTACACTCCACACTTATATTCAAATGTTTAAACTTGCTCGAGGACAAGCAAGGTTCAAGTGTGGGGGAGTTGATAAATGGCTATTTTATAGTCATTAGGGGTTCTATAATGTTATCTTTTCATCCTAGTTTAGTTAGAATTTAATTAAATTAATTCATTTTTTATCTATGTTTTGCGGATATTATGCTTGTTGGTGTTTTGTGGTTGGAACAGGTTTGCAGGGACCTTTTTGGGCTAAAATATGGGCCAAATGGTGAAATGGAACAAAAGGGGTTGAAGATTTAGCAAATTGGGAACAAAAGGTGGAAAGTCTGGAAAATCCAGTCGGCACGACCGTGCGTTAAATCCAGCACGACCGCGCCAACCATGTCGAGAAAAAGCACCTGGATCAAATTTCAGCACGACCGTGCCAACTCAAACAGCACGGCTGTGCCACTTTCAAAGCACGACCATGCCAGAGTGACGGTTCAGAGCATGCCTTTTCGGATGAAGCCATTTCTTGAAGAGGCTTGACTTTTAGCTTTGAGGACTATATATAGACATTGTATAGGCCAGATTTAAAGATCCATAAATAGTTGTAAAGTTACTCTAGCAAATTATAGTCTCAATTGATTATATTCTTACATCCTTTTGAGGTGTTCTTGAGAGAAATAATACAAGTTATTGAGGTTTATTTTCAGTCATTCTATCTTCATTAATCTGAATAAGTTTCTTTTTCCCTTCTCTCTATTTATATATCTTATTCATGTTTTGATTTCATAAATGGCTAGTGAGTAATCCCCCTTTTTCTTGGGATTGGATACTCAACATAATATGTTCATCAACTTTTATTTCTGCTCTCTCTTCTTCTCTTCATCTTAAACAATCTCTTCATATTGTACTAAAACGCCTACAACCATGATAAGCTCCATGTTTTGTATGAATCTCAGTTAATCGAGAGAAGGACCTAGCGGTGAATCTCGATTAACGGAACCATATGAATTGACTGGGTTTCATTAATCACGAGAGTAAATTAATGGCCTAGGGGTGCTCCTTGAGTGAAAGTACGTGGATTTTAATGAACTTATTGGGTTTTTACTAATGGACGGAACCATCGAGAGAAAGGCCGTGTTAGTATTAAAATACATGTGTTTTAAGCCTTAGTTAAGAAGTTGACACAACATAGCGTACCACCCTTGTTTTAAAATGAATCTTTAAATCTAGAGAGCATGATTAATTGATGAATATGTGAATGTTCGAGTTCCAATCCCGGGAATTCATTCAAAATAAGAGTTTCAAATCAAAGTTAGAGCAATTACAATTTATTTCTAGTTAAGTGACAAACAATTTAACCCCCAATCATTTTCTTTTACTATTTTTCTTAAAGCAATCATTTTTCTAAAAGTAAACATTGTCTCTGTGGGATCGACCCGCATTTGCCGTATTCTAAACTATAACAACACCGTGCACTTGCGGTATTTTATAAACTAAGCCGTGCATTTCGGCCTAACATTGATTGGGATAGAAAGAAAAAAAACTGCCAAAAATGATCATTTAGGAGCATTGAGAAAATATTGACAAAAATTTATGTGAGACGGGTCTGAGAGAGAAAATGGTTGCACTTTTATGAGTGGAGTGGGGCAAGCTCATTTTTTCTCTCGTCAAAATCCGTCTCATATGTGAGATCGTCTCACACAACAAGACTTACTCGAATATATTTAGGCAAAAACCATATTTTTGTCACTAAACTTTACTCATTTTCAAAATGTTCTCACTGAACTATTTTTTTTTTTTTCAAAAGGTTCTCACTGAACTTTCACAATTTTCAAAATGCGCTCACTCGGTTAATAAATACGCTAACCTAACAAAATTTAGCCACATGACCTCACATAACTAATATTTCTTAAGTTTTCAATCGATACGTTAACGTTATTGGCATTTATGCCAAATTTTGTTGTGGATATGGGTTTGGTTGATTTTTGTTGTGGGTTTTGCATAAATTTGATTTAATTTTGTTCATATTGTTAGTGTTTTGTAGTGGTGGTGGTGTTGAAAATCAATGTTCATCAGCATGCATACTAAATAGTTTGGTTAAAAACTTAACAAAATTAGTCGTACGAGATCACGTAGTTAAATTCAAATTCCGTTAGTTCTTTTAGCAAATTTGATGATTGAGTGAGCTCATTTTGAAAAATGTGAAAGTTCAGTGAGAAGGGTTTTTTTTTAAATAGTTCAGTAAGAACATTTTAAAAATAGCTAAAGTACAGTGATGAAGATATAGCTTTTGCCATATACTCTTTCCGTCCTAGTTTAAGGTTCTTACTTTCTTTTTTGGTATATCCCAGTTTCAGGTTTTTAGTTGTTTTATTCCTTAAATGGCAAATGATGAATAGTATTTTGGACATTCTTGTCCTCATAAAGTTCATACATTACAAAAAATCCATCACTTACCCATCTACTTTTCATCCATTTGCTTTATGAATGGACAATTATATCCTTCATCCATTACTATTTTTGACTCAAGTTTGTTTTATTTCTTTGATAAGCGTGCAAAGTCAAATTAAAAACCTTAAACCGGAACGGAGTGAGTATTTAAGAGTATTTGTAATCATGTTCATGATGATGTGTTGACGTACCAAGGTCTCCGGTCTCCCCCTCAGCTTCCACTAAAAAAATAATAATAATAAAAGCAAAAAATAAAACAAGTATTAAGAGTGGGCCCCACTCTCCACCTCTCAAACACGCCAAAGTAGCTGAAACAGTACAACCCCACATTCAAAACATGACTTGTTCTTCCTTCTCTACATTCAACTGTTTTTACCTCTGCTTTCCTTCCTTTGACTTGACTCCCTCTTCTTCTTCTTCTTCTTCTTCTTCCACCCTCTCTCTCTCTCTCTCACACACACACACACTAACTTTCCTCTCTTCTTTAACTTCAACAACTCCATTTTCTCTCTCTCACTTACACACACAAAAATGGAATTGAATCTCCTCCTCTCCTTCATCTTCCCAATCCTCCTCTCTGTTACTCCCATCTTCTCAACCAACTCTGAAGGTAAAGTTTTCTATTCTCTTTTTCCAATTTTAGAGAAAGGGTGTCAGTCAATTCTTGATAAATAAGTATAACAGAGGAGGACCCCCATGAATTTTTTTTTGCAGGAAATGCTTTACATGCATTGAGAAGCAGATTGAATGACCCAAGAAATGTGTTGCAGAGCTGGGACCCAACTCTTGTTAATCCTTGTACCTGGTTCCATGTTACCTGCGACTCCAACAACCATGTTGTTCGATTGTATGAAACTCAAATATCAATAATCCTTTTTCTTCTTTCATTGTAATATTTTTTTTGTTTTACCAATTCTAAATCCTTTTTTAATGTTCAATTTCGTACAGGGATTTGGGCAATTCTAATATTTCTGGCTCTTTGGGTTCAGAACTTGGTGATCTCAAGCATCTTCAATACTTGTACACCCCTCTCTAACTCTTTGATCTGCCTTTCTGCTCTCTTTTTTTTATTTCTTGATTGATTGGCTGCTGTTTACGGAGTATATTGGATTACCCAAAATTAGCAAACAAAATCATTTACTCCCCCTGTCCGAGAGTATATTCATTTGCACGGAGATTAAGAAGTGGTGGAAGTGATAGTAAGTGTTGTGAGCATGAAAAGTAAAGTAGGAGAGATAATGAGTCTGAGAAATAGTAAGTTGATTGGTGTTGTGAGTATAAAAGTAACGTAACAGAGAGAGAATGTGTGGGAGGAATAGTAAAGGTTCTTTGTCATTTTATGAAGTGGACATATACTTTGGGACAGACTAAAACATATAATCTGAGACTGAGGAAAGTATATGTTTTTCCCTTCTACTTGCAATCAAATGATTTCAGATTTTTAGTTCTTTTTGTTTGTGCAATCATAGAAAGCTTCTGTTTAAATGCTGAGAAAGTGGGGAAATTAAGGGCCAAATCTAATGGGGAATTTTTGGACAAAGTTAAAGTTTTAAATGAAGATTCAATATCTTGTTTTTCAAGTGTTTGTCAGGATAATGGATGAAAAATTTCTTGATAATTGCTGCAGGGAACTTTATCATAACAACATAGAGGGTAAAATTCCAAAGGAGTTGGGCAATCTGAAAGCCCTTGTCAGCATGGATTTATATGGCAACAAGTTCGAAGGCAAAATCCCCAAATCCTTCTCTAAGTTGAAATCACTTAGATTTTTGTAAGTAACTATTAAACGCTCTAGATCAATTCTTGAATCACTCCTAAATCCCTCATGGATATCACTGATGCCTCAATGTTCATGATGCAGACGATTGAACGACAACAAGCTTTCAGGGCCGATTCCTAGGGAACTTACTAAGCTCTCGGACCTTAAAGTGTTGTAAGTTTTGGCAAGTTCATTTTTTGGTGGTTAATCATATGGATTTTATTTCGTGTTAGTTATATTGTTTATCTTGAATATTGCAGTGATGTCTCAAATAACGATCTTTGCGGTACTATTCCGGTTGATGGTCCTTTTGGGAGTTTTTCAATGGAGAGGTATAGTTGCAATAAATGTTCTTTAGTGAATAGATCTGTGCATATTTTAGCAGATGAACAGATTTATGGTGGACAGTATGAAGACCTAAATTTGATCAAAGTAGCAGAAACTTAGCTCTATTTGTTCAATATGAGCGTGATATCATTCTTTTTTGTCTGAATATATGCTGTTAGTTGGCATTCTTGGAGTCATTTACACTTTAGGGTTCCCAAAAATTGAGTTTGACTTCCCATGAGCTTGCTCACTCTGGTATTACTCCTTAAACTCAGTTGTGAATGATCCTTATATAATAGGATGAGAGTTCGGGAACATAGGAACAATCAATCTCTAGGGATGTCGTGAGCCTTGACTAATGTCAAAGAATGACCACAAGTGTTAATGGTGTTCCTGCTCCATTCTCTCAGCAGACTTTTTGAATTCTCCAAATAGGTTTAGTTTATCATAGGAAGCACGAGTTAAGTACCTATTTGGTCCCTGACCTTTGGACTTTTTTACAATCTCGTCCCTAACCAATATTCGTTTACAATTCAGTCCTCAGACTACCTACTTCGCTTACAATCTCATCCTTCCGTCTCATTTCCGTTAAAAATTCCGTTAAATGTGCATATGTGGCACATAAAAAGCTGAGTTGGCTGTACAAGTTATAAAAAATTGCTGAGGTGGAAGTACAAGGGGTGATAATGCACAATATCAAACTTTTGGCCATAAATGCAAAAAAAAATTTGTGCTGAGATGAAAAAAAAAAAAAACTCTCTTTCTCTCTCCAGTTCATCACACTCCAGTCACAAACCCCCCTCCTTCTCTCACAAATCCCCTCTCCCTCACATCTCTCCCAAATCAAACTCTCCCATCGATCCCTCACCAGACCCGTACTCCCTCACCTCAACAACGGCGACCCCAATTGCCTCCTTCCAAAACACCAGATCCGTACTCCCTCTCCCTTACCGCCGTCGCCTCTTCATCTCCTTCCTCCCTCATCTCTCCCAAACTCAAATCTGGGTAGAAAAAACCCTCCAAAAAAATCCAGATCCCGACGACTCCCTCCCTCATCTCTCCAGATCCCGGCAACTTATCAGAAAATGGCTTGTTCGCCGGAAAAAATGGGAGGGGCTTGTTCGCTGGAATTTCGGGCCGGCGACTATGGCTTCCGTTCTGCCTTCATCTCCGATTGCTATGTCTTCTTTCTCATCTTCTCCGTTTTTCTTTTTCAGATCTGGGTTTTAATTCCTCCACAAAAAAAATTCTTTTCTCTCTTTCTCCAGATCCGTTCGTATGTGATAATGGATGGGAGGTTTTGTTCTTAAAGTGGGTTTTGTTTAATTTGGTGATGATGGTGGTTGGTTGGTGGCGGCGGTGGCGGTGGTGGTGGTGGTGGTGCGGTGGCGGCGTTAATGGTTGATGGAGGTGAAACCGGGGTGGTTATCATTTGGAAGTGGTGGCTGGGCGTGGTGGTCTGAATTTGGATTTTGATTTCAGATGGATTTTTCAGTTTTTTTTTTTTTTTTTTTTTTTTTATGTATTGCTGGTGGTGGTTTGATGGTGGTTTAATTACGGTGGGTGGTGGTTTGACGGTGGTGGTTTGATAGTGGTGGTGCTCTTAGTACCGGTGGTGAACAGGCAATGGCGGTGACAGTTATGGTGGGTGACGGGGTGATGGAGGTGGTGGTGCTATGGTGTTAAATGAAAGTGCAGTAATTACTACTCCCTCCGTACCGGAAAGATTATCTCATTTTTTTAATCTTAAAAGGAATTTTAAGCAATAATTAAAACTAATATTAATTACTTTTAAAAAAATATAATCTATTTGATTATCTGGAAAAAAATATTTGATAAATTCATTATTTATAGAGTAGCATGGTAAATTTATTTTTTATTTTGTAAATAAATGTATTAATATCAAGTATTTTTAAACAAATATGAGAAAATATATTTTTAATATTCAGGAAATATAAAATAATTATTGTTTTTAAATCTTAAGCTTTCTTTTGTAAATACTTTGTAAATTATTTTTGGTATCCTTTAGTTTAGGAATATACAGTTTAACCCTTCTTCATTTCCACATCACCCAATTTTGAACAAGTGTAGTGCCAACTCATGTTTTTGGTGAGTCATCGGTCCAACTCAGCACATTTAACGGAATTTTTAACGGAAAGGGGACGGAAGGATGAGATTGTAAGCGAAGTAGGTAGTCTGAGGACTGAATTGTAAACGAATATTGGTTAGGGACGAGATTGTAAAAAAGTCCAAAGGTCAGGGACCTAATAGGTACTTAACTCTAGGAAGCACAAGGTAAGGTAGTAGGTACATGCAAAGGAATGGATTTTTTTTATTTATTTTTTTAAAAAAAAAAAGGAAAATGCATGGAAACGCAGAGAGATTTTCAAATCTACATTTTGTCATTAAACACCTCCTTAAGTTTTCTTTCCTATTTTCCCATGAACCAAACATGAATAGATAAAGGTCTGCAATTCATACAGAAGCACGCGTTCATGCATCATTCTGAATCTTCCATTATATATTGACAATTAGGATAATGACCGAGTTACTGAGATTCTTCTTTTGGTTGCAGTTACCTAAACAACAGACTTAACGGACCAGAGCTGCAAGGACTGGTCTCTTATGACTTCGGATGCTGATAAATTTATAAAATACAGGACAAGTACGGGCTTGAGGATTTGCGTTGTGTTAAATATATAATTTACTGTGTAATGCAAACAGCAGCAGTTTGTAGCAAGACAGAGTATAATATGATAATAACTAATAACGAGGTTACGGCCTTGGATTAAGTATTCGTTACGTAGGTTATTGTGAGGAATGAATTAAGCAACACTGAATTTAACTATGTATCAATTTGAAATATGACTTTGGGACCTTTTGAATGCTCTTCTTAACTAGTCTATTTTATTTATTTTATTCCATATTGGGCGGCGAGTATTTTTCAAATGGGATACAAAGCTCTGAACTGGAATTCATATGCAAGTTCATTATTCCAGCAAAATTTCTATGTTGAAAACCAAGTTCATTTAGCATATTTCTTCACATTTTCTATGGGTTTGTAATTACAGCAATCAAAATTGGACTAAATACTAAAGCAATCAAAATTGGACTAAATACTAAAGCAATCAAAATGACATATCTCACCTCTTATCTACATCTATACTGCATTAGCATTTAGCACTGCCTTTGACTTTCTCATGCAAGCAATATAATTGAGTAGACTTCAACATCTGGGGTTCCCTTTCGAGCACTGTCATAACATCCCGGATAGATACATCTTCGACCGTCTTCTGGGGCTCCACAAAAATGTCTCCAGAATTTTCAGTACCTATCAAACAAAGCAGAGACAAGCAATGTTAAGGCTGACCGTTGACCACATTTCAAACATTTTCTTAGTTGGAAAATGAAACTACATTAAAAAGATGAGTGAGACAAACTTGGAATGCAAAACATTTTCTCCTCCGTGTAGTCAAGTTTCTGGTTGAGTAGCATAATCTCACGCTGAATATCTGATGTAATAAGAATATTTATATGATGATCCGACTTTCCAAGAAGCCTCTACAGGAAAATCGAAACATTAGTAGCAAGAAATAGAACAAAGGTTAATAAAATGAGTAAGTTCACCCACCTTCTTTGAAACCCTTATCATATTATGTATCATTCTACGCAACATTTCTTCCACGGCCTGAAGATTCAACCGGAGCTATCAGCTAAGTAGCAATAAAAAGAAACGATGTATGCATAATCGTCTCACCAGTAACAAGCATTGTTCAACATCTGTACTAATACTACTGATTCCAAATTTGGAAGCTGCATACAAAAAAAAAAAAAAAAAAAAGATTAACTGTATGCGTGTCTTGAAAACAAAAAACTGATTGCAAGTTTGAAAATTTCCAAAAGAAGAAGATAGAATGAGTAGCTTATTTCTTTCAGTTTTCTCCCTAGTGGAATTTTCTGCAAAATAGCTCCTGCATTTTGTTCTTCAGCGATTCTTGATGATTTTAGGAAGATCTGTCTTCTTTTTTTGGGCCCAGAAAACAGCTGTTTCTGCTCTCCCTGATTAAACAAAAAAGATTTATTTACTCATTGTAAGCTTCTTGAGGTTTAAAAGTGTGTACCAAATTCTGAAAGAAAATGATGATGGACACAACTCAAACCTCCAGATCTATTCCACTGACAGTGACAACATCAATTCCGTCAATCTCCAAAACATCGGGCATATCAGATGACTTTTGTTTTTTCCTGAGAAAAATCTCACAGATAAAAGAAGCATTAAGAACCAGAGAGAGGAGAAGAGATTTGATTAACAAGATATGTTCAATTTTGATAGAAATTGAGTGGTTGAATCCAAATGAAAGAAGTTATCAAAGAACCTTGGTGATGCTGACGGTGGTGGTGGTGGTGGTGGTGGAATTCGAAATTCACAATTTGGCTTCTCCTGATGGAGATGTCTCTTGGAGGTCAACATGGCCTTAGCTCCAAGAACAGCTGAAGTGTTTGCAGAAAAGTACCGAGTAAGTTTCAAATAGGGTATGCCACAAATAGTTATTACAATGTTAAGGTGCAAACAATAGCAAGCGAAATGTAATATAACTATTAAGACATGACAGACTTAACATAGACAAAGACATTCAATAGCTAGATTATATTCACACCGTCACTTTTGAGTTTCTAACATATCAATTCATGGATTGAGCACTAATATGTAGAATGCTTAAAAGCCAAAAGTCAAACCATTTTCTAAGATGAATTTGATAAGTTTGAACTGTATACAACAAATACTCGATTTCCGCTTCTGTTTAAACTA
Source organism: Campanula takesimana (assembly GCA_026119855.1). Taxonomy (NCBI): domain Eukaryota; kingdom Viridiplantae; phylum Streptophyta; class Magnoliopsida; order Asterales; family Campanulaceae; genus Campanula; species Campanula takesimana. The sequence goes on along the minus strand of JAOWBW010000448.1, from coordinate 490,209 downwards.
GAGCTATTAAGACCTTCTCTGAGTGCAATCCTTCAACTTAAACTAGACAGTTCCGGGGAACATGAACAATTCATGCTGCTCTCTATCAATAGTCACATTGTTAAAAGGCAGGAGAGGGAAACTTGCTCAAACCTCAATACCCACAGGGCATCGCATGATCAAAAAGAGAGAATTATATTGACTTGCTTGTTTTCATGTGTGGTTCACACGTATTCTTATGAGCTAAGATCATGGTCCTAATCCATAAGTTCAGACTCGGGCATACAATTAGGGTGAGTGACTGTGATACCTCTGTTAACAATTTCAACACTTCGTCTTTAAGCATCTGATCACTAACAGTTTCAATACTCCCTGGTGATTTCCTTTTTTCCTCTCTCCGCATAAAAACATACTCCCTCCTCCGTCTCTAAATGAATGTCCAATTTTCATTTTAAGGGACATTCAGAAAATCTCTACGTTTCATACTATTTAATGGCAAAGATTCATAAATATTCTTGTAATTCACTTCCAAACATTTAGTTTTGCAAGTATAAAGAGACTAGTGAAAAAGAAAAATGAAAAAAAGGATTTAGGAACAAAGCTTTTTCAAATAAAAAACAATCATCTTGAGAAGAAAAATTCTTGAAAACAGACATTCATATAGGGACAAAGGTAGTACTAATTAACTTCTTCGGAGATCTATCAAAACAAATTAATAAAGGAAGTAGCACAGAACGATGACATTGACATAACTTATGGTATTTGAGGATTGGTGTTCCGTAAATTTAGGTTTGATGTGAATTCTAAATCCCCATTGAGAAACTTGTATTGACAAGACAACGCTGTATGCACACAACCAAAATTAAGTCTTCATAACAAATAATCATGGACTCAGCCTTTCGATACACCACATTACTAAATTGTTCATATAACAGGGTAAGAGGTTTTATCTTTCAAACGAAGAAAACACTACCTTGTTGATTTTCGGTTACAAGAAAATAACAAGATGATTGTACTTTGTTTTCTACATGGTTCATGTATCCAATGCCATAATATTCAGATTTTCTTCAATTTGGCAAGATTCCATGATAAAAAATCCAACAGCTATACTACAAAGAAACCTAATGCCAAGATCAAATAAACAGGAGAAGAATTTTTTTTTTAAAAAAAAAACAAATCAAATTTAACCTAAAAATTGGCAGTTTCTTGCAGGTTTAGAAGATTACAATAAAGTTTATAATAAAGCATAATGGAAATAATAAATTGATAGGAAAATGAAAAATTACTGTGAATAAAGACCGATTGTTGCATTGTGCTTGATAAGGAGGGGGCGAGAACTTATAGAGAAGTTTTCCGATCACAAGGCTCTTCTCTCGCGTAGCGAACCATTGTTAATTTGAGCCCTAATTATAATTAGGGGTGGCAAAATGGGTGTTTTGGGTTTACCCATTATTAAAGTTAAAAATCCATTGGATATCCGGATATTTTAACTTTAATGGGTACACCCAAAACACCCATTTTGTCACCCCTAGCCCTAATTTTCATTCACCAAATCAGGGCGGGACAGATAAACGGTCTATTTTTAACTTGGAAAAATATTCGCTACTTCTCTTCTCCTCCCCTCCCCAAGAGTCGTTCTTGTGAAAAACGCGTTTTACATTAAGGTAAAAAAAAACGTGTTTTTTCCAATTAACTTCTCTAATATTAGAAACAGGGGCGGATTTATGAAGGCACGAGCGGAGGCGACGGCCCCCACTGAATTTCAAAAAAAAAATGCTATTTACAAGATAGCATATATTTTTGTTGTTGAAGTGCGACATGTAATCCACCCTTGCCTTCTTGGTAAGGCTTGATTTTCTTTTCACAGGAAGTTAGTGTTTGAAACCTCGCTACAACATTTCCCTCTTTTCTCATTCATTTTTCTAAGAAACCCACTAACAACCTTGTGCTATATAAATGGGTTTCAACTAAAACTTTATTAGTCTTTTTTTTTCTTTTTTTTTTAGAAAAGAACAAAAGTTAAATTAAATTCGTTTCTTTCTTTCTTTCTTTTTTTTTTTTTTTTTGACAAATGCTATTCTTTCTTAAGTTTTTTTTTTAAAAAAAAAAATAGCTGACTTCATGAAGAGCTTAAAAATTACAGAAAATATATAAACACAACACACAGTTGTAGTAAAAATAAAAAAATAATGGGATGAAAGATACCACTTTTGTTTCCAAACTGAATGACTTTTTTAGTTCTAAATGAATGACACATTTTAAAAAAATTCCTAAAAAATCTTTATCTCTAATTTTTGCTTTCATTTTTTTTCCGTAGTTCATTATATTTGAATAATGTCACAATAAAAAAAATGCCATTTTTTTTGCCCCCACTGATCATTATTTCTGGATCCGCCACTGATTACAAAGTGCATGTTGTAATATTACACTTATAAATATTCAAGCAGACACTTTTATACATTCAAATAGGCACTTTTAGTGGTAGTTTTAAGACTGTCTATCTTACTATTACAAATTGCCTATTGGAATATTGAAAAATGTCTCTTACATTGTCAACAAGTGTTTGATGGGTTTTTAAAATTTTCAAAACAAGTGTCTGCCCTAGTATTAAAAAGTGTCTCCTGTAGTATTGCAAAATATCTCCTATATTATAAAAAAGTGTCTGGTGAATCTTTGTAAGTGTCAGGTGAGTTTTTCTAAGTTCTAAAACAAGTGTCTGTCTTAGTATTAAAAAGTGTCTCCTGTAGTATTTCAAAATACGTTGCATAAATAGGTCGTTTGCCCATTTCAAAATACCTCCTACAGTGTAAAAAAAAAGTGTCTGGTGGGTTTTCGTAAGTTCCAGTTATTTGCAAAAATGTCACCGCGTCTTTTAATAATGTTCCGTTTATTTACAAAAATGCCACTCCGCATATAAAAAACACGTTTTACACTAAGACGCGTGTAAAACGCGTTTTTCCCAAGATTTTATGGCTCCTGAATGAATACTCCTACCGTCCCAAAACACTTTGCACCATATTGGAGATGCACGGGAATGAGTAAAAAATTCAAAAGTAATGTGAGTGGGAAAGAGGTTGTGAGTAGGATAAATTGAGTGAGATTTACAAGTGGGGTTGTAATGACCCGAAAACCCGCCTCTATTTTTGTAGTAATAAATAATAAATTATTTATTTATTGCCTATTTATTTATTTAAATTATTTATTTATTTAAATAATTATGTGTGCATTTTGTGTCTCGTAATAATTTCGTGCCTAGCATTTAATCGGTTAATTGTGCTAGTGTAGAGTATTGGATCTTAGTTATTAGTGGGAAGTATAATTATTGTGTTAGTTGTGTAGGTAGTGGAAGAGGGGGTCTAAGTGTAACTTTTGAATTATTTCTTCAATTACTCCCTCACCTCCCTCTCCCTCCCTCACTCTCCTGCATACTCCCCCTTCCCTCACACACACACACTAGTTTCTCTCTCTATTTCCATGAGAAAAGGTAAGAAATTTCTCTCTCCCTTCTCTCTTCATTCTAGCTATCTTCCCCTCATTATTTCCCATTTCTCATAACATGAAACATGTTTAGATCGTCGATAGGATCGTAGGAAGCTAAGAAATTTCGAGTTCCGTCAACTTTGATAAATTCCAAGTAAGTTGCTTTCCCCCCATTTATGCTAAAAATGTTCATCTTTAACTCCATTGATGCTCTAGTTGAAATATATGGCTTCTTTGGTTGATTTGGAATTTATTTGCAATTTATCCATTTTTGTGAAATTTGGGTGTTTGAATCATCCATTGGTTTGGGTTGTTTAAATGATGTTATGTGAGTTGTTTTAGACTTATAAGTGGTCCTAGTGTTTTGGTATGCTTATAGAAGTGTTAGTTTGTGAGTAGTATTGAAGATTTTGGGTATAAAATTCGTAAACCCAGGAAGAAGTCCTGCAGATTTTCTGACCGGCGTTGGAGGCGCGCGCACCCTAGGGGAGGGAGGAGGCGCGCGCACCCCTCATCTCCCTTGTGGCGCATTTCCTTCTGATATAGGAGGCGCGCGCACCCTGTTTATGGGAGGCGCGCGCACCCTCTTTAAACCTTTTGGCGCATTTCCTTCTGATATAGGAGGCGCGCGCACCCTATGTGAGGGAGCGCGCGCGCACCCCCCTTCCCTTCTGTGAAATTATTCCTTTCTTGTTCAATCTTTCGAAGGCCATATCTTCTTCGTCCGGACTCCGTTTTAGGCGTGTAAACTATCATTTCGAAGCTCTATTCGAGTACTACAAGATGGGATAGGTTGTTAGTTAAGTTATAAGCTTTATTTTTCGGGACTTTATTGGGTGTTTGAGGTTAAGAGGAGTTGTGTCGATCCATTGTGATCAAGTTTTGCAAATACAATTGAGTAACTTGGTTGAGTTGTTGTGATCATCTTTGTGATGTATTTGAGGATTTCCTACTTTGAGATCCTTTAATTGAAAGTTATTTCACTGATCGAATTGATTTTAGGATAAGACTTGGACTAGGTTTTAGGCAATGCCCTGTAGTACCTAGAGGGTTGTTATTGAACACCAAAGGGTAGGGTTTGGTCCGGTTGTGATCATGTACTAATAGGTATAACCTTTTGGATTCGTTTGGGGTGTTTAGAATTGGTTCGTTATGAACGGATGTAAAGCGTGAATTGGCAATTGGGCACCTGCGGTTTTGATTAGCCTTAAGGTGTATTTATTCGGATTTCCTCTTTGGAATTCCAGTTGTAAAGAGATGGTTGAGTTCCTGGTCGTAGTACTCTTTATGAGTAGACGTTAGGGTCACCTTGGTAATAGTCATTGTGCTAATTGTGAGCGAACGTTTGGGTTGTACTCTTTATGAATAACTCGTGGGTATCATCTTTAGGATGTGTTTGGTATGGGTCCTTGTCTTGGAATCATCTTGTTTTAATGATCAATGTTGTTGTGCTCTTTATGAGAAATTCCGTTTATCGTTGTTGTGCTCTTCATGAGAAACTCTTGTTATCGTTGTTGTTAAACTCTTCATGAGTACCCGTTGCATCTTTATGGTGATTATTTGGTATGGTTCCCTACTTTGGAATCTTTGGTTGTTTATCGAGCTAGTATTTATTACCTAGCATTTAATTGAAAGTCCAGCTGGTATTTTGTGTGTGTTTGGGCGATGCGAAACATTATGATGGCACAGCCAAGTCCATTGTGATGTTGACCATTGTTTTGCCCCATTATTTACCTCCTCCAGATTGGCCTTGGATGTGAGATGAGCTAGCCCCTTTGTGAGCACTTAGCTATTGGTTTTCGGGCTTTGACTGTGTGTCACTGTCCCCTTGTTATTGGTTCCGGTACCGGGGATTTCTCTTCAGCTTTTATGCTACTATGAAGATGGTTTGATGGGTTGATTGATTGATTGGTCGGTTCTGACCGGGGTTCTCTTCAGTTGTTATGCTGCTATTGTTGATTGGTTGATCGGTTGAAGCTGCGCAGCGATTGTTCTATCAGTTTGGTGAAACCTTGGCTCAGTATCCTTTGTTACGTGTTTATTTCAGTCTTATGTGCTGCATGATGAGTTAGTCGTTATTTCCAACTGGTATGGGACAGTTGGCGATAGGGAGCTTTCTCATTTGTTGTTATGTGATTTACTTGTTCATTTATATTGTTGATTTGCATGATATTATGCCATGTAGCTGCATTAGTAACTTACTGAGATTTTATCTCACCCCGTTTCTTGTTTCAAATTGTTTTTCCTTAACCCCACCTAGGAAAGCAAGTGGTATCGTTGAGGTCCGTTGTATCGGGAGTCTTCTGAGCAGGTTGATCGCCTTTGGGGGTAGTTGCTCTTCAGAGCCTCTTTGTATATGGTTGAAAGGTCGTGGTCGTCCAGGGTTATGTATATACTGTTGTCCTTTGGGAATTTATATTATTAACAGTTGTTCTTGCTTCCGCATTTGTTTCTAGTCTCCGAGTTATAATCTCGTTGAGGTATTGTATTGTTTGTTGGTATTGGGTTATAGTAGAATTCACGCGCCCGGTTTGGTATTTAGCATTTTGGAGATGTATATTTTGTAAATTTTAAACTTATGGATTTTTGAGATTTCCGGGGCGTGACAGGGGTCCATATTAGGTGGGTGAGTATGACAAGTGGGGTAGGGAGAATAGAAAAATAATAAAATTTGAATATTTTAGGAAAGACAACTTACCAATGGGACACCCGAAAAGGAAATAAGTGCAAGGTGTTTTGGGACGGAGAGAGTACTATTTAGAGCATCTCCAATGTATTTCTCCCTCCGGTCCAAAATAACGTTCGCTTTTGGTCAATCAGATGTAACTTTGACCAATAATTTAAATAAAAAATAATGATGCTAATAAAAATCTAAAATTTGTCAATGTATTATAATTAATAATACTTTTAATAACAATTTTAGATTTTTATTAGGATCATTATTTTTATTTTAAATTTATTGGTCAAACTTATATATGTTTGACCAAAAGTGACAGTTATTTTGGACAAGAGGGAGTACACTATAATTGGCGCAAAATTGCATCAAATTTTGCACTAAAAAACAATTTCACTCCTGTTATAAAACTAAAGAACCAAGAGCATAATCTCAATAGATAATATTTTATTTCAAGACTATTATAGAGAGAGTGTATAAGAGAAAAAGATAGAAGTTAAGAACTTCTGAAATCTATTGAAATGAAAACTAGAGCCTACTATTTATAGGTGGAAATTGGCTTCCTCTATAAGCTTCCATAAGGATAAACACTATCCTTTAGTAAGGCTTCCTTAGTAAGATTCTCTGAAGATATTTACCAAGCTTCCCTAGTAAGCTTCACTGAAGATATTTACAAAGCTTCCTTAGTAAGCTTCACTGAAGATAATCTTGCAAAGCTTCTCTTGTACACTTCTGGTTCAAAGGACATCCACATAATAATATATTATAACACTCCCCCTTGGATGTCCGTAGCTAAGTAGCATGCCTCATTAAAACCTCACCAGAGAAAAACCCTATCGGATAAAAACTCTAGTGAAGGAAAAAGAGTACACGATTTCTTAGCTTCATGATGCTCCCCTTGAACAAAACATTACTCGCGATCTCTTAGTCGCCTGCTCCTCCTTAGAGATTCCTTTTGAATGATAATTGTGTCGTACCTGTTTCCTCATTAAAAACCTTTCGAGCAAAAACCCTTTGGGAAAAATAATCTCGAAGGAAAAGAGTACAACTCACAATCTTTTTAATAAACGCTCATTGCCTCATTAAAACCTTGGCGGGTAACAAAACCCGGTGGGAAAAATAACCTCGTGCGAAGGAAAAAGAGTAAAATGAAATCTGAGTATCGTCTGGATACTCCCCCTGAAAATTACAAGGGTGGAAGCTCTAACAATCTGCATAAGCCAATTGTTTTCACATACTTCTCAAAAATGGCTTTAGGTAGTGACCTCGTGAATCAGTCACCGTAGTTGTCTTGACTTCTGATCTGCTGGATCATTATCTGACAAAATATCAGAATCTAATAACTTCCATAACGTGAGAGTATGTCTTATCAAAGTCAATCCCAAGCCGTTGAGAGAAACCTTGTACCACAAGGTGAGCTTTATATCTCGTAATCTCATTTCTCTCATTCCTTTTTCTCGTAAATACCCATTTATATCCCACGGGTATAACCTTAAGAGGTGTAGGAACTACTGGTCCAAACACTCCTTTTTTCTTTAAGGAATCGAACTTTGACTGGATTACTTTCTCTCATTTAGGCCAATCAATTCTTTGTTTACACTCATTTACGGAGCGAGGTTCAATATCATTACCACATATAATCTCAGTTGCTACTGTATAAGTAAATACACCGTTGATAATTGTTTCATCCCGATTACATATCTCATATATGCATGTATGAATAACTGATATTTCTTTATTCTCAGAAATGGATGTCAATGTCGAGGCGTCCCCCGACTTCGTTTTCAAAACGAATCCATAATCTGGGACAATATCATGAGATAGATCGGATGAGATTCTAATTTTACTATCACTAACGGGATTCGACTTTTGTGCACTCACCCATTTACGGGGATGTAAGTACCCCAATCTGAAATTGACCTACTTTAGAGGAATTTTTGGTACCATTTAGGGATAAACCAATGGGCCAGGACCTCACTAGGATAAACCTGATATTCCAGCACTGAACTGGAATTAAACTTTGGAAAAATCCAGAAGCTCGCCAAGTCGAGTCGTACGGATGGTTTGGGCACATGAGGTACCTAGCCGTACGGCTACTTTGGGCACCCTCAGCCTCTATAAATTGAACCCCATGCTGATCATTTCAGGGGGGAGAAACAACATAAAAAGGATTACTCTGTCGAAATCACTCTAGTAGTGTGAGAGAAGAGTGAAACAAAGAGTGAAAGAGAGAGAGGAAGATTGGCTAACCCAAAATAGGTAAAGCCACATTCTTCCCCTCCCTTCTCTTCATCTATAACTCTATTTTCTATCTAATCTTTGTTTAAGTTTATGTTAATCTTTACATTACTTGTAAGACTTGTCCATTCAAGCACCTTTATATTACTTGCAAGACTTGTCCATTCAAACAACTTTACATTTATGCAAGACTTGTCCATTCAAGCAAATATACATATATTACTCTATATTTCTCTTGTCCAACCCATGAGATGATCCAAGGTGACCTCCATGCCTTGTGTGGAAGGGGTTCAAACCTAGATGATCATGGCTTGTTGATTGTCATTTACATTCTTGTCTAGTTAGAATGAAGCTTTTGTTGGCAATAATGATCATTTGGATGATAAAGCTTCCATCTTTATCATCCAACATTGATCTAGCTCTAAAGCCCCCTTTGGGGTTATAAAGATTCAATCTTTATGTGTTAATTTAACTCTTTAAAGGTTAATAAGTCATAAAATGCCATCTTGGGGATAAAGTTTCAATCTTTAATCATCAAATGGTCAATTTTGGCCCAAAGGGCATGTTCATCATCTTTTCTCAATTTTCTCCAAAGATTGCTTATGATCACACCCAAACACTTGTTTTGGGGACTAAGTGATGATCATTTGGCATAGGAATGTTGTATTTAAACTTATTAAGTGTTTTAAACAAACTGGAATCAAAATAGTTCTGTCCAGTTTCAACAGAATGTTCTGTTTCTGCTCTGAAACTGGACTGTTCTTGACTGAACTGTAAAATCCCAGGAGACCACCTGTCCATCCGTATGGCTATGTTGGGGACAGGGGGCAAAATGTCTGTTTTGCCCTCTGATCCCTATTTTCTTAATAAACAGACCCTGTCAGTTAAGTTTTTCCAAACAAAACCAATAACAAAAACTTTTCTGTTAAATACACACACACACATGCACATTTTCAAACTAACAAGGGAGACTCGGTTTTTCCGAGGCACTTTGGGTGAACCGCAAATATGTTCTTCCCAAAGTGTAACCTGACCTCCGAACTCACCTTCTCTAACCATTTTCATTTGTTTGGTTTAAAATTAACAAATATGGCGACTCCGTTTCTTTTTCGTTAGGAAAGTTACCCGTGTTTGGCATTTCTTCCTCGTGCGAACTTTGCTTGTTTCGCCCCGAGGGATGGGATCCTTACAGGGGATACGAATCCTTGGAACCAATTAGTCTCCCTCTCTTCTGGGCAGGAGTATGTATTTTGTTAGGTGAGATCACTGGCCTTTCTGATAATACTCCTTCTGGGAGTTCTATCCTTGCAGGCACATTTGCAGCTTAAAAGCTATTGAAAGTTCTTCTGAACTTCCAATAACATTTAGATTTATTAACATAAATAGCTGTTATAACAAAACCTGAAACAGATTTTCTAACGAAAAATACATGGGCAAATAGGATCATTCTTGCATCCTTCTTTCGCCAAGTATTTACTGAGACGGTTATACCACATCCGTCCAGATCGTTTTCATTCACACAAAGATCTTTGTAATTTAATTTAATAAACTTCTAGGGAATTTGAATTGCATGCATCATAAATCTTGAATCCTTCTGGGATTCTCTTAAATCCTTCTGGGATTCTTATATAAATATCATTGTCAAGTCTGCCATACAAATATGCAGTGACAACATCCATTAAACGCATATCAAGATTTTCATGTATTGCCAGACTAATGAGATAGCGAAATGTAATTGCATCCACCACAGGAGAATATGTCTCCTCATAATCAATTCCAGGTCTTTGCGAAAAACCTTGTGCAACAAGACGTGCTTTATTCTTGTTTTCGTACAAAGACCCATTTTTACTCTACTAGTTTTACACCTTCAGGTGTATGGACTACAGGTCCGGAAAACTCATGCTTCTCAAGTGAGTTGAATTCTGCTTGAATTGCGTCTTTCTTCTTTGGCCAATCATTTTAACATCGATACTCTTCGATACACCTAGGTTTGTGATCCTCGTTATTTTCCATAACATTAAGTGCTATATTATATGAAAAAATATTGTCGACAATTGTTTCCTCTCGGTTTCATCTTTTTCCTGTACTGACATAACTGATCGAGATCTCATTATTCTTAATGATTACAGGTACCTGAACTTCTTCTGGAAGTATTTGATCAGATTTGTCATGTATCTCTTCAGGAGATTCATTTACCTCGACGGGGCTTTTCTCATAATTTGCTCATTTTCTCTGTCGAGGATTTTTGTCTTTGGAACCGATAGGCCTTCCACGCTTTAGGCATGGTTTAGATTCATTATCAGATTGTCCAATCGGGACATCAATCCGTATAAAATCATTTACAGCTGGAACATGTGACTTTGTCACTCTTTTTAGGTCAGTAAATGCGTCTGGCAATTGATTCGCTATCTCTTGCAAGTGGATTATCTTTTGAACTTCTGGTTCACATTGCTTTGTACGAGGATCAAGATAATATTGCTATATATTCCACTTGATTTCTTTTTCCAGCTTATTACTTTCTCCCCCTAATGTTGGGAATATTTTTCATCAAAATAACAAACGGCAAAATGTGCCGCAAATAGATCTCCTATTAATGGTTCAAGATATCTTATAATAGAAGAAGAATCATACCCAACATATCTCCAATCTCCATTGGGGTCCCATCTTGGTGCATTATGGTGGAGCAATTGGAACATATACCGCACACCCAAAAATTCTTAGATGAGAAATATTTGGCTCCTGACCATAAGCCAATTCTAATGGGGAGAACTTATGATAAATCGATGGCATGATGCGTATAAGTGCTGCTGCAGGTAGAAACAGCATGTCCCCAAGCTACGACAGGTAGCTTTGCTCTCATAAGCAACAGTCTAGCTATTAACTGAATTGTTTAATAAATGCTTCAGCTAAACCATTTTATGTGAATGAACATAAGCAACTGGATGTTCAACATCTATTCCAATAGATGTACAATAGTTATTAAAAGCCTCTGATGTAAATTCACCAGTATTATCAAGGCTAATTGTCTTGATCACATAATATGGAAATTGTGATCGTAATCGAATTTCTCACAAACGCCAGGTTGCGAGTTGATAATAAACTTACGTGTGACCATTTAGTAGATGCATCTACTAAAACCATAAAATATCTAAATGGTCCACACGGTTGATCAATCAGTCCACATATATCACCTTAAATTCGCTCTAAAAATTTTGGAGATTCAACTCCAACTTTTGTTGTTGATGGCTTAATTATCAATTTACCTTGAGAGCAAGCTGCACATGAGAATTCATTATATTGAAAAATCTTCTGGTTTTTCAATGGATGCCCATGTGAATTTTTCATAATTTTTCGCATCATATTAGAACCGGGAAGCCCCAACTGGTCATGCCATATAGTAGAACCATTTATATCAGTAAACTTCTGGTTTACTGGTAAAACCATTTATATTAGTAAACTTCTGGTTTACTGTTAAAACCATTTATATTAGTAAACTTATGGTTTACTGGTAAGACCATTTATATCAGTAAACTTCTGGTTTACTGTCATTTGTACTTCAATTATGCTAATCTTTGTATAGCATACTTTAGAGGAAAATACAGATAACTTTTCTACCACATATTTGTTACATGATTGAGTCTTTGTAATGCATAAATATTTCATCTCTCCTTCATTACTTGTCTCAATATGATATCTATTTTCACGAATATTTTTAAAGCATAGTAAATTTCTTTGAGACATAAATGAAAGTAATGCATTTTTATACTAATTTTTTATTCCTATTAGTAGTACTATGTTAGCTCTTCTGGAGCCATCAATTATCTTTGTACTACCACATATTGTACTAATATTAACATCATTTACAATAAAATATACTTATAAGTAAAAGTTAAATATGTTAGAACACACACACACACACACTGAAATAATAGAACACACTAAAGTAAATTATAATGAGTCAGATACTTTAGTTAGTTAGAGTTTCTTCATGTAATCATTTACATCTGGATTGAGAAAATTTGATATGTCCAGATGTGTACTTGTAGATGGATCTTGATTCACATCATTGTTTTCATAGACAAATTTGTTTCAACATCTTTCCATTTATTCAGCATTGATGCTTGATACAACTTAACAAGATGTTTAGGCGTACGACAGGTACGGGCTCAATGGCCTTTCATTCTGCACCGATAACATAAATTATCAATTTTTACCGGTTGCACAATTTGTCTAGTCGATGATATTTCATTCTTACCTTCTCTATTCCACTTCTGGTGGCGAGAAATATTTCCATCATTATTGGGGTGATTGTCATTATGGTACCGATTATAAAATCTCCCCCGACCACGGCCGCGATTACGTCCATGTCCACGTCCACGACCACGTTCTCGGCCTCGCTCAGTATAATCATATATACTCGCGTTCACTTCAGAGAACGGAGTAGAGCCAGTGAGGCGGGCTTCGTGGTTTTTTAATAAGATCTCATTATTTTGCTCAGCCATATGAGATCAATTCAGAATATCTTTTAAAACTTTTTTCTCAATATTGCTACTGTAGGAGCAAATCAAAGAAGGAATATGGAGAAAATTTTCTCTAGCATATCGTTATCAGTTATTCTTTCTCCACATAGTTTTAACTGTGATGTAATTTTAAACATCATAGAATGATATTCACTTATTATTTTAAAATCCTGCAAACATATATAAGATATAATTTTGAAATAACTTGAAAAGAGACTAGCTAGATCTTACCGATACCGTACCTACTTCTGTGACTATAGCTCATGATCTGGAACTAGAACGAAGTCGTCACTACAACAAAAACACTCATTAACAACGTTTAAAAAACGTTGTAGTAGACGTTTTACAACGTTTACTGAAACGTTGTTATAGGCGACGTTGTAATAGGTGCTGGACTACTACAACGTTTAATAATCGTTGTACAAACGTTGTATTACATGTTTTCCACAACGTTTGAAACGTTGTAACTTCACTTTACAACCACGTTTTACAATTTTTACAACGTTGGGTACACGTTGTAACACGTTGCGTACAAAGTTTCCTTAAACGTTGTAACACGGTTCTTACAACGTTTTTTGAAAGTTGTAAATAGGTGTTACAACGTTCCAAGAAAACGTTGTGGTATTATTAATTTATATAAAAAAAATCATGCCAGCTATTTTTGTCCTCTCCCTTCCCATCCCCTATATGGGTCTTTGATGGATATTTACAACCATGGTTGCGTGCATATTCAAAAAATTAGTCGATCAATTGTCAAACTTTCTATAAGGGGAGCGACTTTGAAACAAACAAAATGATAATTTAATTGTAACTAAAAAAACACAGCTACTATTAGCAATTCCCATTCAGAAGATTAAGAAATAGCACGAAAGAGATGTTACAAGAATAGATATCAAACTATGAGCCTTTTCTCATAAACATCGCCTAACTGGAATCGGAAAAAATATGGTCCTATCTTTTTTACACTACCAGTCCATGTTTGAAAATTAAACAGAACCTCAGACAGTACTAATAAATATCGCAAATTTTCTTCTTTTTTTTTTTTTTTTTCAATTTGTACCTCCTTGCGATGGAGAGGATTGCTCCAACATCAAATCCTTCAGCTGGATCAGCCTTGATCGCTCGAAGTTCTTCATTAGTTTCACGAGCAACCTGATAATAATGAGTCACACACGTTAAACCTATTTGATACACAAAATCAGGGTATTTTTGGGGGAAAATATTTCACTGCAAGGGACGGAATTTATCTTATAAAGCATACTCCCTCTGTCCGAAAACAAACTTCCCATGCATAGAATGTTAGGAACGGGAATTAACATGACGGGATTAAACATAATCAAGCTTAACTGCACTAATGAACTTTTATTGAAAAAGGGACTAGGCAGTAAAAGTTCATCATGGAAGTACCAGAGTTGCGATTCATAAACATGACGGAAAATCCTTACCCATGTTATAGCTGTCAAACAAGTAAATTCATCCTGGGCAGTTGCCCTTTGAACAAGTATTTCAGCCATGCGACCATAACCTACATACTTCAAGAATAACACTGCTTGAGTCAGAAAAATGGACGATAAAATTTTCTTCTTAAAAAGTCACGGACCTAAAATGTACTACTCCCTCCGTCCCAAAATGAATGTCCGAAATTTCTCTTGACCAGGAGCAATTTCGGACATTCAATTAGGGATGGAGGGAGTACAAGATTAAGCATAAAAACACGCGAGATCCAAGATCATGTCAATGGATATAATATCATTACACTAGCATGTGATGAAACCCCAATGCATTGAAGTAGAAGTCTTACTTGGGAGTTCTAATCTCTAGAAGAAACTCTGAAAGTGCTGAAATAGTGGTATAAATTCTTCAATGCTGACAAGAAAAAGTATGTGTTGATGTAAGGTTATTTACTTAAATCTAAAATAAAATAAAGGCTTGCAATTCCATAACCAACAGTTTTGAGCGTGAGAATGAAGAAGGTTACCTGAATTGGTCGCTCTATAGTAAACGGGATAGCAAAAAAATTCCATTTTTAGATTTTATAGATTAAAGTGGGACAACCAAAATGACAATTTTCGTAGATAAAAGAGGGACGGAGGAGTATACCTTAGCATTGTAATGGCTCCATCTTTCTGCCCACTGGCTAAGAGTTGGACCAAAGCTATTAATTAACCCAGTCCAGGGGATGGGGGATAATAAGAGAGAAGTCAATATGGGAACAAACTGAAACTAATGAAAAGGTGGGGATTAAATAAAATTGTCACCTACATTTAAAATCGCTGCTAATCTTAATTTCTTCGTGTGCTTCTTCCCATGTTTTGAACTCTGCATAATTATTATTAAAACAGATTAATAAAAAAATATATACATAACAGATGAAAAAATGACAAATAGATGAATAAAACCACTTTAAAAATCAGACTGTTAAAATCAGTTGTGAAGCCCAAAGAGAAAACATCAACACCTTGTTCCATGGTCATTAACAACAAACTGCTCAAAAATAATAGCACCTATAGCCTTTCAAAACAGAAAGCATTCACTTCTTTTATCAGTTAAGACATAAATTAGAAAGAAAATAAGCTACAACGAGTTGAACTTCCAACTCTTCGAAGTGCAGTAGCAGGAAGCTGCTTTCTGTAATGTACTTAAAGGTGTTTTGCAGAGAACGTTGACTGAAGCAAGTATGGTTCAGCTCATAACATTGACCAACTTCAAACTACCGCAAATTATGAAATTGAAACATAAACAATAATACTAATAAGGGGCAGGGGTGGGCATTTTATCGAACACTTGGCGAGCATGTCTGCATGCTAACATTAACATTAAACGGCAACGCATTGTCACAAACAGATGGTGTGCATGCTGCCATATAATCTAGAAAACATCAACACCTTGTAGCTTCATATCACCTGCTACATATACTTGTTTTTTTTTAATATATGAACTTAATAAAATGACTACCAAGGCCAATTGAGATCCATGTCTCTGCTTAAGAAGCTTAATCCCATATTAGATAGTGTTTCTAAGCCCATAAATTCTCAATTAACACAACCTTAGTCCCAACCATACATAAAGTTCCACCTCAATAGAAAATGTGCATAAAACAAATAAAAGTCCCACTATATATATAACATTAAGTCTTACCTCTGCATTGTCATTAACCATTTTGATGATGTTAACAAACTAAGGTCCAATCTTCTCAATCTCAAGATCCACCTGTAATAATAGAATATACCATAACAAATATGTTAGTACAAGCAGTATAATAACAAATATGTTACTATAAATAAATAAATATAAACAAATACGTATGCATGTAAAAGTAAAGGAGTTAGTTTTGGGGAAAACTAGTTCCTCCATAAGTTATAAAAAGTCTACTTTTTAACCCTTAACCCTTACACCCTACACCCTAAATCCCAAATCCTAAACCCTAAACCTAAACATTAACCCTTATAAAAACATGACTTTTTATAACTTATGGAGAAACTAGTTTTCCCCAAAATTTTCTCAAAGTAAAGAAGTAAACAAATACATATGCTAGTACAAGTGATGAAATAAACAAATATGCTAATGCAGGTGATGAAATAAACATATAGTATAGTACAAGTAATGAAATGAATAAGTATGCCAGTACAAGTAATAAATAAATGAAGTAAGAATTTCGAAATATTCAAAAAACATATCACTATCACAGTGTTGCTGTTCGTTCACAGGAGGGTTTACCCACCGCTCTTTAACGAAAGAGACTAAGAGCTAGATGAAGCATTAGGGAAATAGTACCTTTGTTTTGGAGAATTGTGGTCCGTGAACTCGTCGTTGTCCAGAGCGCTCCGACTCTAGCCTCGTCGGTGCAACTGATTTCCCCACCTCCGATGCCAAAGTAATCGACGCCCAACTCCTTGGACTCCCAATTGACGATTTGAATTTGGGAATTTCAATTATGTGGAAGGGCTAGGGCTAGAGAGAGAGGGGGGGGGGGAGACTGAGCGCTCTAATCTTGATTTGGGGGAAAAGGGATTAGGTTTTGATTTTTGGGAGAGGGTGCAGGAGCGGGAAGTGAAAAAATGGCGCCCCGTAAATTTTTTTCACTCTCAATTGTTTTTTTATTTTTTTTTAGGTTTGAAGCATATCATGGCAGAAGGTCCGCGTAGTACTAGAACAATTATTTAAACGTTGTATTAAAGGCCGCTACAACATTTAAAAGAAACGTTGTCAAACCAAACTTACAACGTTTTTGGCAATAAAACGTTGTGCTATTGTACAACGTTCACGCATAAACGTTGTCTTTTAACCATTGTACAACGTTTGTAAGAAGCAACGTTGTTATTTACACATTACAACAACGTTTATTAAAGAAACGTTGTACTAAAGACCTATAACAACGTTTTTGTACAAACGTTGTTGAAGAAAACGTTGTAAATAGCTGTTTTTGTTGTAGTGCGTGCTGATAACGTGTTATAAAACTAAAGAACCAACAGCATAATCTCAATATATAACATTTTATTTCAAGACTATTATAGAGAGAGTGTATAAGAGAAAAAGATAGAAGTTAAGAACTTCTGAAGTCTATTGAAATGAAAACTAGAGCCTACTATTTATAGGTAGAAATTGGCTTCCTCTATAAGCTTCCATAAGGATAAACACTATCCTTTAGTAAGGCTTCCTTAGTAAGCTTCTCTGAAGATATTTACCAATCTTCCCTAGTAAGCTTCACTGAAGATATTTACAAAGCTTCCTTAGTAAGCTTCACTGAAGATAATCTTGCAAAGCTTCTCTTGTACACTTCTGGTTCAAAGGACATCTACATATAGTAATATATTATAACAACTCCAATGTTTACACTAAATTTTACATGAAAAAGGAATATTCCCTTCATCTTCTCTTATTTACATTATTTCATAAACAATGGTAAAAAAAAGTTATGAGTTTTACATATTCAACCCTCAATGTTTTAATTTTTCATAATATATTTGCACTAATAATGTTATATAATAATTTCATGTTTTATAATATAGTACATTGCACTAATAATGGCACTCTTTATTATATTTTTACCTTTTTCCAAAAATAAATATTTTAATTGATGCCAATTTTTTCTAATCTCATTTGAAAACGGAAATAATTATAGTATAACAAAGTACAAGCAAGTAAATCACAATTTTTAAATTATTAAAATATATTTTGATTTGCTTAATTAAAAATATGTAATTTTTAAATTAGAGGGATCAAAATGTACACTTGAAAGTCTTGCACCAAATTTGGCGCAATACTATTCACTTGCACCAAATTTGGTGCTAGATTTGATTCACATTGGAGAGGTGAATAGTGGTGAATTAGGTGATTTGGTTCAATATTTGATGCACATTGGAGATGCTCTTGTAGAACACAAAAATCTTTGACGGTATCACACGTGAGACTGATATCGTTGAGAGTAAATGGTTTGCCCCTATAGACAGAGTGGGGCAAACCCATTTCCTCCCTCAATGAGACTCGTCGAGTCAATATCACCCAAGACTTCCTCTTTATACAAATATACACTTCCTTAGTGAATACTATTCATTTCTCATAGTAGTAATAAAGAACATTCTAAAAATATTGTTTGTTTGTTCTTTTTTGAAAAAAAAAGAAAAAAAAAAGATTGTTTTGAAAAAAAAAAAAAACTGAATTTGTAAAATACACTAAAATAAATCATTATTTACTTTCAGAATTTAAAGAATAAATTAGAATATAATACTTTTAGAGTGAAAATTCATGTAAGACAATTTAAAAAAAAAAAAAACTAAAAAAAAAAAAAACTGACATTCATTTAAAGAAGTACGCCAAATACATGGCGTGGGGTTGTCCCACTTGAAATAAAACAACCTCAAAATGAAAATATTTTGACAAAATTAGAGAAGACAAGTAAGTCCCCGGAGATATTAAAAGCCCCACCACCATACTCTTGAATGGTGGAACAAACGGAGATATTTTTGGGGTAATATCAGTAGGTTCTTCCCCAAGTCGACGGTTATGGTAGTAATGCAACACGAATCCGGATTCGAAAGGGAGAGATTCGAGCCAAAGAAGACGGGACCTGAAATCAAGGGTAAAACCTTCTAATCACTTATTGGAGCCGGAGACCAAGTCGGCGGTTATGGGGAGTTCCAGGAGCCGTACGGAGCTGTGATTTTGTCGGTAAAAAGTCATTATCTATCTCCTTCATCTTCAAGTTGGATTATTTGGAAAATGAGGATTTTGGATTTTTTCAAATTTGTTCTATATCGGATAAAATTGATTTGGGGTTTTTGATTTTGACTAAATTGATTTGAGATTTTTTTTTGGTTTGATAGTATAATGGAAAAGATGTGATCAGCGGTAATTTTGTGGCAATTTTGACTAGATGGTGGGGTTACTGGCAGTCGGATGGTAGTTGTGGTCGGATGGCGGTGGTTAACAGATTATGGTGGTGCCACATGGTAGTGGTGCTCTGATGGTGTTAGTGGTAGGCCAACAGTAAGTGGTGGTCGGATAATAGAGAAGGGTAATTAAGTCATTTTACCACTTAATTAAGTGGGTCAGGGTTTTATTAGTTTGTGGGGGCAATTTGAAAATATTAAGGTAATATCTGTTAAAAAATCTAATGCTTGTTTGCTTCCATTAATATTTTTAACGATTTTGGTTATTTTGTATACAGTACGCATGTCAGGTCAGTCGTTTCGTTAAACTCATGATGGAAATATATAAAAAGTTGTTAGTACGTGTTGAGATAGCCGAGATCCTAGAGAATCTCTCGGCATATCTCATTTCCATATTATGTGTATCCTTAATTAGTTTGATACATATTTGATAAGAATGTAAATAGGTAGGATATATTTCGCTTAGCTAAATTGTAGGGATTAGACTTAGTCTCCAAGAAAGAGTCTATGTATATATATTGTTTGTATTCGGCATACTAAATCAAAGAAATAAACTGATTTTATTTTCCTCCATGTTATTTCTCTATACACGGTTTAACTTGGCACCAGAGCCCGGTTTTAAGACTATGGCTGGCGACGATGAAGCTCAGAAACCCGGAGTTAAAAATTCCGGCAAAGGTAAGGAGATCAAGGAAGAAAAGAGATCTCCTTATTTTCTTTCTTCAAGTGACAATCCAGGAATGATTATCACCTATGTTCAGTTGAAGGGTGAGAATTATGAAGAATGGGCACGAGTTTTCAAAGGATCGCTTCGAGCGAAGATGAAAACCGGATTCATTGATGGCAGAATCCCATGTCCTGACGATGTTGATGAAGCAGACCAATGTGGGACGGTGAATTCCATGATTGTTTCATGGATTTTTAATACGATAGAACCAACTCTTCGCTCCACTATTACCTATGTGGACGAAGCAAATGTTTTGTGGGATGATTTGAAAGAACGATTCTCGTTGGGGAATGGACCGAAGACTCAATAGTTGAAGGCGGATATAGCAAACTGCAGACAAGGGAAGAATGAAAGTGTGGCTTCTTATTACGGGCGGATAAAGAAACGATGGGATGCTCTCAATGATTTTGAGACACTGCCGACTTGTTCCTGTATGGGCTGCAAGTGTAATATTGGGGTTGTTGAGATAGCCGAGATCCTAGAGAATCTCTCGGCATATCTCATTTTCCATATTATGTGTATCCTTAATTAGTTTGTTACCTATTTGATAAGAATATAAATAGGTAAGATATATTTCACTTAGCTAAATTGTAGGGATTAGACTTAGTCTCTAAGAAAGAGTCTATGTATATATATTGTTTGTATTCGGCATAGTGAATCAAGGAAATAAACTGATTTTATTTTCCTCCACGTTATTTCTCTATACACGGTTTAACTTTTCATGTCATTTTGGCAGTTTACTCCTTAGCTCACTTTCTTTTTCCTATATCAGTTTTCATATAACACATACATCATTAACAATTTTTCGTTAATTTTTATTTCAAATGAGAGAATCATATTTTGAGTGGGACGGAGGGAGTATAAAATATGACTAACACCACCATAACTATGATAAATAGGGATAGAAAATAAAGTTACAACAACATTAATTAATCATACAAGCCAACAACTCTAAGCAACAACCCAAACTCCAATCAGAAACAAAAACAATCAAACAGATAACTCCAATCTCGAAACCAAAACCCCATCGGAATCAGCATACAAAAACTCCCCATCGCTGATCCTAGTCCCCCCAATCGTCACCGGAACATGTTTCTCTCCGATCCCCCTCCTACTAGCTTTCACCGGATGCGAAGCAAGAGCTCTCACCCCAATATCACAGCCGTTGATTTCATCAACATCTCTGATACACCCATTAACCACAATGCCCCCCCCCACCCGTTATTCTGAGCCTGCACTACTGGATTACCACCCAATATAGCACACCGTAAGCTTCCTCCACCGTCAACCACCAGAACTCTGCCGTTGCCTTTCTCCTCCAAGAATTCACGGACCAAGAAGTTGTCTTCGAATACTTTGAGAGTGACAACTGGGCCGGAAAAGGATTGTCGCCGGCCGTAGATTTGGAAGATCGGTTGGAGTGCTCGGAGCTCGCCGTTTATCAGTGACTCTTGGTTTCCGTCGCAAACTTCGGCAGTTGTAACGAAAGCCATTTCAAACTAAAAACAAAACACAAGTCTTATTTATTGTCCCAAAATTATCTTCCTATTTGTCATTTTTCATTGTTCCAAAAAGTTTTTCTTTATTTCTCCAATTTAAGCTTTAAAAAGTGTATAAACAAAACATGACTATTGAAACAAATGTTCATATCCTTAAAAAGTTTGAATAGTCAAACAAGAAAATCATTTTGGGACGGATGGAGTATTAATTATTGATCAAGAAAAGATGAATCAAGATAGTTGACAAACAATGCCAAAGATGTCTAGATAAAAGCAAAACTACAAACATTTTGAGACAAACTTCAACCCCTCAACTACAAGTATTTTGGGACGGATAGAGTAGTAAATATGAAAATAGTCTTAATCCAACCCTACCATTTGTACTTAAAAATAAAGCGCATTCATTAAATATAACCTTGACAACTGAAATCTATCTGATATTTATTACGGTACAGAGGTAATATAAATATTGAAAACTCGAACCAATAGATCAATTAAATCTCTCTCTCTCTCTCTCTCTCTCTATATATATATATATATATATATATATATATATATATATTAAAGTTGACCAAAAGAGCTATGGTATTGACAAATAATAGAGAAAGTTTGCATTTGGAGAAACCACATCAACAATATACTAATAAATAAGTGACTTTTCATTTTCTTTTCATTAGCTAATACTATTAGCTAATAATAATTGTTACTATAAAGGGTAACTATAATAGTTAACTATTATAGTAACTATTACTATTATTAGTAATAGTTAACTATAATAGTTAACCATTATAGTTAACTATTACTCTTATTAGTAATAGTTACTATTATAATTAACTATATTAGTTAACTATTACTATTATTAGT
This sequence comes from Campanula takesimana, assembly GCA_026119855.1. Lineage (NCBI taxonomy): Eukaryota > Viridiplantae > Streptophyta > Magnoliopsida > Asterales > Campanulaceae > Campanula > Campanula takesimana. The sequence continues at coordinate 467,839 of JAOWBW010000448.1, read as the reverse complement.
AATAGCTATTATAATAGTTACCTTATGTAGTACTCCCTCTGTCCCTAAATGAGTGTCCATTTTCAAGAAATCTTTGTCCCTAAATGAGTGTCTTTTTTTAACATAACTTTCTCCCTAAATGTTTTTTTTCGAAAAAGTTTTCACCGGTTTCTTTATACGTGCAAAACTAAAGGTTTGGAAAGGAGATTACAAGATTATATATGAATCGTTGTTACCAAATTGTTCAAAAAGTTGAGATTTTCAGTTTCCCTTAAAATGAAATTTGGACACTCATTTAGGGACAGAGGTAGTAACTAATAGTATTAGCTAATGGTATTAAGCAAATAACAGTTAACTATTAATAGTAAGAGTATTTGTTAATTATAATAGTTATTATATAAGTTAAATATTAATTTTTAATATTAATTAATCATAATAGTTACTATATCAATTAACTATTACTATTAATAATATTAGTTTATTATAATTATATTATTCCCTCTGTCCCAGTTTAAAGTTTTTATTTTCCTTTTTGGTGTATCCCAATTTATATTTAACTATTATAATTAACTATTAGATAAAATAAATATTACTATTAATAGTATTAGTTAATCATAATAGTTACTATATATATTAATTATTACTATTAATAGTATTATTAGTTAATCATGATAGTTACTATATAAGTTAACTATTATTATTAATAGTGTTAGTTAATCATTATACAATAAATGTTAATATTTAATATTAATAGTACTTGCTCCGTTCGAGAGTAAGAGTCCTACTTTCTATTTTTGTACATCCCACTAAAAGTCTATTTCCTAAAAGGACAAATGATGAGAAAGAATGAATAGTGTTTTGGACAATTATACCCTCAACACATTTGCAATGTTTACCAATTTTCTATTGTGTCTTTAATAAGTATGCACAAACAAGGTATGACTCTTACTCTAGGGCGTAGGAGTATTAATTAATTATAATAGTTAATATAGCGGTTAATTATAACTATTAGTATTATTAGTGAATAATAATAGTTATTATATATGTTAATAAGTACAATTAATAATATTAGTTAATTATAATAATTATTTTAATTATTACTAAAAAATTAACACGAAACCAATCAACTTATTATTCTCTCCCATTCATTCTCTCTCCTAATTTACTTTTACACTCACAACACTTACTTTACTTCCATCATCTCTTAATCTCCGTGCAAATAGGAGGTAGGACTCTTACTCCGGGACGGAGAGAGTGATATTTAACCATTATAACTAACTAATACTATTAATAATATTAGTTAATTATAATAGTTAAATATAATTGTTAACTATAATAGTTACTATATAAGTTAATTATTATTATTATTAATAGTATTAATTAATTATAATTGTTATAATATATATTAATTATTACTATTAATTATATTATTTAATCATAATTGTTACTATATATGTTAATAATACTATTAATACCATTAAGTTTTTTAAATATTCATACAACAAACTTAAATATACTTCTAAATTAATTAAAAAACATATTTATTACAACGATGTACAACCAAAGCTATTAAATGTTTTGATTAATTTAAAATATACATGTATTTTCAAATAAAATTATCATGTTAATTTATCAATAAAAAACATCAAAAATTGAAAATACAAAAACATTAATGGAATAGATTCCTGTGCGGAGCACGGGTTACCTACTAGTTAAATGAATTGTTATAACAATCTACCACTGTAACAGCTTCCCATACGCCAACACTAAAAAATGGGCAACCTCGACGATTATTAAGTAAGTTCCAAATTTTAAAAGACAAGGCAAAAAAAAAATAAAAAAAAATTGGAGATTGATAAGGATTAGTATGTTTAAGAAAGGAATAACAATACGGACCTTGGATTGGGGAAGAAATGATATTAACACTCCAATCCGTCAGCTATGGTGGCTCTGTGTGTGATTAGAGAGGTAAGCCAGTGAGTGTGAGTGTGAGTGTGAGTGTGAGTGTGAAGGCGGTAGATAAAGAAGGGTCGGGTCAGGGACGCCCTTTTTGACTATTCCGTTGACGCCATGTTTAGGTCTTTCTTTAACATTCCACCATGTGGAAAACTTTAATGCAATTCTAGCAAAAATCCCATAGTTCCCCCGGTTATACTCCCTCCGTTCCACCTCACTTGACACCTAAAAGGTGGGCACAATAACTAAGAAAAAAGAATAAAATAATGAAAATATGTGGTAGAAAATGAAGAGAGAGAATGAGTAAGGTAAATAGTAGTGTTGGTTGAATAAATTTAATAGTGGAAAATGAAGAGAGAGAATGAGTGGTGGGGTAAAGTGAATTTGAAATCATAAAAAGTAAGCTATTTTGGGAAGTGTCAAATGAGCTGGGACAATCCAAAATGGAAATAAGTGTCAAGTGAGCTGGGACATGGGAGTATAACGTTTCTAGGACTTTTTTTAGTAATTACAAATAAATGTAGAGTCTTTTCGTGATTATGAAAATATTAATTTTTAATTTCATTAGTTAGATTTTCGGAGAATTCCATTCGACCAAATGTAGTGCTTCTCTCTTTTGATATTCATTAGAAAATTCAAGGGAGATATTAAAATTTTCTTCATGCCGTTATCATTGGTGCTAGTGAATGATTCAGTAAATAGGATAATTTTTATTAATAGCCACGGCGCCACGTTTGTCTATCATCATTTCCGTGTGTGAAGTTACATTTTTAACTATTTACCAGTATTTTCTTTTTATATTAGATATATTTATTATTAAATATTATGATATTTATCTTGTAGCTATGTAATAGTTAAACTAATGGTATCTATCTATTATATAATGGCACAAGAGATTATAGCGCAGCTTTCTTACACATTTTTCCCGCTCAAGCTACTTTTATTACATGGTAAGTTTAATTCCCTTAAAATCTCACACTTTTTTTTTTTAATCTTAACTAGCATTTCATTTTTTCCCTAAAACTCTTCAAATTTTATCCCAACAGTTTTGAACCTTTTTTTTCTCTCCAATTTCCCTTTAAAATCCTCCCCCCTCCCACCCACCCCCAACCGAAAAAAATGAAAAATAAATTCTTCTTCATCACTTTTACTCAATAAAATAGAGTGACCACACCATTTTATGAGCCAAATTTTTGAGAATTTTTGTGACTTTATATTTACCCTGTAAATTTGCAGTATAGTCAATCAAATATGAAATTTGTGTTTTTGTTTAATCACAGTATGATTCTTATGCTACCAAGAAATAAGTAAGTATAAAAATAAAACTGTAATAGAATTACCTAAAACATATGCTTTTATTTTGTTAGGATAGAGAGAATTCCATAATAGACAAGGAAAATATAAAGTCGCAAAAAATTCTCATCAAATTTGGCTCACAAAATGATGTGTCAAGATTTTATTGGTGCTTTTAATTAGAGTGTGGCGGGTCCACAATTGATGCAACCAATAAAATATTGCCACCTCATTTTGTAGACTTCTTTTGCGCCCCTAGCATTACCCAAATCTACATGGTATACATTTTTCGCAATTCACATTTTAAGATTTTTAAATTTCAATCTATGTTTTGAGTGACACAATTTAGGTTTGTTTTTATCTTGCAAAATATTTATATCATTAAATATGGAGATAGTACAATTTAATTTAATGAGATGGGGTGAAATTTTGGAAATTTACTAATATATTTTTTGAAATGATATTCTCCCGCCCGTCTTTCTTTAATTTAGAAAAAAAAAAGTCTTAACCCAATAAATGAAAAAGTGATGTGTTTTGAGTGTAGATAGTTGAATGAGAGAGAAAGTAGGGTAGAGAATAGTAGGTGGATAGTGGTTGTGAATATTACAAGTGGGTCTCACTATTTAAAAAGAATTAAAACATTTCCGTTTTGAGATTTTATACATTAAAGTGAGACAGCTAAAATGACAATTTTTTTAAATTAAAAGAAAACAGATGAAGTATTTTAAATCCAACAAACATTTGAAATCGAGTACATCTTGAAGTTGTGGGAGGATTTTCAGCCTAAAAAGTTGGGAGCTACTTTTGCATTTCCCTCTATAACGTCCATTTTTTAGTAGAAGTTCCATCTTGAATATCAATGTTAAAACTCATCTTGAATTTCAAGGTTAAAGCGAAATTTATTAATTTCCACTTTGACTAAAAAATTCAAAAAATTAATTATCCAAGTAACATTTTTTTTTTATTGTTTTAGAAGTTACTATTTATAATAATTTTTAATGTTTCATTTTGATAATTTTCACAAATTTTAGGTCAAAGCGCGATGAAGTTGATAGTTTGACTTTGACTTTGAAGTTTAAGATGAGACGGGGGAGTATTAAAATTTCTCTAACATTATAACATTCTCTAGAAGTAGGCTATTTTTAATGGTGTAATTATATTCGGTGTGTGACATTAGTATTTTTATTTTATTTCTTGAGGAAGGGGGGATCAAACTCTTGACATCCGTATAGAATGCAAAGACTTATTCTTTGTGAAATAAAACTCATTAGTAAAATTATTTTTCTTACAAATAAATATTTTTTAGTTATATTATTATAATTTATTTGAATAAAACTGTGTCCAAGAAAATGCTTGCATATTAATATTAGACCGATGATATTTGGTTAATTTCACTTATCAAATTCAAAAGACAAGTAATACAATAATGAACTCTCATTATATCAATAAAATTATTATTATTAAAATTTATTAATGCTATTTGATTTCGTTTCTCTTATTTGTTAAGGATTTTTTGTCGTGCGTTTAATGCACGGGTGATACTCTAGTTGATATGGTAAATTCAAGAGTATGTCAAATTTTGTCAATGGCTTGTACCCAAAAAATCAAAATTAAAATCTTGTCAATAGCCAAAAAGTCAAAACCTCATTTTCTTTATGTTATGATCCAAGGGACTCTTCATATACTTCAACACTAATATAATATAAACATATATCATTAAATTTAATAGCATTTACAATAAAGAATCTATTTTTAGTTTTTTTTTTTTTTTTTTGGCACTTTCATGCCAAATCTATACTTATAGTATTTTAAAGTTGGTGAAATCAACCATGGGAATGACACATAAGCTATAAATGGGTTTATCTTGATTTAGAGAATGTCATGTAATATGACACTAGTAAGTAACCCGTGCTCCGCACGGGAATCTATTACGTTAATGTTTTTGTATATTCCCTTTTTGATGTTTTTAATTGATAAATTAACATAATAATTTTATTTGAAAATATATGTATATTTTAAATTAATCAAAACATTTTCATAGCTTTGGTTGTACATAGTTGTAATAAATATATTTTTTTAATTAATTTAGAAGTACATTTAAGTTTGTTGTATGAATATTTCAAAAAACTTAATGGTATTAATAGTAATAGTTAACATATATAGTAACTATTATGATTAAATAATATAATTAATAGTAATAGTTAATATATATTGTAACAATTATGATTAAATAATACTATTAATAATAATAATAAACTTATATAGTAACTATTATAGTTAACAATTATATTTAACTATTATAATTAACTAATACTATTAATAGTATTAGTTAGTTATAATAGTTAAATATTACTCCCTCTGTTCTGGAGCAAGAGTCCTACCTCTTATTTGCACGGAGATTAAGAAATAATGGAAGTAAGTAAGTGTTGTGAATGTAAAAGTAAATTAGGAGAGAGGATGAGTGAGATGGAATAATAATTTGATTGGTTTTTTTAGTATAAAAGTAAAGTAGGAGATAGAGTGAGTGAGATGAATAGTAAATATTCTTTGCTATTTTTGGAAAAAGACTTTTACTCTGGGATGTACCAAAATAAAAAGTATGACTCTTACTCTGGGACGTAGAGAGTAATAGTTAACTATTAATAGTTAACTATAATAGTTAACTATTATAGTAACTACTACTTCCGTCCCAGCTCAATGTGCACTTTTACTGTTCATGTGGTCAATTCATTCGATTTTTGACCATTATTTTGTGAAAATCTTGCTACTATTATACAATTTTAAAAGTTGTTATTGTTTTATTGTTAGAAATAGTATCAATAACATCTTTCAAAATTGCATAGAGATATATAGATTTTCATAAAATTAAGGTCAAAGTTCACTCAAGTTGACAAAAAAAAATCATACAGTGCCATTGAGCTGGGACGGAGGTAGTATTACTATTATAAGTATAAGTTACTATAGTAGTTAACTATAATAGTTACCTATTATAGTAACTATTACTATTATAAGTATTAGTTACTATAGTAGTTAACTATAATAGTTACCCTATATAGTAACTAATACTATTAGCTAAGAATTTTTTTTTAAAAAGTCTCTTATTTATAATGATGCAGTATGATGGGATAAATATGAGTTTTATTTTAATTAATTGTTATTTTATTATTATTTTTGGAATTAAATGTAGTAGGATGATTATAAGAGGTTTTAGAGTAGATTTAGCCTTGATTTAGTAGTTTTAGACTTCTATTAGGTTACCTTATAGGTTAGGCTTTATTTTAGGATGTTATTTCTTGTTTTCCAAGTTTTATGAGTGCTATAAAATAGCCTCAAAGTTGTAATCCGAAAATGAGTGTTTGATTAATAAAAATTACGTTTGCCATCGTGCAATTATTAGGGTTTCAATCTCGTCTTGTTTCAATTCCGTTCGGTCTTAAGCTCATAATCCTTTGTTTTGCTATCATTTGCTATCATTTGGTATCAGCTTCCTGGTTGATTATCAATGGCCGAACGAGGACCAGGAAGCGGTGGTCGTGGTAATCGTGGAAGGGTCTGCAGATCAAAACCCCATGGAGACGAAATCCATCGACATCATTGCTTCAGTAAAATCGAGAAAGACGAATTGCGAAGACAGATTCAAGATCTCCAAAATCGCTGTCTGCGTTTTGAGCTTCGGGAACTCCAACGACTCCTTGAACGTATGGAGATTCAAAGAACCGAACGTTGTCTTGCGCGTTTGGAGGATCCCACCGATGTGGGCTTAGAGTCAGATCTGTGGTTTGACGATGATGAAGATATCTATCCCTTCGATCGGGATCAAGAACTTGAGTGCAAGAAAGAGGCCGATCCTCTTACTCCTGATGAGTTTTGTGACCGATTGAACCCTGTTCCCGTGGATTACTTTGTTGATTCGACGGGTTTCGACGTTATCATTGATTGGTCAAAACCACCAATCTTTGATGACGATAATTGTGAAGAAGATTTTGAGGTTTTTGACCCAGCAGCAGTTACCCTCCCGAGCACACTTGAAGACTCGATAGAGAATTGGATACCAGAAACCATTGTCACAGGGGACACTCAACCGAACATGCCTGAAGACTCGTCCGAGCACCTGGGAGCAGTTTGTGAATTTTTGGGTTCCACAATTTCGGTTTCGAAGGAAGAAGGTATTTTTGGTTGTTATTATTATAAGGATCCATTCGATATTGAAATTCCAAGTATTTCAATTTTTTTGTTTTTCAAGAGATTGATGATTGAGAGCTTTTTATTAAATGGATGGACTGATTGGATGGACATATTGACAAGTAATATCAAATATAAAGTTCGTCGAAGACTGAAGAAAAAATTTCAAGATGTGTTTCCAAAAGCAACGACTCAAATTCGAGGTCGAATTTTTTCTAAGAAGAGGAGAATGATGCAGTATGATGATAAAAGTAGGATAAATATGAGTCTTTATTTTAATTACTTGTTATTTTATTTTTATTTTCGGATTTAATATTAGTTGGTTAGTATTTTCAGTATTAGAAGTATATTAAAACTTTATTTTGATAAATTAATGGCCTATTAGGTTACCTTATAGGTTAGGCTTTATTTTAGGACGTTATTACCAAATGATAGCAAACAAAGGATTATGAGCTTAAGACTGAACGGAATTGAAACAAGACGGGATTGAAACCCTAATAATTGCACGATGGCAAACGTAATTTTTATTAGGGTTTCAATCCCGTCTTGTTTCAATTCCGTTCGGTCTTAAGCTCATAATCCTTTGTTTTGCTATCATTTGGTATCAGGAGTTCCTGGTGATCAATGGCCGAACGAGGACGAGGAAGTGGTGGACGTGGTAATCGTGGTAGGGGCTGCAGATCAGAACCCCAGGGAGACGAAATCCATCGACATCATTACCTAAGTGAAATCGAGAAAGACGAATTGCGAAGAGAGATTCAAGATCTCCAACTCCGCTTTCTGCGTTTCGAGATTCAAGAACTCCAACGTCGCCTTGAACGTGTGGAGGGTCCACGAGTCCAACGACATCTAGCGTGTTTGGAGGTTCCCACGAATGTGGGCTCGGAGTCAGATCTGTGGTCTGATGATGATGAAGATATCTATCCTTTCGATCGGGATCAAGAACTTGAGTGCAAGAGAGAGGCCGATCCTCTTACTCTTGACGAGTTTTGTGACCGATTGAATCCTGTTCCCGTGGATTGCTTTGTTGATTCGACGGGTTCCGACATTGTCATTGATTGGTCAAAACCACCAATCTTTGATGACGATAATTATGAAGAAGATTTTGCGGTTTTTGACCAAACAGAAACCATTGTGTTGCAGCGCACCAGTCCCAGCAGCAGCTCGGTGCAGCACGCACGTCCGTGCCAGTTTCCCATACATGACCGTGCGAATAAAGGCGGATGTGGGAGTCCTGTGCGCACTGTTCTGCACGACCGTGCCATATTCCAAGACACGACCGTGCTCGGGGACCCTCCGCCGAACCTGGGCGCAGTTTGTGAAATTTTGGGTTCCACAATTTCCGTTTCGAATGAAGAAGGTATTTTTGGTTCTTATTGTTATGAAGATCCGTTTGATATTCCTGATTGCAATTTTTCGTCACCGTGGCACATCAAGAAATTGCTCATGGAAAATATTTGTCAATATTATTGGACGGATTGGATGGATGTCATGAAGCGTGGTACAACTAAATTTAAAGTTCGTCGAAGATTGAAGAAAAAATTTCACGATGTGTTTCCAAAAAGCAACGACTCAAATTCGAGGTCGAATTTTTCTAAGAAGAGGAGAATGATGCAGTATGATGGGATAAATATGAGTTTTATTTTAATTAATTGTTATTTTATTATTATTTTCGGAATTAAATGTAGTAGGATGATTATAAGAGGTTTTAGAGTAGATTTAGCCTTGATTTAGTAGTTTTAGACTTCTATTAGGTTACCTTATAGGTTAGGCTTTATTTTAGGATGTTATTTCTTGTTTTCCAAGTTTTATGAGTGCTATAAAATAGCCTCAAAGTTGTAATCCGAAAATGAGTGTTTGATTAATAAAAATTACGTTTGCCATCGTGCAATTATTAGGGTTTCAATCCCGTCTTGTTTCAATTCCGTTCGGTCTTAAGCTCATAATCCTTTGTTTGCTATCATATAATAGGGCAATGATGTGGCAACACTAAATGTAACATTTCTCTAAGACTTGTCTATGTGGCAACACCATGGCTCTCCTCACCAACTTTATATATATATATATATATATATATATATATATATATATATATATAGAGTATTAGACTAGGTATGTAGTGGATGCATTAAAGAACAATAAGATCATTAAGAAGTGACTTTTCAATTTTCAACTAATCAAATTTTCATAATTCAATAGTTTTGAATAAACAATAAGATTATTAAAAAGTGACTTTTCAATTTCTAACTAATCAAATGTTCATAATTCAATGACTTTGAATACCAGACATTGTTTCAAATAACTCACATTATTAAAAGCCACTAAATTATGATGGAATACATAAAGTTTTAAGTATCAAGTGAATTTTAAATGATAGAAAGTAAAAAGATAGATTAAACATGATTTTAATTACTTTACTTAAGAAGTCCAATAAATAATGTACTTAAAGAAGATGAAACATTAGGTGAAAAATAATGCTAATATATAAAAAGTCTCTAACTTATATGACTTGCATTCATGAACTAAAGTAAATTGTAGATTATCAATAGTCTCATAAGTTAGTAGAACATTCACCTTTAAATGCTTTTACAAATTTATGAAAATCAAACATTTATTAATCAAAGTAGCTTTTAAGTTTTTTTCATCTAATACCTACATTAATTTGAAGATGAAATGATTTAATAACTCTTAACTTTGGAATATAGATGGTCATTCCAAGAAGAGTCCAGATCTCATGTGCCCCTCCCTGTGCCCCTCTAATCTGGACCGTTTATGTTGATATTATTCAAGCATGAAAACGGTCCAGACTAGAGGGGCACAGGGAGGGGCACATGTAAGGGCACAGGAGATCTGGACTCTTCCAGGAAAATATAAAATTAGAATGGAAAAAATATTCTTATTATTGTATTACATGATAAACTTCCTCCTATTTCTCTTCTTCTTTATACATTCATATTACAATTGGAACATAATCTTCTTTCCAACAACACACAATCCCCACCACCCATTTTTTACATCATATTTCTTTGTTCTTCTGTCTCAAACAATATATTTGGATTGTGTGATATGTTTGTGCAAGTAGGCCACAAATTGAATACTTCAAACATTTTTGACTTTGACAAAAAGACTTTTGCTCCCAAGTTAACAACTTCAACATGTTGAGTTTTACTTTCCTCCATGAACGTTATTATGTTTTTCTTCCTTTTCTTTTGTCTTGCTTCAAATTTAATCTTCATATTCCTCTTTACCCTTTTTTTTTTTTTTTTGCTTTGCTTGATTTTTTTGACGATATATTATTATGGCTTGATTTAAATAAAACTTCATTTTGACTTCTTTTTATCGTTTTTTTCTTTTTCATTTTGACTGATATTGATTTTTGCATTTTAGTATACATATTTCTTGGCCTTTGTTTTCTCTTTATTTTTATTTCCAATTTATGTATTTTCACTTTCGCTTCTGATTAAAAAAAAAAAACGGGTATTTATTTTATAATATAATTAATTAAAAAATTAAACTATCATAAATGTTAAAAGCTCAATCATCTTGCTACATCTAAGATATTTGTTTCCCATCATTTACCAAAGAAGTTTAAACTTTGAATTCTTTCGATCTCCCTCTCCTCCTGCAAATCATAAAAAGGTTCTTGAGTTATAGATAATCTTCAAATTAAAGTTTAGGATAACAAAGAATATTAGAAAAAAACAATACATTAAAGATTAGTTGATTTACTTGCGCTCAAATCATTTTTTAACTAATGCAAATATCTTAAGAAATATAAAAATAAGTATTGCATCCGTCACTTACATTGAGCTATGCATCATAACTTGATAAATTTCTCCCTCAACTTGAAGTCTGCCATTGTTCAATAAATTATCAGATAACATAAAAATGTTTAAAAGTATCAACTAAAATAGATTTAAAAAAAAATCTCCAAGAGCGTATTGGTCTAACGCCAACTTTGTCGGGGTTATTCCTAGAGGCTCGATCAACATTTTAATTTGTAAGTTGTGCATTTTTTTATTTTATTTTTTTTAAAAAGACAACACCAAGGAATCTATACTTATAGTATTTTAAAGTTGGTGAAACCAACTATAGGAATGCCACATAAGCTACAAATGGGTTTATCTTGATTTAGAGGATGTCATGTAATATGACATTTGCAATCATGGAGTCTTTTGGCATTCTCCTACTTAGGTCAAAATAAGAGGTGATAACCATAGATATGTAAGTAGGTAATTCATACTCCCTCCGGTCCAAAATAACTGTCTTTTTTTGTTTTTGCACAATTTTTCAGGAAAGCAATTAATATCATGATTTAGTGATAAAAGTGTCAACATTACCCCTATTAAATATGCATAATTACTACACTAATTTCTCACAACTAAGACAATTAATAAAGCAAAACAAGTTTCAAGACAAGGGTAAGTAGGACATTTAGCTCAAAAGTGACAGTTATTTTGGACCAAAATTTTGGCTTAAAAGTGACAGTTATTTTGGACCGGAGGGAGTATACAATAAGGAGATAAATAGGCACATATTAAATCCTTTTATCTTTATAGTTATTTTGGACCGGAGGGAGTATACAATAAGGAGATAAATAGGCACATATCAAAATAGATGTCGTTTTGAGAGTTAAATTTTGTCTCAAAATATTTGTCGTTTCACTATTTTCAAAGCTTTTTTATTGCTCTATACCAATTATAGCCTTAATAATTATAGTGAACTATCTCTTACCTAACCATTTAATTACCTAGGTACTTGAATTACTTTAGGGGTATTTGGGACTTCTTCACATGCATAAATGACATTTCTTAATATGTGCGAAACACTTCAAAACGACATCTATTTTGAGACGGAGGAAGTATAACATATACTCTTATATATAGAGTACTAGACTAAGTAGGTTATGGATGCATTAAATTAAGAAGTGACTTTTTAGTTTCAACTAAGATCATTAAGAAGTGACTTTGAAATCTAAGATTAGATTCATCATGAATTAATTCTTTTTTATGTTACAAATTTTAAAGGGAGATGAATGACTAGTTGATTTTGGATTATCAAAAGTCTTTTAAATCAAATAAAATTAAAAATTAAAATATCTAATAAATATATGTTCATATAATAAGTCCTAAAAGATGCAATCTAATTTTAATGATTAATTGAATATGATAAATATTTTGAAATCAAATGTTAGATTCATCATGAAATAATTCTACTTTATTTATGCAACAAGTTTTTACAGAACATGAATTATTAGATGACTTGAGGGATCGAAATTGTTCATGTATTCCAAAAGACAATACTCCATCCGTCTTTTTAGTTTTTTCACACTTTGACTAATGCACGGGTTTTAAGGAAAAATATTTTATATTAGTAGTTGAGTTGGTGTTGTGAGTATGAAAAGTATGATGTGATATGTGAGTGGGGTTGGAATTGTAAGTGGGATAGTTGTTGTGAGTATAACAAGTGGGTCTCATTGAATAGAGAATAATTTAAACCACCCTTTTTGGGAGTGTGAACAATCAAATGGGACACCCAAAATAGCAAAAAGTGAACAGACTAAAAAGATGGAGGGAGTATATTATTCAAAGTCATTGAATTATGATGGAATACTTAAAGTTTTAAGTATCAATTGTTTTCCCTAAATGAAATGGTTCATGAACTAAAATAAATAGTAGATTACCAATAGTCTCACAAGTTAGTAGAATCTTCACCTTTAAATATTACTACAATATTACAAAATTATGAAAACCTAACATTTATTCATCAAATAATAATTTTAAGCTTTCATCTCTACCAAAAAGCCATCCTCCTCATTTTAGATTAAAGGATAATTTCATTGTTCATAGTTTTCTATACATAAATAAATTCAAGGTGAAGAAGACGACGCAACGATATATCAACGCTCCATATCAGTAATATAGTGTATTGTATTTCAATATTTCATGCATTATATGCTAACTCTTGCATTTTTTATCGTATTAATTTTTGTAGGTACGCCTTCAAAAGAAATTGATAAGAAAAATCGTTCTATGAGGCGTGCTTATCTCATGATGAAAAAAATAAAAAACAAATTCCAAATTTACACGCGAAAAAGGATATAGCAAACATAACATAATGATGTCAGACAACTGATATTGAAAAATTAGGTTAGAAATAAAGTTATTTTCGTATTATATTAAATAATTTTTTCACTAATTTTTCGTTATTGTAATTGTCACGCCCCAGAAATCTCAAAAATCCATAAATATAAAATTTACATAATATACATCTCCAAAATACAAAATACCCAACACGGGCGCGTGAGTTCAACTATGAAATCTATACCATCAAAAAACACCTCAACGAGATTATAACTCGGAGATTAGAAACAAACGCGGAAGCAAGAACAACTATTAACAAAAATCCCCAAAGTGCAACCGTATATTCAAAACACTGAACGACTACGAACCCACAATAATATGCGCAAAGGCTCCGAAGGGCAACTATCCCAAATGCGATCAACCTGCTCAGAAGATTCCCGCTACAACGGACCTCACAACGCTACCACTTGCTTTCCTGGGGAGGAGGGTTAAGGAAAAACAATTTGAAACAAGAAACGGGGTGAGATAAAATCTCAGTAAGTTACTAAATGCATCTACATGGCATAATATCATGCAAATCAACGATATAACTGAACAAGTAAATCACATAACAACAAATGAGAAAGCTCCCTATCGCCAACTGTCCCATACCAGTTGGAAATAACGACTAACTCATCATGCAGCACATAAGACTGAAATAAACACGTAACAAAGGATACTGAGCCAAGGTTTCACCAGACTGATAGAACAATCGCTGCGCAGCTTCAACCGATCAACCAATCAACAGTAGCAGTATAACAACTGAAGAGAACCCCGGTTAGAACCGCCCAATCAATCAATCAACCCATTAAACCATCTTCATAGTAGCATAAAAGCTGAAGAGAATACCCCCGGTACCGGAACCAATAACCAAATGAAGTGTAACAAGGGACGGGAGACATGCCATAAAGTCATGCTCCAAGTAAAGCTAAAATGCACACAAAGGAGCTAGCTCTTCTCACATCCAAGGCCAATCTGGAGGAGGGTAATAATGGGGCAAAACAATGGTCAACATCACAATGGACTTGGCTGTGCCATCATAATGTTTCGCATCGCCAAAACACACACAAAATACCAGCTGGACTTTCAAGTAAAGGCTAAGTAATAAAATACTAGCACAATAAACAACCATTGATTCCAAAGTAGGGAATCATACCAATTAATCACAATAAAAGATACAAACGATTACTCAAGAAGAGTTCAACAACAATAGCACAAAGAGTTTCTCATAAAAGAGTCCAACAACATTGACCATTAAAACATAATGATTCCAAGATAAGGCACGTACCAAATACATCCTAAATATGATACCCACAAGTTAATCATAAAGAGCACAACCCAAACGGTCGCTCGCAAATGGCACAATGACTATTACCAAAATGACCCTAAACATTTACTCATAAAGATATACTAGGACTATGAACTCAACCATCTCATCACACCTAGAATTCCAAAGTAGGAAATCAGAATGAATACACCTTAAGGTTAATCAAACCGTAAGTACCCAATTGCCAATTCACGCTTTACCTCCGTCCATAACGAACCAATTCTAAACACCCCAAACGAATCCAAAGGTTACCCTTATTAGAACATGATCACGACCGGACTAAACCCTACACTTTGGTGTTCAATAACCACCCTCTAGGTACTATAGGACATCGCCTAAAACCTAGACCAAGTCTTACTCGAAAATCAATTCGATTGGAACAATCACTAATACATCATAAGATGCCCAAACATTCCCAAACAATACTTGATCAAATTACATAACATCATTGTTCACAAAGGAACCAATTTCAATTACTAAAGAGTTCCACGGTGTCCAACTAAGTCAACTAGAATAGAACTACGGAACCTAGACTGAGACTACACATTGATCTTAAACCTCAACTAAAAGACAACCATTATTATCTGTAACCATGCTTCCAATATAACCATTTCATATTACTCGAAAAGAGATTTCCAACGATAGTTTACTCGACTAAAACGGAGTCCGGATGAAAAAGTTACGGCCTCCGAAAGATTGAACGAAAAACAGACAATTTGATCAAAGTAAGAAATATCATAAAACGTCACAAGGGAGTAATGACAACCACCTAATACTCATTTACCACTTTTATAACTCTAACACACTCCTTACACGGTTTACATAGGCTTACGGTTGACTTCTTATTGTTCCGGGTGCTTACTTTTAAGTTATAAACATTTATGCCTAAAACAGGGGTGCTCGGCCGAGCAGTTCTATATGACTCAGCCGAGCAACCTCGGCTCCAAAATTATGACTTTCTGGTCTGCTCCGATCGGCCGAGTCAAGGGACGTGCTCGGCCGAGCACCTCCTAAATTCAGAAAAACGCAGAAGAACCCAGGTAACCAAATCAAACCAAATTTTACCCAAAACTTCACCATTTCTCTAATACTCAAAATCAAGACTTCCAATAAGCATAATGATGCACCAAAACAACTTGTGAACTTGAAATGGACTAAAATAACACATCTAGAAACCCAAATCAAGGTTTAAATCCCAACCTTCATATAATCACCATTTTTAACCAAAAATCCACATAAATTCCAAATAAATTCCAAACTCAATCAAACTTCAAATATAACAACTAAAGCATTATATAAGCATGATATGAACAATTTAGCATATTAATGGGGGGAAAGGAACTTACCCGGATTTTCTCAAAGGTGACGAAACTCGAAATTTCTTGGCTTCCTACGATCCTATCGACGATCTAAACATGTTTCATGTTTTAAGAAATGAGAAATAATGAGAGGAAGAGGAAGAAAATGAAGAGAGAAGGTAGAGAAGAAAAACTTACCCAAATTCCATGGAAAGAGAGAAAGAGAGAGAGTTGCTGGGAGAGAGAGATGAGAAATGAGGTGAGGGTAAAAGAGTGAGGGAGGTGAGGGAGGGTGTAGGGAGAATTATTTGAAACATTACACTTAGACCCCTCCCCTACTACTACCCTTAACCAATAAACTCCCCACTAACAATTAAGACTCAACACTTCTACACTAGCACAAATGGCCCACATAAAATGCTAGGCATAAATTATTATGACACACAAAATGCACACATAATTATTTAAATAAATAAATAAGCCATAAATAAATAATTAAATATTTATTTCAAAGAAAATAGGGGCGGGTTTTCGGGTCGTTACAGTAATGACTTCTTTTTTTAGTAATTCCTCCCTAAGAAACTGCTAAAGAGAATCGTGCTATTAGACGTGCACATATCATGAGAAAAAACAACCAACAACTTTTAAAGATACGAAGGGAGAAGGATGTAACAAGCATCTCGAAAGATGTACCGACAACTCTTTTCGGCCAATCAGGTTTGAAGTCAAGTCTCTTTCATATAACTAAAGTCTCTTGCAAAGTTTAAGAATAATATTCCTAAGTAAATTTCGGTAGTTAAACCATACACACACACACGGCACACACACGACACATACATATGTGTGTGTGTGTGTGTGTGTGTATGTGTGTGTGTGTGTGTATACACGTTAAAGCTACTACTAACAAATACAATTTTCCATATCCTCTCTGATTTTCTTTACAGGTTCATCAACGCGCACATCACAACGGACGAATAGTTCCAGGAAAAGAAATTTGCTATTGGATAATGAAATAGGTACCACATCCAATGGATCAACTTCTTAAAATGTTAGGACATTAGGTATGTTGAGTTTGTTAATTTAACAGAGTATAAAAAATAGTTGCAGTATTTATTAAGATTTAGAGAAAACTACAATATCTATTGTCTCGAACATATTCACAAATCGATGAACTGTCATGCATTAAAATAAGTAAAAGAACACTATGTAATAAATATAAGTGATAATAAAATAAATTTATTATTTAAATTATAAAAGAAAAAAATTTGTTTTGCGAATTCCACATAAGATAATATTCATTGTTCATTTTAGATGACCCAAAATATTTATTATTCGAAAATATTTACATTATATTTTAGCATATGCACAAACGATTAGGGGATGATAGAGGTGATAAATTGGTGATTAAAAAGAGTTGCATAATTCGGCACTCATTAACCATGTGACCAAATAGAGTAGGTTTTGAGGGAAATTAGGTTCTCCCTAATTTACTAATTTACAGAAAGTCCACTTTTTTTCTACTTGCAAGCATTTAGCGAACAGTTAGGAATAATTTGAAAAACACAACTTTTTATAATTTAAGAAAAAACTAATTTCCCCAAAAATCTTGTGGACCAAATATTTTCTCACCCTCCTAACACAATTAACATATAGGAGAAGAAACAAGGAATTTTTATGATGAACAAATGAGTTAGGCAAAGCCTTATGTGTATTTTGTTATAGTACGTATGGAGTAAAGAATTTATCCAACATTTTCTTCTCTGATAACCACTCACAATATTTACTTTTTCAATATTTTTACTTAATTCTCATTTTAAAAGCAAATGTGAATTTTGTCATGAGACATATGAAGTATAAAATTTTTATTTTGAAAAAGTAGTATTGTACTACTAAGACTTCAAATAGAGAGTTTTTACACATTATTATTAGAAGGAAGAAGTATTTGTTTCTAAAGGAAAAGTTAACGAGATTTGTTAAGGGACAGATGGAGTAATATAGCAAAGTTGAGATATTTTGTACCACTTAGTGTAAGTGTGAACTACATCTTATACTATTCATGATCCAACGTTTTACATACTTAAATGACCTCATCAGAATGTCAGATTTAATCACTATGAGCATTTACAAAGACAGTGAGGGGTATAACCGTTTTCTTTATCTCTCTCTCTCTCTTCCGTCTTCCTCACAAATTTTCTAATTATTCATTTGATTTCATTTTTGGTTGTTCCTTATCTTTTAATCTAAACACTAATGATTAGTGTTTAGATTAAGAGAAATTTCTTGCTTTTTATCAATAAACGGATTGGTGTTATTCATTATTTTAATGGATTACATGGAAAAGATATTTGTTCCATACAATTTCAATTTCAAGCGACATTCCAACGTCGATAAATCAACTCGCTGCAAAAATAATTCGGTACCAAGCATTTTTCATATCTTAAAGCCTTTGCCTTAAATCTTGGTATATTATTTGTTTTCTCTCATTTGTCGAGAGTCGTTGTCTTCTCTCCTTTGTCGTGAGTGTTTTCCTTCGCTCTTTGTTGAGAGCCTTTGTATTTTATTTTTATTCATTGTTGCAATACTTGTGATTTTTGGCTGGGCATTTCTTGCTTACCCAAATGCATTATTGTGTCATGTCTTCAACGCCAAATTCTTACCGTTTGAGGGTTTTCTGAAGGCCAATGTTAGATCGTGTCCAAGTGTAATTTGGAGAAGAATTTGTGCCTCACAAGTCATTGTTCATAAGGGCTTTTGTTGGAGGTTTTGTTTAGGGATAAACGTTCTTCTTCATGATGTATTAGTGATGAATGAGTTTTATACTCGTTTATTGGGTATTTTCTAGACTTATTCTTAGTAAAGTTCTTGGGTATTTGTGTATTTAATGTGTGTTTTAGTTTTTATTTAGAAAACTGGTAAAACCGCTAGAAAGAGTTTAATTCAGAGGAGATATGGCGAATTTTGAAAGTCCAGGGACTTTATAGGAATTTCCAGAAGATAAGGGGCTGCTGTGCAAAGTGTTCAAGCACCAATTTTTATGTTATGAGACCTGAGGACTATGCAAATATCCAAAACTTCAGGGATTGTTTTGTAATTTATGGAAGTTAGGAGGACTGAACTTTAATTAAAAAGATTTGAGGGACTGAAAGGGAATCTCGGAATGCAGTCCAAAAAGGCCAGGAAATCTGCACGTTAATTGGAGAAAATTTAGGAATTTTTATTTTCTATTTTCTTTTAAGGGTGAGCAAAAAATTTATGGAACTGGTCCGGACCAGTGGAACCGGACCAGACTAGCTAAAACTGGACCAGACCAGTACATATAGTTTGGTTCCGGTTCTAAAATATTACAGAACCAGTATATTGGTTCGGCCCTGGTTCTTGGTAAAATTAATTCCGATTCGAACCGGACCGGACTAGTTGTGCATATATTCTATATATATTTATTTTATATGTATTATTATATAGTTAATAAAATTATATACTTATTTTTGTATTATAATTTTTCAAAAATCCATTTAAATTGCTTAATAAAAAAATACTCATTTAATTATTTGTAACTGTGTACCCAACCCAAGCCCCCAAGTCCCAAATCACCATCAAGTCATAGACTCCTAATCCTTATTCAGTTTCACTTTTCAACTTTTATATTTCATAATTCATATCCTCTTTTCAATTTACCCAAAGAGTGAAACCTTAGTCTTCGATTCTTCAACTGCGCCGCCTCTCTCCCTCCCAAATATTGGTTTATTTGAAAAAAAATAAACTTCAAGTGATTAGAACCGGACAAGACCAGACCAGTAGAACCAGAACCAGTGTATTGGTTCTAACAAGTACTGGTTTGGTTCCGGTTCTAAGTTTTTATAGAATCATAGTATTGGTTCCGATTCTGGTTCTGTGATTTTTTGTCAATAAATGGACCAGACCGGACCATGATCACCCCTATTTTCTTTAGGATTTTATTTAGTTTCCTAATTCATTTCGTATTCTTTTTCTTTTATTATTCTTTTTAGGTTTTTTATTTCTAACTATAAATACTAGGTTTTCATCTTTCTTATACTCCCTCCGTCCCAGCACAAGTAAGATTTCTTTTCCTTTTGGAACGTCCCACTAAAAGTGAGACTGCCTAAAATGGAAATATTTTAACCCCACTCATTCTCTCTATTCATTTTTCACCACTCAATTTATTCAACCAACATTACTATATATCCCACTCATTCTCTATTTTCATTTTCTACCACTCAATTTATCCAACTAACACTACTATTTACTCCACTCATTCTCTCTCTTCATTTTCTACCACACATTTACTAGTTTTTCTTAATTAGTGTGCAAACTTCTCTAGTCCTACTTGTGCTGGGACGGAGGGAGTATATAAATTTAGATACAATTATTTTAGATCTAGGTTTTTTTCTTTGGATAAAGAATTAAATCCAAGCTTTGAGTTTGAATCTTAAACCAATTTTTATTTAATTTGAGGTATTTTTATTTTCATAATTTTATTCATATTCATAATTTTACTTGTGATTATTTTAGATCCGTTGCTAGGGTTTATAGACTTGATCAATCTATTTATCTGTGTTATTGGATCTCTTCTAAAATTTTCTATTTACTGTGCCAGTATAGAAATTCACCATAGTATCTTTACGATTTACACATGTGCCATGGTAAATTGTGAAGTGGATAAAATTAGATGATTATCTATATGAAATAATTATAGAATACATTCTTGATCTTGGTTTCTTAAAATGTTCATCAATTAATATTGAGATCCAGACTGTACTAGTTAGATTAATTTATTAATTAGGGTTTCTAGTGAGTGTGTCATTGCTAGTAACTACTCTGAAGGAATAAACAGAGATTGAAATAAATCTCGTGATCAAGTGAATAGGGTAAAAAGTGAAAAGATGTATCGATGTTAATTGAATAATTAGGTGGGGACGAAATCAAATCTGAAGTATTTTTTAATTATTGTTTTTGCTTTAGTTTAGTTTCATTTTTTGTTCTTATGATATAAATAAAATACAAACTTTTCGCCCGATCTTGTCAAGTGACAATTATGTAAACAAATAACCGTTTTTTGTGGATCGATTCTGGACGAGTAAACCGCATTTCTAACCTCCGTACTATTGCAAGAATATCACTTTAACCTTCGTACTATCTAAACAATAAATGTGACCTGTGTACTATTGATAAATTAGCAAATTTAACCAAAATCGTTGAAAATGTTAATTGACTTTAATGGGCGTTAGTAACTTAACAAACTAAATAACTGTTTCATCCATAATCTATTCATTTGTTTCTGTTTTCATCCAAAAAGTTTTATAATTTTCGTTTAAGTCGCTAGCGTCATTTTTCCCTTATATATATTCAAATATATTACTAATTGGAATTGTTTAGAAATAATTAGTAGATTTTTTTATATAACTAACTCCTAATTATTAAGTCAAACACAATGAGTCTTTGTCAACCATTATTAAGTTCAATCACCATCTACAGTAACCACTACTATCAGGAATGACCACCACCCACAAGACGCCACCGGCACCAGCCCCGCCCCGCCACCGGCCTGTCAAACGCCACCGCGACAAAAAATGCCACCGCCTCTTCCGCACAGTCACCATAACAACAAAAAATCCATAAAAATAATCCGGTCCTCAAATTTCAAGATATTTTGATACTTCTACAATGTAGATCTTCTAACAGTGCACATCCAAATCTGCGAATTCAAACAAGAAAATAAACAATGAAAACTTAGTTTCTCAATCCAACCCCAAAATTCCAGATCTGTACCAAAAATTACACACACAATCACGCATGACACAAACCAGATGTGTGTAGATCTTTCTAGATCTACAAAGATATAACACACGAACACAACCCAGATCTGTGTAGATATTTCTAGATTGACTTTGCTTGCAATTGAGAGAAGAGACCGAGAGATATGCAACAGAGAGAGAGTAATGTGACAGAAAGAGAAGGGAACGAGAGAGTGAAAAGAGATGGAGACAGCGTCTGGAAGAGAGCGGAGATGTCAGAGCTTATAGGTGGTGATGGCGGTGACAATAATAGCGGCGAAGGAGGGTTGGTGACGGCGGCGGCGGTAGCGACACACGTTTACAGTGGAGGGCCGTGGTGGAGGTGATGAGTTGTGGAAAATTAGAGAGAGAGAGAGGCCCGATGCTTTTGGGGAAGGAAAAGGGGAGGGGGTGTTTGTAAAATAGGAAGCATATAGTGCATGTGGGGGGTGTTTGTAAATTTTATATTTTATTTTTAGTCTTTTTAATTTGATAATATTTAGATCTACCCCTTTTAGTACTCAACTAAGTCAGATAAGAGTTTGTTTCATTATGGGGGCAAATTGTAAATATTGATAGTAATATCCGTTAAATTTTTAACACTCATTAACGTTCATAACACTCATTAACTATTTTGGTTACTTTTGCTAATTAATCAATAGTACGCAATTTACTTTTGTTGTTTCAGTAGTACAGAGGTGAAAGTGAAAAAACTGGATAGTACGGATGGCAAATATGCAGTAAACTCATTCTGGACTTGCCCTAGATATATTTTTAGAACATAGTCCAGGTTTAGTTTAGTAGGTGTGCGATTTAGCCTCCCAAATTTTGTGATGTATTAGGCTATTTTATTGGAGGTGGTGTCGCGACCCCGAACCCCGCGGGCCCGAGACCGCGAGCTGGACGTCGACTTAAAACCAAAACTATGAAATACCGAAGTTAAAAATTCCATTTTGAACCAAATGATGATAACACAAGGTTTTACAAATCCAAGATTAAATCAACAATGTACATCCAACATAAGCTCCACAGCTTATACCCAAAAGAATAAAATATACAATTCTTAATGACGTCAATAATGGTAAAACTATCCCCAAAAGGTTATATATTTAAATAATGTAAACCGATCCATAACAACCTGCCCCAAAATCTCAATCCTCTCGACGTCCTCCTTGAACCGCGAATCCTAATCCTTTTCCTCCTGGGGGGGGTTAAGGAAAAACAAAGATGGAAATAAACGGGGTGAGATAAAATCTCAGTAAGTTACTAATGCAACTACATGACATGCTAATATGCAACGACCAATAGCAATTAACATAAGACAGATAGCAGCGGAATAATAAGTGACATGCTGACGAACGGTAACATCCAATAATCAATCATATAAATAAACATATAACAACAAATGAGAGGCTCCCTATCGCCAACCGTCCCATACCGGTTGGAAATAACGACCAGCTCATCATGCAACACATAAAGCTGAAATAAACACTCATAAGTGGATACATAGCCAAGGTTTCACCCAACTGAAGAACCAAATAAAGGTCGCTGCGCAGCTTCAATAATCAACAAATCATCATCTTCATAATAGCATGAAAGCTGAAGAGAAATCCCCGGTCAGAAGCGACCGATCAACCCATCGATCAACAAACCATCTTCATAGTAGCATAAAAGCTGAAGAGAAACCCGGTACCGGAACCAATAACCAAATGAAGTGTCACAAGGGACGGGAGACATGCCACAAAGTCATGCTCCAAGTAAAGCTAAAATGCACACAAAGGAGCTAGCTCTTCTCACATCCAAGGCCAATCTGGAGGAGGGTAATAATGGGGTAAAACAATGGTCAACATCACAATGGACTTGGCTGTGCCATCATAATGTTTCGCATCGCCCAAACACACACAAAATACCAGCTGAACTTTCAAGTAAAGGCTAAGTAATAAAATACTAGCACAATAAACAACCATTGATTCCAAAGTAGGGAATCATACCAATTAATCACCATAAAAGATGCAAACGATTACTCAAGAAGAGTTCAACAACAATAGCACAAGGAGTTTCTCATAAAAGAGTCCAACAACATTGGCCATTAAAACATAATGATTCCAAGATAAGGCACGTACCAAATACATACTAAATATGATACCCACAAGTTAATCATGAAGAGCACAACCCAAACGGTCACTCACCAATGGCACAATGACTATTACCAAAATTATCATAAACATTTACTCAAAAGATATACTAGGACTATGAACTCAACCATCTCATCACACCTGGAATTCCAAATAAGAAATCCGAATGAATACATCTTAAGGTTAATCAAACCGTAGGTACCCAATTGCCAATTCACGCTTTATCTCCGTTCATAACGAACCCATTCTAAACACCCCAAACGAATCCAAAAGGTTACACTTATTAGAACATGATCACGACTGGACTAAACCCTACACTTTGGTGTTCAGTAACCACCCTCTAGGTACTATAGGACATCGCCTAAAACCTAGACCAAGACTCACTCGAAAATCAATTCGATTGGAACAATCACGAACACATCATAAGATGCCCAAACATATACCAAATGATCATCACAAAGATAAGTCAAACCAACAATACCTCAATAAGATGTTCCAAATCCCAATTAACACTTAATTAATTTCAAACACAAACTTGATCACAAAGGACCCAATTCTATCACTAGAGTGTACTACAATGATCACTAAGGTCGACTAGAAGGACACCCAAGACTTAGACCAAAACGCATTCTTCAATCACACAAATTAACAAATGAAAACTTTCAGAGGTTCTGTGCGGCCGCCCAAACCCAACTGTGCGGTCGCCCAAAAAGCCATCAAACAAGAACAAAACCTTTCAGATAGATGTGCAGTCGCCCAGACATTTTTGGGCGGTCGCCCAACCTTCTGGTCTGCCGGAAATCGGGAGGGATGAACTGGGTTCTCCCATTTTTAACCCAAACCAAAACTAAACCAAAATCCAACACTCTTAACTAGCCTATTAATGAACTAAAACAACTTATAGGTCAAAAGAACTCATATAACAACATTTAACAACCAAAATCAAGATTCAAACCCAACATTCATAAAATCACCATTTTTGACCAAAACTCAAATAAATTCTAAATAAATTCGAAACTCAACCAAACTACAAATATGACAACTCAAGCATTATATAAACATGATATGAACATTTTAGCATAAAAATGGGGGGAAAACAACTTACTTGAAACCAATGAAAGTTGACGGAATTCGAATATTCTTGATTCTACGCGATCCTATCGACGATCTAAACACATTTCGTATAGAGAGAAATGAGAGAAGATGAGAGGAAGATAGCTAAAATGAAGAGAGAAGGAAGAGAGAAATGTTTACCTTTTACAATAGAGAGAGAGAGAGAGAGATGGCTGGGAATGGGAGTGAGGTGAGGGAGAAAGAGAGGGAGGTGAGGGGAAAAGAGGGAGTAAGTAGAATAATTAGAGAATTTACACAAAGACCCCTTCCCCTACACACTAATACAATGATCTTATACTCCCCACTAACATTTAAGTCCCAACAATACTGCGCTAACACAAACGACCCAAATAAAATGCTAGGCATAAATATTATAACACATAAAATGCACACATAAATATTTAAATAAATAATAATTTAAATAAATAAATAAGCAAATAAATAAATAATAATTATTTATTACTAATAAAATAGAGCCTAGTTTTCGGGTCGTGATAGGTGGTCTCCCATGAGAACAAGGGGATCCGTCTCATGTATGAGACGGGTCGACCCATGACCCATGGGGCATGACCCGCCACGTGGCAGCCTCCCATAGGTCCCAAATTTTTTATTTTATTTGTTTTTTTTGGATTTTTTTTAGTTTTTATATTATTTTTTTGGCTTTTCCGTTGTTTACCAAAAGTAATAGTTACCATAACGTAATGTAATGACTGTATACATATAAGGTAACATTATTCATAAGTAAACGTAACACCTGTTTTACAAACACAAAAGCTCGTTTTACCATTTTTTCAAATGTAATACTAACTATAATTACATGTAACCCAAACAATATCTAAATTTAATTATCATTTATAATGAAATGTAATAATGCTTTTGCAAAAATGTAAAATATTGTGTATTTTGATTTAATTTTTTGAAAGAAAGTAACATTTGAAAAGTAACAACTCATATATATGAATGTAATTGTTTGTACAAGTAAATGTAACAGTTTAATAAAAGAAATTATAACATATTTCTATAGATAATGTAATACTTTTACATGTAACACTAATCAAGTGTTTTAGCTCTAAAAATGTAAATGGTTGAATTATTACTTTTTCTATACATATGTGTTACAATTATGTATAAACATTATTACATATAAGTAACACGTTCGTTACATTTTAGTTGTAATAAGTATTACTTTTGGCAAACGAAGAAAACATAGAAAAAAAAGACTGTTACTTTTCTGTATATATGTATTACTTTTATGTATACTGTTGTTCCCAAAGGGGCAACAAGGGTATGAAAAATGCTAGAGGGGGGGTGAATAGCGTTTTAAAATTCTTTTCAAACCCTTTTGCAAATCAATGGCTTATGCGCACATTTCTCAAATAAGCTAAGTATAGCGCGCAGAGAGAGTGTGAAATGCACAGCGGAAGTTTTAAAACAGCTCTGCGCATGGTATACTGCGCAGAGATAAACAGCTACTGCGCAGGGAAAGCTGCGCAGAGATGAAAAACTCACGCGCTAAGTTTTGGCTAAAGAGTAGGATAAAAATGTGCTAGGGCAAATGAGCAATAACAATTACAGCAGTAAAGTGTAGCAATCTGAAAGATCAAACAAAGCAGTAATACATAAAAAGTTAAGCATGAAATAAGCAGTAATAATGATGGACAAGCTATTTGGAGAGGTTCGATCAAGGAAAGATCTACGTCCTCTACCAAGATGGTTAGTCTTGGATTTCTAATGGAGATCTTATAATATGAGTGAGTATTACAAATTACAACTTTTAAGCTCAATACTAACTCAAGATCTATTATCTATGAAGAACAAATCCTAGACTAAACCGGTGTATCTCAAGAAGTTAGATCAGAATGATCAAAGCTTCAAGAGGTGTGTGTGTGACAGAAATTCTGGGCTCTATGAAAATAAGAGATGAAGAGCACCAAGAATTCTGGTGATATAGGGCTCTTGGGATTTGAGCAAGAGTGTGAAGATCTTGAAGGCTGTTCTAAAGAATCTGGAAATATTGAGCAGCAGTCTTCAGATTTTCAAGGTTTATCAATGAAGCATGAAACTCTAGCTCTGGCTGAACAAGCACTCCAGAAGATGAGCATGCTATTTATAGCTGAGCTCCAAAACTAGCCGTTGATGCTCTGAGCAAGGACGATGAGCTGGCACTATATGATTAGTGCGCAGATGTCCTTTTATAACCGTTGGAGCTCTGATAAAGGTTGATGACCTGGCACAATATGATTGGTGCGCAGGTATCTTTGAGTCGTTGGAGACTGAGCATGAAGACCAAATTCAAAGGCTTCTTTTAGAAGTATGACAGCTGTCTTCTTTTGAAATATGACCGTTGAAGCGTGTCTCCACTAATGGTGTTGCTAAGTGTGCTTATTTTGTCGTTTGTGCACACCTCAGCGTTTTGGCTCAATCCAAAAAGCGTAGCTTGTCTTGACGCTTTCCAAGCTTCTAGAATATGAGATCAGGAGATAAGAACTTTGACCAAGGTTGAGCGTGCGCGCACAAAGGCATGCGCATTGCCGGTGCGCACGGATGCTGCGCATGGGGAGCATGCGCACCATGCTTGGTCATACCAAAGGAAGATCTTAACTTCAGAGTTGGGGAATAAGATCTTGAAAACTGAGAAGGGTCAAAAAGCTGCGAAAGAGATCTATGCGCAGTGGCCACCTGCGCAGAGAACATCCTGCGTAGTGAAATGAATCCTGCTTAGAAAATCTTCGATCCTTCACAGCTGCAAGCCCTATAATCCAAGCCTATACTATAAAATGGACTTGGCTAAAATTGAAGTATATAAACTTCTTACATAAGGTCCTAATGTCCATAAAAAATACTCATAGGTGATGGTATCAATCAATTCTAACATAAGTAGGAGGGTTAAGAAATAAGCATACCCAACAATCTCTCCCTAAATGATTGATGCCATTACCTACTATAGCAAAGGCAATTCATTGTACTTGATAATAACATGTCCATAAAAATGTGAATGGTAACTTATGCCTCAAGTCAATGCACACACTAGCCAATACTATAGATTTCTAGTCTATCCAAAAGATTAACTTACAAAGAGGGAAAGACAGAAATATCATTCAGCGCATACAAATAATATGAGTTTTAGTTTAAGTATGCGTTTAAACTGAATGTTTAAACACCATGCGTAGAAAATATGAGCATTTAATAGTATGCGTATGAAGTTTGAAATAATGCATTCATTGTTCCACAAATAAGAAATTTGATTTGAACAAGATTTTGAAACTAAATGATGCAATTTTTCTCATTAAACTTGAAAATATAAGAGTTGGATATTACAAGTTTTGAATGGAAAAACAAAAGGGTGCGCACAAAAACAAACGCGCACGAAACAAAAGCGCATAAAACATACTATGCGCAATGAGAACAAGAGTTCTCAAAAAGTACTTGTGCAAAATACTTACAAAGGAAGCCTAGTCTATTCTGATGCGGCAAAGGGCTTCACGCAGCTCGTTCTGGAGGCTGTTGAACTTGTTCATGAGTTCAACTTTTAAATCTTGAAACTTTTCTTGGAATTCAACAGCTTTTCCCACATAAGTCTTCATTCCTCTACGCATATCGGAGTTGTCACTGAGCAGCTCATTAAAATTTGCTCCGTAGTCTGTCAGAATGGCAGTCTGCGTAGCTTCCAGTCTTGTGTCAGTATGAAGGCGTTGTGTGTTGATGCTGGCTTGAATGTCGAGCATTGCATAGTCCATCTTGGCGTTGAACGCATGGTAAAAATCCGTCATAGATTTTGATATGCATTCTTGCATATCTTCAATTTTGAGCTCATTCCCTTGCGCAGGAGCTCCTTGTCCAATCTTCACAATCTGAGCTTCTAGATCAGCAAATCCTTCATGTAACCCATCTGCAAGGGTTTTCTTTAGCTCTCTCAAAAATTTTCTGAAGCCACTATCAGTCGCTTCATAGGTGCACACATTATTGAGTAGTGCGCTGACATTTTCGAGTTGTGCGCTGATGGATTTGAGGCAGTCCAGGATAAGTTGATCTAATATTTTAGGCACTTGATCTTGTACCTTTTCTTGCGCAGGCTCAGAGGGATGTTCGTATGAACTAGGATTTATACTCTCCTTTATCTCCTCACTTGCCTTTGCTTTCTCCGCATTCTCCCCCTTAATGGTATCAATCTCCAAACGTTGCGTATCTAGCCGGTACAGCAAAGCGGTTTGTGCATTAAGGAGTTGAGTCAGCTGTAACTGCGTAGCAACTTGATTCGATTGAACAAAATGCAAGGCTTGTACGATCTGGCGCAGCTCTGTTGAAGAGATTTGGAAAGAAGAGAGCTCGGGTACTGTGGATGGAGAAGGCGTAACAAATGGAGAATGTGTGCTGCTGTCAGAGGCAGTGACATTTTCCTTTGTCGATTCAGGTGCATCTGATGGGGTGCGGCACTTTTTCAATCTTTTAGCGCTGCTGCGCACCTTCTGCTTTCTGCGGGGAGAGACATGCGCGATGTCAGCACTATGGATATCTTCTTGCGTTCTTGGCACCTTGAGCTTTGGCTCCCCCTGAACGGTAGCATCATCGCTTGAAGCATTCTTGCGCTTTGCGGAGGACGGTTTGGTAGATGCAGGAGCAGGATCTGATTCTCTGATTGATATTCCCTTGGTAGATTTAACAAAGGGAATATCTTTGCTCTTCTTGGGACTGGGCTTAGCAATGCCCTTCCCTTTGCGTTTATACGCCTCTTCTGGTTCTTCCTGCGCAGGTGCAGTAGAGTCTGCTGCGCTCTTTTTCTTCCCATCAGAGGGTTCTTCTCCTATCCAAGGTTCTTTGATAGGATCCTTGTCAGCTCTCCAGATGCGGTAGTAGTCTTCATTACCAATCTCATTCCGCAAAGCTCGGATATGAATTCTTGAGTAGTACTTGGAATCACAAGACTGCTTCTTGATTGATTTATCTGCAACAAAGGTAGCTAGATCATCATAAGTCAATAATAGTTTAGTGATCAGCCTGCAGTGAGTTCGATACTTGGTCTTCCCTGTGTTGAGCTTTTTGCTATAGCTGTTCATGCCCTTTACAATCTCATTCTAGATAATTTGAGGCCAATCAAGTTGAATGTTATCGAAGATGGCCGCGCAGTATTCCCACTGCTTGGAGATGAAGTGCCCATTATTTCCGTTCTTGCAGTTGAGGGAATCTCCAATGATGGTGCACAGGTGATACATCACCTCACCAAATTCCTTTCTGGCATGCACTGGCCATTTCTTGTTCAGAGAAGGAATGCTAATGAGCTTCTGCGCAAGAGCATTTTGATGAACCTCATCATAGTTGACTGGAGCATTGAGGACTTGGAAGTTACAGAGCCTACGAATATGGTTAGGATGAACCATTACATCGCAGTTTTGAACAGAGGCCATGATTAGTTCCGTTGGGTTTCCTTCGAATTCTGCCGGGATAACTTTTGCAGTTCGGAAGAACTCATCGACGAGCGTTAGTATAAAGAATGATTGATTCAGCGTGAACAACGGAAGAATGCCGGAGGAGTTGAGATGGTGCAGAAGGCATCGTCCAACTGCGTCTTGAGACAGATCAGATTCAATCACTTCTCATCCAGGGATGAAGTATAGGGGACCCGCGTAAGACAGTTGCTAGAATTAGACAACCCGTTGTGCATGGAGTAGTGCGCATGCGCAAATAGCACATACATTCCTATGCGCACCAATCCATACAAAAAAAAACAATGATGCGCAAAAGATCATATAAAGATACGCAAGGAACATGATAGTATGCGCAAAAAGTGAGAGCATAAAGATATGCGCAGTAATAAAAATATGCGCCTGAAGAAAAACACTTAGAGAAATTTCATGAATTCCAAAAATATATATAAACAAAGGGGCATGAAGAACACATGGAATATTCATGAATACTAAAAATGTAAAAAATCGAAAGTTGACCAAATTCGACAAAAAGTATATCGAAATGACCGCGTTGACCAGACGATTTCAACCATGTAAATTATAAAGTCAAACAACAAACAATAAACTCAGAAAAGTTAGATAACCGTCTGTCTGCCATGGAAGTTAACAGACAACAAATCCAACATAAACCACATAAAATGATGATTGATCATGAAATAAACTACATTAAAGAGTAGATCAGGTTAATAGGAATACATAACAACAACTGATTTCAAGAATGATTAACAGATGAGAGAGAAATCGAAAAAGGGAGGGTTTGAGAGCTTCAACCTTAATAATGGCAGAAAGTGAATAGGGAGCAGAAATCATACCATGTCTTTAACAGAGGAGTGTGCAGCTTGAGAGGCTTGTTCTCGGTCTTGGTAATGATTCGATTGAGAGCTCGACGAAGATTCAGAGAATTCGACAATGGGCAAAGATTTTGAAGATTTCTTGCGAGGCGCCATTATCGAAAGGAAGGTTTTCAAGGAAAGAAAAGGATTGAGATTTTACGAGAAGAAGGAGCTTTGAGAGAGAAATATTGAGAGGTTTAAGGTAGAGAGAAGTAGAGAGAGAGAATCGGTTAAAGTAGGGAAGGAAGATAAAGAGGTGAGGCGCACGATAGCGAGGAAAATTTTGGAGGAAAGGTGCAGTGGCGCAAGATAGCAATGCCACGTGTCACCTTAGGGAACGCGCATGTGCAAGCCTATGCGCGCGTGTGTCAGAGCCTAAGGACCAGTCACAATCGGTTCATTTCCCACATAAATGATTTGGCAGGAAAGGACGTGCGCTGTCAATCAATGGCCTTTTGCATTGATGACATCTGGGATATGCACATGGGTGTAAACGGTAATTCCCAAAAAAAATTAAAAAGATAAAGGCGCGGGAAAAATTTAATTACACAAGTACCCTTGTGAATTAGCGTTGACTTTTCAGTCAAGGGCCTATGTGCAATTTCTAATGAATAGTGTACTTACCTGCGATCCACGATGATTGCGCATGGATAGTCATGCACAGCGCATAGATAGCGCAGAGATTCTATAAATCTCAGAACTGTTGCTTCATGCGCAGTAATTGGTTGCGCAGATATATTGCGCACGTTTTGCGTAGGCGCATGAACCTTTTACCTAATTTGCACACTTATCAAGCAAACTTATTAGTAACACAAAATCATATGGACGAGTTTAGCTAAGTTCAAGCATACCCATTTCTTCTCTCAAGAATACAGATCTCTTTGCGTCAAGAGCCTTTGTAAGGATATCAGCAATTTGATTATATGTTCCCACGTGCTCTAAATGAATATTTCCTTTTTCCACGTGATCCTTGAGAAAATGATATTTGATGTCGATGTGCTTTGTCTTTGAATGCATGACAGGATTGTTGGAGACTGCTATGGTGGACATATTGTCGTAGAAAATTGGGCAGTTTCCTTCATGAATTCCATAGTCCACCAATTGTTGCTTCATCCATAGGATTTGGCAACAGCAGCTTCCAGCAGCAATGTATTCAACTTCTGTAGTGGAGATGGACACAACAGCTTGCTTCTTGCTTTCCCATGCAACAAGTCGATTTCCAAGGAAATGACAAGTTCCACTTGTGCTCTTTCTGTCAATTGTGCATGCTGCGTAATCTGCATATGAATAACCTTTTAAGTCTTTGTCAAGCTTATTCCCCGTGGCCATTGGAGTGTCGTATGCTTTAGCATTTTCAAGTCCAAATTTCTTGATTAGGTCTCTTGTGTACTTGGCTTGATTTATGAAGATGTCATCATTCAATTTCTTGATTTGAAGTCCGAGGAAGAATGTGAGTTCTCCCATCATGCTCATCTCAAACTTGCTTTTCATGAGCTTCTCGAAACGCTTACAAAGTAACTCATTAGTAGAACCAAATATAATATCATCGACATAAATTTGAGCAAGTAAAGTGTGATCATTATACTTAGCTATAAAAAGAATTGTATCGATTTTACCGCGCTTGAAGCCTTTCTCTAGTAGGAATTTTGATAGAGTATCGTACCATGCTCTTGGAGCTTGCTTAAGTCCATACAAAGCTTTCTGAAGCTTGAAGACGTGATTTGGAAATCTGCTATCTTCAAATCCAGGAGGTTGAGCTACATAGATCGTCTCTTGGAGTTCTCCGTTGAGAAATGCGCTCTTCACATCCATTTGATAAAGCTTGAATTTCTTGTGAGAGGCATAAGCTAAGAAAATTCTGATAGCTTCTAGTCTTGTTACAGGCGTAAATGTTTCATCATAGTCGATTCCTTCCTCTTGCCTATAGCCTTGCGCAACCAACCTTGCTTTGTTCCTGGTGATGCTTCCATTCTCATCCATCTTGTTTCTGAATACCCATTTTGTACCAATAACTCCTTGATCATGAGGTCTGGGTACTAAAGTCCAAACTTTGCAGCGCTCAAATTGGTTAAGCTTTTCTTGTATAGCAGTAACCCAGCTTGAATCTTGGAGCGCATCATCAATCTTCTTTGGTTCGATTTGGGAGATAAAAGAGTGATACTCATCATCAAAGTTTGATGCTCTCCTAGTACGAACCCCTACATTGAGATCACCAATGATATTTGTAGTTGGATGATCTCTAACTTCACGAACCTCAGGGGGTAAGTTAGGTTGAGTGGTAGGAATAAGAAGATCTTCAATGGGTACTTCATTATCTCCAGCATCAAGGTTATCGAAGGTGATTTGCTGAAGTGAAGAAACATCATGCGCAGGAGGATGTGTTTGCGCATTAGCAGTTGTAACTTCTGGCGCAGCATCTGGTGTATGCGCATGAGATGGATTTGCTTGATTCTGATTGTGATCAGCTTGATTATCATTCTGCGCAGGTGCAGTTTGTGGCTGCGTACCTGTCTCAACATTCTCAGCAGAATCATCAGAATCATTTGGAGCCAAATGTGGCTCAAAGAGAGAATGTTCATCAAAAGTAACATGTACAGATTCAACAATTACTAGAGTAGTTCTATTAAAAACACGAAAAGCTTTAGAATGTTTTGGCATACCCAACGAAAATACCTTCATCTGCTTTGGCGTCGAATTTACCTCTATGATCTTTGCCATTATAGAGGATATAGCATTTGCAGCCAAATATCTTGAAGAAAGCAATGTTGGGCGCTCTTCCTCTCCATAGCTCATATGGAGTTTTGTTGTAGGCTTTGTTGATGAGGGATCTATTCTGAGTAAAGCAAGCAGTGTTGACAGCTTCTCCCCAGAAATACATTGGAAGCTTTGCTTCTGCTATCATTGTCTTCTCAGCCTCAATCAACGTATGATTCTTTCCACAACGCCATTTTGTTGAGGAACTCCAGCAGCAGAGATATTGTGATCAATTCCATGGGCATCACAATATTGAGCAACATCGTTATTCTTTGAACTTAGTTCCATTGTCTGATCTAGCGCTTACGATGTCGTCTTCTTTTTGAGTTTGGAGTCTTCGAAAGAGAGAAGTCTAGATATCATATCAATCATCTTTGGATATCATTATTTCGACCCATGTGTATCTAACGCTCACGATAGTCATCCACCGCAACTAATGTATATTTGTTTCCTTCAATGCTCGCGGTGGTGATCGGTCCAAACATATCCAAGTGAAGCAGTTGTAAGCATTATGAAGTTGAGGATGCAATCTTGCTGGAGAAAGACTGCTTAGGCTGCTTTCACTTTCTTTGCTGCAAAACAGAGATTAGAGATAGAATTTATAGCAGTAAGATCAATAATGGAAACATTGGTCTTACGAGTCCCTGTGAGAAAATTTAGTCCAGATGTGCCATCCTTGATATAGCAATGCGTTGAAGTGAATTGGCATTCTAGGCTTTTATCGCATAATTGTGATATGGAGAGCAGGTTGTGCTTGAGACCTTCTACGAGCGCAACTTTCTCAATGCACACTTTATCATTTCTGATTCTTCCATATCCAACTATGTGCCCTTTTGTTGTTGTCACCATAGCTTACTGAGAGACCTCTTCCTTCACGCACATCTTCAAGAGCGTTGACATCTCTATTCATGTCTAAAATCTACTGTCGATACCAAATATGCGCTTGAGAGTGCGCAGTAAAGTGGAAGACCTTTTCTGCTTGCTGGAACATTGACTTGCGCTTCTACAGCAGAGTCATCATTATCATTTAAGTTCAGCAGTCACTTTAAGAGATTCCTTGCGCGGCTGCGGAGTTGGTGATGACGTAGCTTTGTCAGGTTTGCTCTGGAAAATAGGTACTTGCCATTCTGTCTGCTTGGTGAAGGTGTCCCATTTCCACTAGTTGAGTGAAGTTGAGACCTTTTTCTTGATTGTCCTTGGCGTATGCTCAGGTTCCATTTCAGAAACAGCTTCTGAATCAATGTCAGCATTTGCCACTAAGCAGAGCAGTCCATCCTCAGAGTCAGAATTGCTTTTAGTGTCAGTCTCTATCCAATTCTTCAGTTCCTTCTCTGCGCTGTTTTCTTCAGCAACCATTCAGCGCTGCTTTGATGATTTCTGCGCAGTATTCCTCTTCATGTACTCAAATTTTGGAGTAGGCATTTTGAAGCGAAATGTCCTTGGCATTCTGCAGTTGTGGCAGACCAAGTCATCTTTCTTACTATTGAGAGAGAACAGGAGGTTTGCATGAGGATCCACAAGATTTGGAGAACTTTCTGAATTTGATCTGAGTTTTGAGCAGGCGCAGGAACATGTGAATAGTTAGCCATTGCCCAAGATTTTGAAGCCATATTGAATCGGCACCCAAGCTGTTAAGCTTGAAAAACAAAACAAGTTTTATGAAGGTGTTTGCTCTGATACCACTTGTTGGTCCCAAAGGGGCAACAAGGGTATGAAAAATGCTAGGGGGGGGGGGTGAATAGAGTTTTAAAATTCTTTTCAAACCCTTGTGCAAATCAATGGCTTATGCGCACAGTTCTCAAATAAGCTAAGTATAGCGCGCAGAGAGAGTGTGAAATGCACAGCGGAAGTTTTAAAGCAGCTCTGCACAGGGTATACTGCGCAGAGATAAACAGCTACTGCGCAGGGAAAGCTGCGCATAAATGAAAAACTCACGCGCTAAGTTTTGGCTAAAGAGTAGGATAAAAATGTGCTAGGGCAAATGAGCAATAACAATTACAGCAGTAAAGTGTAGCAATCTGAAAGATCAAACAAAGCAGTAATACATAAAAAGTTAAGCATGAAATAAGCAGTAATAATGATGGACAAGCTATTTGGAGAGGTTCGATCAAGGAAAGATCTACGTCCTCTACCAAGATGGTTAGTCTTGGATTTCTGATGGAGATCTTATAATATGAGTGAGTATTATAAATTACAACTTTTGAGCTCAATACTAACTCAAGATCTATTATCTATGAAGAACAAATCCTAGACTAAACCGGTGTATCTCAAGAAGTTAGATCAGAATGATCAAATCTTCAAGAGGTGTGTGTGTGACAGAAATTCTGGGCTCTATGAAAATAAGAGATGAAGAGCACCAAGAATTCTGGTGATATAGGGCTCTTGGGATTTGAGCAGGAGTTTGAAGGTTTGAAGATCTTGAAAGCTGTTCTAAAGAATCTGGAAATATTGAGCAGCAGTCTTTAGATCTTCAAGGTTTATCAATGAAGCATGAAACTCTAGCTCTCGCTGAACAAGCACTCTAGCCTGTTCACCAGCCACACGGAAAATGAAGATGAGCATGCTATTTATAGCTGAGCTCCAAAACTAGCCGTTGATGCTCTGAGCAAGGACGATGAGTTGACACTATATGATTGGTGCGCAGATGTCCTTTTATAGCCGTTGGAGCTCTGATCAAGGTTGATGACCTGGTACAATATGATTGGTGTGCAGGTATCTTTGAGCCGTTGGAGAC
Source organism: Campanula takesimana (assembly GCA_026119855.1). Taxonomy (NCBI): domain Eukaryota; kingdom Viridiplantae; phylum Streptophyta; class Magnoliopsida; order Asterales; family Campanulaceae; genus Campanula; species Campanula takesimana. The sequence goes on along the minus strand of JAOWBW010000448.1, from coordinate 430,859 downwards.
TGAGCATGAAGACCAAATTCAAAGGCTTCTTCTAGAAGTATGACAGTTGTCTTCTTTTGAAATATGACCGTTGAAGCGTGTCTCCACTAATGGTGTTGCTGAGTGTGCTTATTTTGTCGTTTGTGCACACCTCAGCGTTTTGGCTCAATCCAAAAAGCGTAGCTTGTCTTGACGCTTTCCAAGCTTCTAGAATATGAGATCAGGAGATAAGAACTTTGACCAAGGTTGAGCTTGCGCGCACAAAGGCATGCGCATTGCCGGTGTGCACGGATGCTGCACATGGGGAGCATGCGCACCATGCTTGGTCATACCAAAGGAAGATCTCAACTTCAGAGTTGGGGAATAAGATCTTGAAAACTGAGCAGAGACAAAAAGCTGCGAAAGAGATCTATGCGCAGTGGCCACCTGCGCAGAGAACATCCTGCGTAGTGAAATGAATCCTGCTTAGAAAATCTTCGATCCTTCATAGCTGCAAGCCCTATAATCCAAGCCTATACTATAAAATGGACTTGGCTAAAATTGAAGTATATAAACTTCTTACATAAGGTCCTAATGTCCATAAAAAATACTCATAGGTGATGGTATCAATCAATTCTAACATAAGTAAGAGTGTTAAGAAATAAGCATACCCAACATATACAAACTGTTACTTTATATGTATACAGTCATTACATTAAGTTATAGTAACTATTACTTTTGACAAACCGAAAAAAAACCAAAAAAAAATAATATAAAAATTTAAAAAAAAATAGCAAAAAAAGTTTTTTTTTTTTTTTTTAGGCCTATGAGAGACTGCCACGCGGCAGGGTCGACCCCGGGGTCCTGGAGCCGGTTCAATGGGCCGGGTCGGGCGGGTCAAAAAAACTCGTCTCATGGATGAGACGGGTATGGCATGTGTGCACGGAAGTTTTTGTCATTTTATTGTGACAGATATATTATTGACGATTGTTCGTTTTTGTATACTCCCTCCGTCCCACCCGAAATAGGACATTTTGCCATTTTGGGTGTCCCACTCGAAATAGAACATCCCAAAATGGAAAGCTTTTATTATTTTTTTTATTAGTAGGACCCACTTGTGATACTCACAACAACTTTTCATTTATTATTCTCCACCCACTTTCTCTCTCCTTCATACTCACAACACCTACTTTTCAAACAACTTTTTATAATAAAATATTATTATTCCTTAATCCCTGTGTCGGGACCAAAAATCCTATTTTAGATGAGACGGAGGGGGTAAATCTTAATATTTGGGATAAGTGTCCTACCGTTGTATAACGCCATGTATGTTCTTAATCTTTATTAATGCAATTAGTGTGTTCTTTGCTTTTTCTTTTTTTAAAACAAACAACTATAAGCCTTTAAAGAAAGCTAACAATTTCATTTCCCATCAATACCCCCTCCTCACTTCCTGTATCTCCCGACTCCTCCGTTTGCGGCAGCGCAACCCCTAAACCCTCCTCCTTGTATGTGTGCGAGAAGGAAATCATGAGCGGAGGTTTTCTGAGAAATGCCACCAAAAACAAGCAATTAGTCGACCATGGTCTCTGGTTCCATCGCCAATCAATCTCAGACTCAATTAGGACTCCGATTAACCGGCGCTGCAATAATCAGACACATTCAAAAGCTTATTATGCCCGATTCCCGCATTCTTTTTCCAAGAAGGCCAAGGAACTGGACTTTAGTCGGAGTAGTTTTCTGTCGTCGGCGTTTTCTTCGTCGTCGTCAAAGGTTGGGCTTGTAGGTTGGTATTTGGGAATGATAAAAGCCCGCCCCATTCTCACCAAAAGCATTACTTCTTCTCTTATTTACGTCGCTGCCGATTTGTCCTCTCAGGTACACTCTTAAACCCTAGTCAATAATTGTTCTTCTCAAAGTTTGACTTTTTGATTAAACCTCCAAATCCAAGAAATTGAGAATGTGGCATGATTACCGTTTCTTTCAACATTAATTTAGCAATTTTTGAATTGTGCAATTTTTTGATTGGCACTTGTACTTTGTCCCAATATGAATTTTCATTTTTGTTCTTGATCAAGAACAAAAATTGACATTCATTTGAGTATTAAAAGTAGTACTCCAGAGTGATTTTGGAGTAGAACGTCTCAAGATGAACGACCTAACCCTTTCACGCGCACTAAAAGGAGAATAAGCAATAAGAAAGTGGAAAGCATTTAAAAGAATACTTACTCTAATAATTGGCTACCACTCTTTATTTTATCATCAAACTTCATATTGATTTGAGATATGAATTGATACATTTGCTTCGTAGCTATGCTATTAGTATTTTTTTTGGTAAAAACACTTTAGGGACAGTTATTTACAAAAAGGACATCCATTTTGGGAGGAAAAATTCTTGAAAATGAACATTTATTTAGGGACGGAGGGATTGTCTTACTTCATTCCCCTTGCACTTTCCATAAAAGCGAACAACTTCGTTCTAATATCAACTCAGCTAGTACAAGTTGGGTTTGTGATTAGGAAATTTACTGCTGACTGCTTATGTTTTAACCAGTGATTGAACTCCTTGAAAGCTTTGTAAAATAAAATTGTTACAACTTATTTTTTGTCGTTAATATTGCCCCAAAATGGTTTTCAACTTCAGTCAATGGTGCAAGCATCTTCAGAGCCTTATGATTTCTTGAGGACATTGCGTATGGGTGGATATGGATTGATAATTATGGGTCCATCACTACATTTCTGGTTCAACTTTGTGTCAAAGCTCCTTCCAAAGCGCGATCTCATCACCACTTTCAAAAAGATGTGCTTGGGGCAGCTGGTATTTGGACCTACTATGACTGTTGTTTTCTTCTCCACAAATGCAGGTCTTCAAGGTATTCTGTTCATTGTAATACCATAGTTTAATGTAGGTTACCTTTTTTATTTCATCTCTAGTAACATGAGAAGTGTTTGCCATTTGTTGAAGTATTTTATCTGCAATACGGCAAAAGATATGATAGTCATTGCGCCATGAAAGATCGGTTGTTTCATCAAAGTGGAAACTTTTATAAACCGGAAAAAGATACTCCCTCCACCCCGCTTGAAACTAGACTTATTTGGATGTCACGGAGATTGAGGAAAAGTGTTACAATATTTAAGTATTGTACGAGTATAGAAAGTGAGGGGGTTGTTATTGGGGTAGGGAATAGTAAGTGGGTTTTTGTTGTGTGTATGACAAGTGGGCCTATTAATTAAAAAATATAAAACTTTCCATTTTGGGCTTGTCTAATTTCTCAAATGGGACACCTAAAATGGAAATAACTCTAATTCCAAGTGGGACGGAGGGAGTATTCTTTTTCCTCTCTCCCATCAATGATGTATTCTTGTGCACTGCACAGGGAAAGTTATGTTTACATTTGTGTTGCCCATAGTTGTAAAAGGCGAATGGCGAGAGGTTCCTAAAAAAGGTGAAGCGGTTGAGAGGCGGCCGAAAGGCGAGCAAGGCGGTAAAATAGAACAAAAAAAAAGTATCATAATATGTATGTAACATATACTCCCTCCGTCTCAGCACAAGTAGGACTAGAGGAGTGGGCACAACAATTAAGAGAAAAGTAGTGTGTGTGTGTGTGGTAGAAAATGAAGAGAGAGAATGAGTGGGGTAAATAGTAGTGTTGTTTGAATAAAATGAGTGGTGGAAAATGAAAAGAGAGAATGAGTGGGGGTTAAATAGTGGGGTTGGTTGAATATAGATATATTAAAACATTTCCATTTTGGGCAGTCTCAATTGTTTTGGGACGGCCTAAAAGGGAAAGAAGTCCTACTTGTGCTGGGACGGAGGGAGTATTAAACAAGAGTCAAACATATTATGAACAAGAATTTTGCATTAAATAAAAGTCACAATTCCACACATAATAGCAACTTAACACAACTAATACCAAAAAAAAAAAAAAAAAAAAGAGAATTATATGACAAAAGACACATATGATGTTCAAATTAGTAAACAAGTAGTTGTTTAAAAGCGCGAAAATGAATTTCAAAGCATGTTAGAAAAGAGAATAATATATGAGATTAAGCTAATATATAATTTCAAAGGTATAATTCCATATTGGAGATGAATAGAAGAGATGATTAAAACTTCAAATAACAAAAGGAGACCCAAATTAAAGAGATAAAATAAAAGTAAATTAGTAAACATAATAACAGTTGCAAACCTCCATTTAAATATTAGAAAAAAGAAAGTATTGGTAGTGTTTTTGTCACATTTCTTTGTCATCGTTCTAATTAGTTGTTTATCGCACTTATTTTCTTTCAATCGCTCGAGATAAATTAGGGCTATTTTTGTTTCTTTGCAAACCACAAGCTATCTTTACCCCATATTTTTTTAAAAGACAACATTTTAAGCTAAAACATTAAAATAAAACTACAAAATGACACATATTCCTATTATGTCTTTTGACAAAGGCGGATGCCTCACACCTCTTGCCATAATCAAGAAAGGCGTCGCCTGGGTGAAAAGGTGAATTACAGTCCGCCATAAAACGGGCAAACGACCAATGTATGCAACGTAGTGTCCGATTTATATCAATTAATGCAATGTAGTAGCGAATTCTTACATTGTGAAACGTACTTGAAGTAGTTGTATCAAATAATGCAAAATTCGAACAATTTGACAAACGTACTTGAAGTACGTTGTATCAATTAATGCAACGTAGTAGAGGCTAAAAAGTTATTACGTTGCATTATTTGATACACAATAAGCAAGTACGTTGTCTATTTTCAAAAGTAAGCACTACGTTGCATTAATTGACTTTTAACACCCGATACGTTGCATATTTTAGTGATTTTCCCGCCATAAAACTAAAAGGCGGTCGACCCCTAAAGGGGCCAAAAAGGAGAGGCGGGCGAGAAAGGCGCTAGCCTTTAACAACTATGGTGTTGCCTCTAACAAGGGGTATTTCGTGGTGTTTGTGAACGTCAGGTGAAAGTGGTACGGAGATAATTGCTAGATTGAAGAGAGACCTGATCCCTACTTTCATAAGTGGTGTTATGTACTGGCCTGTATGTGATTTCGTGACATTCAGATTCATTCCTGTTCATTTACAGGTATTGTCTCAGATTTTTATTTTCTTCTGTATTTTAACAAAAGTGCTTCAAGGTTACATCTGTAGATGGTTAATAATATAGATGTCTAAGCATATTGATTTCTCCTGAAATGATCTTTTTTTTTTGGGCAGCCATTGGTTAGTAATTCGTTTGCATATTTATGGACAATCTACATGACGTACATGGCAAGCCTGGAGAAAGCACTCCCCAAGTAATGTTGTCATAAATTACCAGCAGTAGTGTGTTCATGCTCCGGTTTGATCTTATGAACTGATCCTACTGCTGCATGTAAGAGCCTGGACAATGTAAAGGGCTAACAAGATTCTTCTTGCTTTGAAGAAGTGACAAAGCGGATTATATGAGCTGGGTTTGTCATTGAAGCACAACTGTTACTGTCACGCCATTCTATTGTACTCATCTTACTCTTTCATGCGTAGTTAGATTATGTTATGGAAACCACATGATTAATCCTACTCTCATATAATGTGAGATGGATCTATCCCTGTTTCTTGTTCAATTTGTAAAATGTGGATTAATCATCAGTTGATTGAATTGTCTTTTCGTGATCCCACGTTTAATCTAGAGAAAAATTATCAGTTGTTACATGCTTGAGAAATGCTACGTCATGGGATAAAAAGCAATTAACTTGATGATTGTTGGCGTGTCTTCAGAAATCATGCAATAAGCATCTGTAACTTTGGTATCTCGAGAATTGAAGCAAATCAATATATATATATATATTTGTGAAAACTGACACTCTGACATCAGTTTTCATCAAAATCCGAAGACATTTGTAAAACTGGTGTCTAGATTGACAAAATCGTACTCTTAATTTACAAGAACAAATAAAAATCTGTCTTTTCAGTACATGTATATTTTTCTACATTGCTACAATGGAGCTTCATTGTGCTCTAATGGAGTCATGGTCCACAGATCTTCTTTGACTGGGCAGCGGTGTGACTTTTCCTTTAACAAACAGCGCCTCCGTTTTTTAATGTTGCGTCATATCTGAATGAAAGTTGCTGTAAGCTTCCAACAATTTTGAAATGACTGAGATTTGTTTGCCATGAGATCCAAAAATAGGAAGAATGACGCCACATCTCTACCCATTACAGCGTTTTCTGCAACTAAATAGAGAATCGGAGAAAGCTTCACAAACAACTGCTTCACACCTAGTCTCCGTTCTCAGATGAAAAAGGCATGGGAAACAGACTTATCTGACAAGATAGGTAATGTCAGAACTATTCACATTAAGTATTTCAAAGTAAAAGGGTATGTGAAAAAGCAATTTAACTCCACACTACACAGAATGAAGAAGCTTCTACACTCATCTATTTTCATCATCAAGGAAATAGAGAGCCATGCATGAATAGTTGCTATAAGTACTACCTCTATCTCAAAACGATCTTCTCATTTGCCATTTCTCATTGTCCTAATTCTTCCAGTTTCTACAGTTTAGGCTTAAAAGTGCATAAATAAAACATGGCTAGTCGAGCAAGTGTTCACATTCTTAAAAAGTTTGAATAGTCAAACTACTCTTGGAACGCGAATCTCATGATCAAGAAACTCAATCAGAGGTATGCTTATACTCCCTCCATCAACAAAAAACTGTTTCTACAACCATTTTGGTTTGTCCTAAAATAACTGTCCCATTTCTAATAATAGTAATAACTAATTGTGTAATCTTAATACGGTACAAGCAAGTAAATCAAGCTACACAAAAGCATAGACTTGTCAAATGCGACAGATATTTTTGGGACGGATGAACAATAAATAGCACAATGTTCTCAATCATAAAAACCAAACGATGCAATATGGTTGATCGTGTTCTGTAATTACCTTAAAGCAATTGTCAACTCACAAGTAGATCAAAACATTAATAAATAGCACAATGTTCTGAATATGCTGGCCAATTGAAGAGACGTGGCTTGACCAAACATGCAAACTAGAGTTGATCGTCTCTAAATTGCCCCTAAAATAGATTATTTGAAATCAAACGAGGTAACGTCTGAATTCAAACTATGCAGGAAAGGAAGGTTAGTACAGTCAATTGGCTGAGAATGGACATCCCAAAAAATGCTGTTCTAATGGGACGGCCCAAAAACTGCTGTTCTAATGAGACGGCCCAAAAAATCATACCTCTTCGAGTGGGATGGAGGAAGTACATAATACTGGAATCTAATTTGCGATGGTGGTCTCTAGCAAAAACTAAAAGCCAAAGTAACAGTCACTAACCATCCAGTTCAGGCGAAAAGGAAATGAGCACACTTAATGTGTGATTAAAATGAACTTGAAGATAAGGAAATGAATTGTAAGACACAAGTATCAGCAACTCCATTTATTTATTCACGGAACAATGAAGCTTTATTGATGAAAAACAGTACATAAAAGACCACAGAACCTGGTTGAAGAATGATTTCGAAGGTGTGAGGTGGTTGGAGGTTCTCACAATCAATATGTCTAAACAAACTCTACGAAAAAGGTCATCCCCAATAACTGTCAATGCAGACAATTGATTTCAATCTAGCCAATCAATCCAAAACTTCCTACAGTATTCACAATATATTCTTTTTGGCATTCCATGAATCGCTCTTCATTCTTCAGAATCCCAAGTTGTTTGACTATAATAGATGCTTTTCATTCTTCAAATGCACATGCAGAGATCTTCTCGAGTTGGGTTGCCCAATCTACCCCAAGTATGTGAGGATTTGTCTCCACTGTGACACGAAAATCCAACATAGATGTTGACACAGAGCCAATTGTCCTTTGCCAATGGCTACTCCCAGAAAAAGTACCATTTTGATGGGGTATTATCTGACTGCTCCTTGACCTAGCAAGTCCTACACAAGATTCTATCAATCTTTTCAAGTAAACATCCAAACCATTATTTAACAAGTTACCACAATCCAACGACACTCTAAGACCCTCATTATCCACTTTTCGCTCCAAAACACTCCTTAACGACCTGCTATCAGGTAACTGGCAACTGTTTTGACATGTCTCGGGGTGGAAATTACATAAAAGCCCACCATAAAGTGTTTTTCGAGGGCCGCTCCCTTTTATAGAAATACCAAGAGGAGCTGTAACTGGGCTTCTGCTTTGTACGGTTGAATTTTCTGAAACAACTTCCTCCCCATCTTCCACAGATAGAACTTCAACAGGTGGTCTACTACCAAGAGAAAACAATTCAGTAGGACTTTGATTTTCTTGTACCTTCTTCCCCTCTTCTTCACACGCAATATTTTGGGTCTTCGCGTGGGGCCCAAGAGGAATCGGACGGTCTCGAAATTTCCAATCCCTAGGTGATCTACTCTTCCGAGAAGAGGGAGGGAATGCATCACAGAGACTGTTCCTTTGATGGTTATTTCCAACTTTAACATTAAGAGATCCCGATACCCTTTTGAATTTAGTTGGGGGAACTTTAGCACGACAAGCATTGTTAACAATGCCTAGGATGAGACGGTTGTGAAGGGAGAGATTTTCCCTCCCGATAGTTCGAACACAAAATTTGTCGAACTCATTCTTGCTAATCTTTGAACTGAATAATTCCTTAAGTAAATCAAAGTATTTCTCAGATCTCTGAAGCCCAATCTTTTGATATAGAATGTGCTTCATCTCGAAGGTGTCAATTCTGGTATACTGCTGATTGGCCACCATTTTATTCCAAATACCTAAAATTGATCAATACCAGAAGCCCCAATCAGATTTCTAAAAAAATAAAATAGCATACATTCAAATTCCAATTCACAATCTAAATATGCATCCCTAAAGCATTTCAGAATCAATCATACTTCACAAGTAATAGTAATAGTAATAGCTAAATGATTAAAAATAACCTAATAGCAAAATGATTTTTTTTTTTTTTTTTAAAAAAAAAAAAACACAAACAAGCTCAAACAAGGATTCAACAATGTCCGTCACTTGCGAGGCTGAAACTAATAAAAAAAAAAAACTAATTGCATAAGATCAACATGGAAACTCAATCAAGAAATACAAACGCATCAACCGAAAGCAAGAATTAACGTATATCAAACATGTGATAGAAGCAATTCTCGATATTAACGAAAATGATTGAAATTTGAAACCCAATAAACAAAACCCAGTTCTCAAAAAAATTATTTATAGAAGAAATCGAAACCCTAAGTGAAATTGTGAGTAAGAATGGAATTAGAAATTAACCTGAATCAAGGAAGAAGACGGTTGGTTGGTACTTAGATTACGGTTTCGGCGGCGGTGTAAATAGTTTGCCCCAAATTGCGTAATCGATCGAGGGTTTGTCGTTAGTTTGGTACAGTTCAATGTGTTCCAATTATGGACATACCAAACTGGGAACTCGGGGGAACACAAAAGTCAAACCTTTGCTGCCTTTTTCCAAATTTTTGGGTTTGGGGCAGGGTGAGATCGGTTCGGTTTGGTACGGTTTCTAGCTAAAACCGGCACCGAACTGCATCTTATCGGTGTCCAGCATTTGAGTACCGAAATGTTTCGGTTTTAAATCGGCTCGGTGTGTTCGGTTTCGGTGTCGGTCGGTAGCGGTTCGATGTCAATGAGCTTATTAAATGGGCCATTTTAGTTGGGCTTGCGCCAGGCCCAAATTGAACTACTTGGGCTAAATCAAACAATTGTAAGTTCAAATAGAAGGATTTAAACAAAATTAATCCAACGGGCCCTGTTGGGCTTAACAAACATTATCCTACTTGGCTATTTGGGCCAAATTAAACAAAGACATGTTCAAAGTTCAAACATAATTAATCCAACAGGAAATAAATGGTACTACATCCTCCACGTCAAAGCTTGAATAAAAATAAAATCTACTTCAATAACATGATAATAACTAAGGATTCAAAAAGTCCAATATCAGATTAGACAAAAGTCTTGAATTTCCTCCTCAGCACAAGTCCATCAATTCATAACAACCTGCACAAAGAAAAAACAAACATTAAGAGTGTGTTTCATTACAACAAAAAAAAAATAAAAAAATACTTCAGTCAGGACAGAGGGAGTACATAACCCATAGACATTCTTTTTAGAGAACTTTTCAAAGTTCTCTAAAAAGAAATACACCTAGTTCTTTAAGTTTAGCACTATGGCAGCTGCAAAAAAAAATAATAAACAACTAAACAAAAAAAATAAAAAAAAAAAACTGAATGGGGCTAACAAGTAATAAGGGCAGCAATAAACATCAACAGTAAACATCACCACTAAACATCAACACCAAAATTTAGTACCATAGCAGCTTTTAGCTTCACCACTTCACCAGCACACTATTTTACCATTTCCATTTCACTTCTGAGTGTGACCAGAATCCAGAGAAACAGGAAGGGGCAATGCACCAGTAGACACTATCTTGGTCAAAGAGCAATTAACAAACAAATTAGACCGAGGAACAGCTTCTAAAAGCACCCACTTGAACTCACATATGACACTAAATGTGACTCCAGATGCATAGAAACAACTTCATTTTCAACAATCGCAGTCCAAAAGATACTCGGGAATGAGATAACTAAAGCGAAACAGTTTAAAATATAGAACACGTATGACTAAGGAATTGAGAAGTTGCAGGACAGAAAAAGAAGAAAGTCTGAACCAGCAAAGTCCCACCTAGTCTGGTAACTTTCAAAGGAATGAAAACAAAGAAGCAAGTCTGAACCAGCAAGTCTGAAACCAGGTCTGATCAAAATACACGAGCTTCTCAGTTTCATTGCTATAGAAAAGGTAAAACTTATGGAAGTTGCAGGACAGAAAAAAGATACCAGGGAACAGTAATAGCAAAAATAATAAAAAGAATCATACCAAAGTCAATCAATCATCTATCCCGCAAGGTTAAAAAAAACTTTGGTCTACCGCCGAAAGCATCTAAAAGAGCATAGAAATAGAATGCCATGTCAGTTGTGAAACAGCACATAAAAAATACCAACAAAAATAAAAATTAAAGAGAAAGAGAAAATTTACCAATTTCAAGTGCCTCTAATTTTTCTTGCAACTCTTCCGCGGCCTTAGCATGCACATCTAGAAGCTCAATATCAACGGGTGTAGAGCGTATCTAATCTTGTGCACAAATTAAAGCTTCAGCGGTTTGAGGACTAAGGGAGCTTCTAAATGGATCAATCACCCTACCACCGGTACTAAATGCGGACTCCGAAGCAACGGTAGAGATTGGCATCCCCAAAATATGTTTAGCAACTTGGGATAGGATGGGAAACTTAGTAGAATTGATTTTCCACCAATTTAAAACATCAAATTTCACATCTCTCTTTTCCATTCCATCGGACAAATAAATTTCTACTTCGATTTTATCCATCATCCCTCCTTGCTCTTCCAAATATTTTAAAAAACTAAACTCCAAATTAACTTTACCACCAATGACCGCAAAAGAAGATCCTCCAACAGAATTTGAAGATGAAGAAGACCCCTTATTACTATTACCATTGTTCACACTATCCGCTTTCAGTTTGTAATGATCATACAAATCATTCAATGTTTTAATCACTTTCTCAAATATAAGCTTGGCCTTGGATGAATTAACTCCATGAATTTGACCCAAACACCATCCAAGATAACACATTTTATTGCGAGGATCCAAAACCACAGCTACATACAACAAAAAGTTCATATTATCCATATTATCCCAATACTTGTCATATTTTTCTTTCATTGAAAATGCCATTGCTCTCTTTACCTCATCCAAATCCAAGCACATTCGTGATATATGTGCATGCATTGTCACAAGTTCACCAAAAAATAAATTCGATGTTACATACTTAGACCCAGAAATCAGATTTGTAACATTATAAAAAACACTCAAATACTCAATAAATTGGGTTGCATTATCCCAATCACTTGTGTCGGGAGGCCCTGTAACTTTTTCTGTTCTCTTTCTTTTTCTTGTGCTACCCTCAACTTCTACTTCACCATCACCAAAGTAATCATAGAAATTGTAATCTATCATTTTCATCCTATAAAAAGTCTTCATATACTTCACAGCAGTTTCCAACATTAGGTAGGTCGAACTCCACCTAGTTTCAACATCAAGACAAGGTTTTTTTTACAACTGATATCAACTTTTTCAGCACATTCTTTAAACTTTGCAGCCCTAGATGGTGATGATCTAACATACCTCACAGCATTTCTAATTCTTGAAATGGACACATCTTGTTCCTCTAACCCATCTCTCACAACAAGATTTATAATATGTGCACAACATCTCAAATGCATGTACTTACAATCCAATATGGAATTGGGCCCTTTAACCATTCTTTTCAAGTATCGAATAGCCCCATCATTCGATGAAGCATTATCTACTGTCACAGTGAAAACCCGCTCAACGCCCCATTTTTGTAAGCACTTGTAAACCAATTTCCCAATTGTGTCACCTTTATGATTAGCTATAGGACAGAAGTTCAAAAAAAAAAATTCCTCAAAACCCAATCATCATCAACCCAATGCCCAGTAAGACACATATAATTGATATTTTGAACAGATGACCATGTGTCAGTAGTAAGGGAAATTGTTTGATTTTTTAGAAGCTTCTTAACATTTTCAGCCTCCTCCTTATAAATCCTCAAACATTCTCTAGCAACGGTCCACCTAGATGGCAATTTAAACAAGGATTCAATTCCCAACTGTATTCCCTAAATCCTTCATCATCAAAAATACTAAACGGTCTATTGTCTTTGATGCACATTCTAGAAAGTGCCCTTTTGCATTTCTCTACACTAAAAGAATGAGTACCAAGAGAACCACCTTCCCCCTTTCCTACTGGCTTAAAACCCAAGGTAGATTGCTTCTTATCTCCTTTCTTCCTTAACAAAACTGGAGACTTAGGACAATAGTATTCTAAATGACTCTTTAGACCAGAGGTACCATTATATTTAGAATGACAAGCTAACACTTGAGAGCAGTAAGGACATTTTGAGCTTGATGCACCTTTTACATAAGTGAAATGATCCCATACCATTGATCTTTTAGCTCGCGTAGTCACATTCCCCTTCTCATCATCAGCCTCTCCCTTATTAACATCTTGTTCTTTAGTGCTCTCCTTTTCACCATTATTACAATTTTGTTCCTCAATCTCCAAATCAATGGATTGGCTGGATTCCATCTACAAAAATTCAAAACCATAAAATTTCAATACAACTAAAAGGACAAATTGTAAACTTTTTTAATCTCATTAAACAACAGAACCTGTAACACCAATCACACCCAAATAGTATGTACAGAAACAATAGGCAAAAGAACAGGGAAACAAAATCTAAGTTAACACTTAACAGGTAAATCGAAGGGAAGCGAAATTTACCTTTTGTCTCTATGGAATGATTTGGGGTTGAGGGTACAGAACCTGCAACACCAATAGATATATGAAACAAATTTTGGTCAAATTTTGATTAAATCGCAAGCCTAGGGTTAGGTTAAGAACTCGAGAACGAGATTCTGATTTCATCAAAATTTAACAACATTAGATGAAATCAGAAAGCTTGATAGAGAGAAAGAGAACGAGATTCTTACCTGATCGTCGCTGGCTACGGTGCAGCAAGCAGGTGAAGAAGCGGCGCAAGCCGCAAGGCTAGGGTTGGGTCGAGCTCGTGTTTGAACTTTGAAGGAAAATAAGAAATTGACGCTGAGGGTTAAAATGTCGGAAGGAAGGAGTATATATTCAAAAGACAAAACGACGACGTTTTAAATTGTCGGTTCGGTTCGGTTTGTAAAGTCGGGATTTTTCTCTTGAACCGAAACCGAGCCGCCAGATTCGGTTTTTAAAATTTTACAAACCGTACCTTACCAATATCTTATTGGTTCGTTTTTTCGGTTTTTGTCGATTTTTCTGCTCACCCCTAGTTTGGGGTCTATGGCTGCGGTATATTTATGGAGCATGTAGTAAAAACTAAAATACTCCCTCCGTCCCAAAATGATCTTCATGTTTGACTATTCAAACTTTTTAAAGATGTGAACACTTGCTTCACTAGCCATGTTTTGTTTGTGCACTTTTAAAGCCTAGATTTTAGAAATGAGAAGAACTTTTTGGGACAATGAAACATGGCAAATGAGAAGATCATTTTGGGACGGAGGGAGTAGTAAACTCTCAAAATGGCAAAAAAAATAAAAAAATTATAAAGGGCAATGCTAGGGACACAAAATCTTGCGCCACTGCACTTTTCCTCCAAATTCTTCCTCGCTATCGTGCGCCTGAACTTCTTTGTCTTCCTTCCCTACCTAAACCAATTCTCTCTCTACCTCTCTCTCTACTTCTCTCTACTTTAAAACTCTCGCTCTCTCTCTCTCTAACCTCTTCACTCAAACCTTCATTTTCATCTCACAAACTCTTCATCTTCAACCTCGACCCTTCTTCTTCTTCGTCTCTCGACCACTTCAATGGCGCCGAAGAAAAGCAAAACTCAAGAACCAGAAATCGTCCTCTCCGATTCCCCCTCTCATTCTGAACATGAGAACTCTCAGAATGAAGAAGAATTAGAAGAACAAATAGAGCAACCCACCGTCGATGACATGGTATGTTTCTTCATTACTCATTACTTTCGCCATTGTTGTTCTTGAAGGTTTCATAACTCCCTTTTTCAATTTCTCCATCATTTCTCAATATTTTTGAAATCGATTGTTGCTATGCGTTCGTATTCCTCTGATCTACAGTTATATGTTGTTTATTCTATGATCTTTTAGCATTTGAGTTGCTTTCTATGGATTTTTAGGTCCGAAAACCTTCTTGCCAGTCGGACTTTTTTTTCTGACTTTCTGGGTTCATTATTTGTTTGTTGACTTTATAATTTACATGGTTTTGATCGTCTGGTCAACGCAGTTATTCTGATATACTTTTTGTCAAATTTGGTCAACTTTCGATTTTTTGATATTCTTAGTATTCATGAGTATTCCATGTGTTCTTCATGCCCTTTATTTATATATATTTTTTGGAATTCATGAAATTTCTCTAAGTATTTTTCTTCATGCGCATATTTTTATTACTGCGCATGTCCTTATGTTCTCTAACTTTCTGCGCATACTTTTATGTTCCTTGCATATCCATATATGATTATTTTGCGCATCATTGCTTTTTTGTATGGATTTGTGCGCATAGGTATGTTTGTGCTATTTGCGCATGCGCACTGTTCCATGCGCAACGGGTTGTCTAATTCTAGCTACTGTCTTACGCAGGGTCCCCTATACTTCATCCCTGGATGGGAAGTGAATGTAGCAGATATTTCTCAAGACGCAACTGGACGACACCTGTTGCGCCATCTCAATTCCTCCGGCATTCTTCCGTTGTTCACTCTAAATCAATCATTCATTGTGCCATCTCTCGTTGATGAGTTCTTCAAAACTGTAAAAGTTGTCCCGGCAAAACTCGACGGAAAACCAGCGGAGATGATCATGGCCACTGTACAAAAGAGCGATGTAACTGTTCATCCTAACCATATTCGCAAGCTCTGTAGCTTCACAGTTGATAATTCTCCAGTTGATTATGATGAGGATCATCAGAATAAACTTGCGCAAAAGCTAATTGGCGTACCTTCTCTAAACAAGAAATGGTCAGTTCATGATAGAAAGGAATTCGATGAGGTGATGTACCACTTGTGCACCATCATTGGAGATTCTCTCAACTGCAAAAATGGAAATAACGGGAAGTTCATCTCTAAGCAGTGGGAATACTGCGCAGCCATCTACAACAATGTTAAACTCGACTGCCCGCAAATTATTTGGAATGAGATTGTAAAGGGCATGAACAACTATGGTAAAAGGTTCAATGCAGGGAAGACCAAGTACAGAACTCACAGCAGGCTGCTCACCAAACTCTTGTTGATATATGGTGAACTGGCTACCTCTGTTGAGAAGAAGTCAATCAAGAAGCAGACCTGTGATTCCAAGTGCTACTCCAGACCTCAACTCCAGACTTTGCGGAATGAGATTGGTAATGAAGACTACTACCGCATCTGGAAAGCTGACAAGGATCCCAACAAAGAGCCATGGATAGGAGAGGAACCCACTGATGGGAAGAAGAAAAAGAGCGCATCAGACACTACTGCGCCTGCGCAGGAAGCACCAGAAGAGGCGTATAAACGAAAGGGGAAGGGCATCGCTGAGCCCAATACCAAGAAAAGGAAAGACATTCTTTTTGTTCAATCTACCAAGGGAATCTCAATCCCAGAATCAGATCATGCTCCCACACCTGCTCCTGCTCCTACAAGACCATCCTCAAAGAAGCGCAAGGGTGATCTTAGTGGCCTTTCAGAAGATGCTGCTGTTCAGGGGGAACCAAGGCTCAAAGCTTCGAGTACGCAGGAAGCTATCCATAGTGCTGACATCGCACATGTTTTTCCCCGCCGAAAGCAGAAGGTGCGCAGCAGCGCTAAAAGATTGAAGAAGACCCACACTCCATCCGATGCACCTAAAAAGATTAAGGACAATGTCACTGCCTCTGACAGCAGTAAACATTCTTCATTTGTTAAGCCTTCTCCATCCATAGTTCCCGAGTTCCCTACTTTTTCAACCTCTTCGTCGAATGAGATGCGCCAGATCTTACAAGCCTTGCATTCTATTCAAGATAATCAAATCGCTACGCAGTTACAGCTGACTCAACTCCTTACTGCACAAACCAATTTTCAGTACCAACTTGACACGCAACGTTTGGAGATTGCTGCCATTAAGGGGGAGAATGCGAAGGAGAGTGCAAAGGCAACTGCGAAGGAGAGTAAGGAGAGTGCAAAGGCAAGTTCATCCGCAAATCTTTCTGAGCCTGCGCAAAAAAAAAGCACCTAATGTATTTGATCAACTTATCCTGAACTCCCTCAAATCCATCAGCGCACTGCTCGAAAACGTTAGCGCACTGCTCAACAATGTGTGCACCTTTGAAGCGATTGATGGTGGCTTCAGGGAGATTTTGAGAAAGCTAAAGAAAACCCTTGCAGATGGGTTACATAAAGGATTTGCTGATCTAGAAGCTCAGATTTTGAAGATTGGACAAGGAGCTCCTGCAAGGAAATGAGCTCAAAATTGAAGATGTGCGAGAATGCATAACTAAATCCATGACGGATTTTTCCCATGCGTTCAACGCCAGGATGGACTATGCAATGCTCGACATTCAAGCCAGCATCAACACACAACGCCTTCATACCGACACAAGACTGGAAGCTACGCAGACTGCCATCCAGACGGAATGCGGAGCAAATTTCAAAGAGCTGCTTGATGACAATGCCGATATGCGCAGAGGCATGAAGACTTATGTTGGCCAATATGTTGAATTCCAGGACAAGTTTCAAGATTTAAAGGTTGAACTCATGAACAAATTCAATAACTTACAGAGCGAGCTGCATGAAGCCCTATGCCGCATCAAGGTAGATTAGTTTTTCCTTGCAAGTATTTTGTTGTTGTTGCGCAAGTACTCTTTGTGAGCTTTTGTTCTTGTTGCGAAAAGAACTTTGTTTTGTGCCTAGTTTAATCTTGTTCATATCTTGTAATTCTGCAACCATTATAAGTTCAAGTTTAATGAGAAAAATTGCATCATTAGTTTCAAAACCTTGTTCAAATCAAATTTCTTATTTGTGGAACAATGAATGCATTATTTCAAACTTCATATGCATAATCTTAAACTGTCCATATTTTCTATGCATGATGTTTAAACATTCAGTTTAAACGCATACTAAACTAAAATTCGTAACCTTTGTATGCGCTGGATGATATTTCTATCTTTCTCATATTGTAAGTTAAATCTTTTGGATAGATTAGAAATCTATAGCACTGGCTAGTGTGTGCATTGACTTGAGGCATGAGTTACCATTCACATTTTTATGGACATGTTATTATCAAGTACAATGAATTGCCTTTGCTATAGTAGGTAATGGCATCAATCATTTAGGGGAAGATTGTTGGGTATGTTTTTCTTTTAACCCTCTCACTTATGTTAGAAATTGATTGATACCATCACCTATGAGTATTTTATGGACTTTGGGACCTTATGTAAGAAGTTTATAACTTCAATTTAGCCAAGTCCATTTTATACTATAGGCTTAGATTATAGGACTTGAAGCTATGAAGGATCGAAGATTTTCTTAGCAGGATTCATTTCACTGCGCAGGATGTTCTCTGTGCAGGATGTTCTCTGCGCAGCTTTTGACCCTGCTCAGTTTTCAAGGTCTTATTCCCCAATTCAGAAGTTGAGATCTTCCTTTGGTATGACCAAGCATGGTGCGCATGCTCCCCATACGCAGCATCCTTGCGCACCGGCAATACGCATGCCTTCGTGCGCGCACGCTAAACCTTGGTCAAATTTCTTATCTCCTGATCTCATATTCTAGAAGCTTGGAAAGCGTCAAGACAAGCTACGCTTTTTGGATTGAGCCAAAGTGCTGAGGTGTGCACAAACGACAAAATAAGCACACTCAGCAACACCATTAGTGGAGACACGCTTCAACGGTCATATTTCAAAAGAAGACAGATGTCAACCTTCTAGAAGAAGCCTTTGAATTTAGTCTTCATGCTCAGTCTCCAACGGCTTAAAGGCACCTGCGCACCAATCATATTGTGCCAGGTCATCAACCTTGATCAGAGCTCCAACGGCTATAAAAGGACATCTGCGCACCAATCATATAGTGCCAGCTCATCGTCCTTGCTCAGAGCATCAACGGCTAGTTTTAAGCTCTCAGCTATAAATAGCATGCTCATCTTCATTTACAAGTGGCTTGAGTGCTCGTTAAGCCAGAGCTAGAATTTCATGCTTCATTGAGAAACCTTAAAGATCTGAAGACTGCTGCTCAATATTTCCAGATTCATTAGAACAGCCTTCAAGATCTTCATACCTTCAAACTCCTGCCCAGACCAAAAGCCCTATATCACCAGAATTCTTGGTGCTCTTCATCTCTTATTTTCATAGAGCCCAGAATTTCTGTCACACACACACACCTCTTGAAGCTTTGATCATTCCGATCTAACTTCTAGAGATACACCGGTTTAGTCTAGGATTTGCTCTTCAATGAATAGATTTAGATTTGAGTTTAGATTCATTGTAATCTTGTAATAGTTACTCATATCAATATAAATCTCATAGTTAGAAATCCAAGACTAACCATCTTTGTAGAGGACGCAGATTTTTCCTTGATCGAACCTCTCCAAATAGCTTGTCCATCATTCTTACTGCTTACTTCATGCTTAACTATTTATGTTTTACTGCTTTGTTTGATCTTTCAGATTTCTACACTTTACTGCTGTAATTGTTATTGCTCATTTGCCCTAGCACAATTTTATCCAAATATTTAGCCAAAAGTTAGCACGTGCGTTTTTCATTTCTGCGCGGCTTTCCCTGCGCAGTTGCTGTTTATCTCTGCGCAGTATACCCTGCGCAGAGCTGCTTTAAATCTTCCGCTGTGCATTTCACACTCTTGCTGCGCGCTATACTTAGCCAAAATAAGAGTTGTGCGCATTTTCCATTGCTTTGCAAAAGGGTTTGAAAAGAATTTTAAAACTCTATTCACCCCCCCCCCCTCTAGCATTTTTCATACCCTTGTTGCCCCTTGAGAGAGAAGTGGCGGTGGTGGGGAAGTTTTTGTCAAGCATGACTAATCACTCTCTCTCTCTTTTATTCTATTTATTTTAAAGTTACTCATAACTTTTAACCAACCAAACAAGATCTAGAGCTTTCTTTGGATGTTTGGATCTTGGGCTGGATTCTTAGTAAAGGAAAAGCCATATGGCATATGGAGTAGGGATGGCCAAAACCGGTTTCGTGCCCGGTTCCGATTCGGCATATAGGTGACCCTTAACCGGCCCATGCTTACCCTGGGTCCGATTCCGATTACCACAATCCGGTTCCGGTATGGTTCTGATCCGGTTTCGATAAAATTATTGAAAAACAAGTGATTTTTGGTCTGGTTCCGGTCCGGTTCGCCATTTATGTGAACCGTAACTGGCCCGGATGAATGGCGGTTCTGGTTACTCCGGTTCCGATTTATTTGCCGGTTTGCTCCGGTTCCATGCTTCTCCGGTCCGGTTTTCCAGTTCTGGTTCGGTTTGGTCATCCCTAATATGGAGTTCAATGGCTTCAGGATTTAGTTACTTATAAATATGGAATTTTTGATTCGAGAGCCATCTAAAGCCAGTAAAAAGCCTTTTTAGCATATACTCCCTCTGTCTCAAAATACTTATAATTTTTAATACTCCCTCTATCCCTAAATGAGTGTCCATTTTTAAGAAATCTTTGTCCCAAAATGAGTGCCTTTTTTTAACATAACTTTGTCCCTAAATGTTTTTTTCGAAAAAAATTTCAACGGTTTCTTTATACGTGCAAAACTAAATGTTTGGAAAGGAGATTACGAGATTATATATGAATCTTTGCTAGCAAATTGTACATAAAGTTGCGATTTTCAGTGTCTCTTAAAATAAAATTTGAACACTGATTTAGGGACAGAGGTAGTAATAATAAAAAAATTAATTTATCATTTATCTAGAGTGCATATGAGAGTTTGTTTCAGTTGTTAAACTCAAACTCATGTGTGAACAACTGTGAAAAGAATGTCTCAGTTATTAAACTCAAACTCATGTGTGAACAATGGTGAAATGAATATCTTAGTTATTTTATTAAAATTCATGTGTGAGCAACTGTGAGATGCATGTCTCAGTTATTATAATAATTGTGGAAAATTGAAAGATGAATTTATCAGTTTTTACAAGTGAAAAATGAATTTTTTTTTGACATAACTGTGAAATCACAAAACTGTGAAATCACATAAGTGAGAAATCATACAACTGTGAAATCAGATGAGAAATGATGTTACAAGTGAAAAATGAAAAAATGACATAACTGTGATATCACACAACTGATAAATGATTTGAAAAATGATTTTACAAGTGGTAAATGATTTCTCAATTAATTTCTCAAATTAATTGAGAAATCACACAACTGAGAAATCAGTTGTAAAAATGATTTTACAACTGTATAATCATACAACTATGTAATCACACAACTGTGTAATCATACAAACTGTGAAATTAATTGAGAAATGATTTTATAAGTGAAAAATGAAAAATGACACAAATGTGAAATCAATTGAAAAATGATTTTATAAGTGAAAAAGAAAAATGACACAATTGTGAAATCACACAAATGTGTAATAATACAACTGTGAAATCACACAAATGTGTAATAATACAACTGTGAAATCAATTAAAATAAAAAATGATTTTTTCAATTTTTTTCATGTGAAAAATGGAAATATTATTTTTAAATTTGATTAATATTTTGAATGTACTTTTTTAATTCATTTTGACGATACGATTAATACGGTGATTTCAGATTACTTTTTTGATTTCTAGATTTTGAGATATTGTATTTTAAAACTTTTAGGGGGAAAAAAGGAGAAAGAGAGAGAGAGAGAGAGAAAGAGGAGAGAGAGAGAGGGAGAGAGAGAGAGAGAGAGAGAGAGAGAGAAAGAGAAAGAAGAAGAAAGCAACTCTAGGAAGCTGAATTGGGATTTCCGTCTTGGTCTCGTTCACTCCTGGTAAGGAAGAGGGGAAAAGGGTGCTGTCAGCTTAGCGTTGGAACAAGCGTGTGCTCCACAAGCTTCAGGGGCAATCTCGTCCAGCGATTTTACAAGGGTGTTTTGGCGAGTTTCAAAAATGTTAGTCCTTAAAGGTAGTTTTCATATGGACAAAGGACTTATTGGTCAAAGCCTCTTCATTTTATTGCATTGGGTTTTATTTTACTATTTGATTTTCCTGACAACAAATACCTACATTTCTTGCATTGAGTTTTATTTTGTTATTTGATTTCTCAAATTTGAGTTTCTAGTTTGTTCCAAAATTAATTTTGTTTGTGATCTTCTTCTTCTTCGTCATTTTCGCATTCTTCATATCCTTCTTTTAAAATTTGAAAAGATTGGTTTTCTATTTTCTGATTTCTTGGTTCAAATTTGGGTTTGCAATGGTGGTGGGTTATGTTTTGGGTTTGGATGTGCTGACTCTGAATTTTGTATTTTTTGTTTTGAGTTTTGATTATGAATGACTTGAATTTGGGTTTGGTTGTTGTGGTTTGATTTTGGGTTATGAATGACTGGAAACTCAGTTTAATTAAAACGATTGTCTTGGCGGTTGTGGTGGTACATAAATGGTGGTATTGCTGGTGATTCTAAAATGATAGGGATACGCTGCTAGGTGGTATGGTGGTGGTGTTTTGCACAAGTTGTGGCAATGGTTGTTATAGTGGTGATTCTAGAAAGGTTTTTTTTTTCTTTTTAAGTAAGTTCATTGAAATGTGAAGCAAAAAAAGTATAAAAGTCAAGACGATGGTGGTGTTGATGGTGGTGGGTTAGCTTTCATGGTGATGGCGGTGGTGTGAAGATGATAGGGATGAACATGATTGGTGGATATGTTTGTTACGGCCTAAACGAAGGCTTAGTTATAAAATACCGCAAATGCACGGTGTAGTTATAGTATAGAAAACGGTAAATGCGGGTCGATCCCACAATGACAGGGTTACTTTGATAAAACTTTGCTTTAGTAAAAACATCGAAAAATAATTGATTGGGGGGGTATAATTGTATTGTCACTGAACTAGAAATATATTGCAAAATACTCTAACTTTGGATGAAAACTCTTATGAAGAAATACTTCCTGGAATTGGGACTCAAACAATCACATGTTCATCATTTAATCATGCTCTTTTGATTAAACTTCCATTTTAAAACAAGGATGGTACGCTATGTTGTGTCAATTTCTTAACCAAGGCTTAAAACACACGTATTTTAATACTAACACGGCATTTCTCTCGATGGTTCCGTTCATTAGTAAAACCCATTAAGTTCATTAAAATCTACGTACTTCCACTCAATGACATCCCTAGGCCATTAATCTACTCTCGTGATTAATAAAAACCCATTCACTTTGTATGGTTCTGTTAATCGAGATTCACCGCTAGGTCCTTCTCTCGATTAACTGAGATTCATACAAATTATGGACGTCATCATGGTTGTAGGCGTTTTAGTATAATACAAAGAGATTGATTTAAGATGAAGAGAAATAAAATGAGCATGAATTAAAGTGATTAACAAATGAGGCTGAGTTTCCAACCCCAAGAATAAGGGAGAATTACTCACAAGCCATTTGATTAACAAAATATACAAGATATAAGAATACCAATATAAAGATTTA
The DNA here is from genome assembly GCA_026119855.1 of Campanula takesimana. Classification (NCBI taxonomy): domain Eukaryota; kingdom Viridiplantae; phylum Streptophyta; class Magnoliopsida; order Asterales; family Campanulaceae; genus Campanula; species Campanula takesimana. The sequence goes on along the minus strand of JAOWBW010000448.1, from coordinate 407,678 downwards.
GAGAAGAAGGAAACTTAGTCTTGCAATGATGAAAGAAACAAGGGCTGAAAATAAATCTGTGAGAATTTGTATTGCTTTTCCTCAAGAACACCTCAAAAGATGGAAATTAGTAATATTATGAGACTAAAATTTACTAGAGTAATGTTACAATCATTTCTGGATCCCTAAAATACTGAATTCCAGTCATTTATATAGGTCTTGGAGGAAGAGATGTGCTTATTCCCGGAAGGTTTCTTGAAAATGTGCCTTTTGGAAAAATCTGAAAAGTTGCTGAACAGGGGGTGCTCGGCCGAGTCAATGAAGGTGCTCGGCCGAGCAGGCCTTTGAAAATTTATTTTGCCTTTCTGATGCCCATGCTCGGCCGAGTCTTGTATGGTGCTCGGCCGAGCACCTAGGTGTGGTCCGACCGGGTGTGAAGCAAGGTCCGACCGGATCAAGTCTTTTTGCATGGGCGAGCTTGAGAAACGGCGCGGCAGTGCATAAATGAATTTCTGGCTGTTCTTGTCTTCAAACCCTTTGCTCCGGTCCATTATAAAATCCATATTTTGACCCGAAAAGACCCTAGAAAACCTGTTTCAACCACAAAGTGATACCAAGAATAAAATCTACAAAATATATATAAAAATAAATCAAAAGTACCAAATAGAGCTATGATTGAAAGTAAAATAGTGGGTAATATATATTATAAAAGACTATAAAATAGTCGTTTATCAATGTTTCAAACTTACACTTTGACCCCTTATTAAACTGAACCTTTTTAAACCATAAATATTAAAAAAAAAAAAGAACAAAAACTATTAATTATGTTAAAGTTGATATAAATATTAATAAAGATAAATGGGTCATGTCAGCACTTAATTAAGCAAGTTACAATTTTGTTAGGTTATGGGGTCTTTTTGAAATTTTTCATAGCTCTATATGTTAGAAAACTGACGCTTGGTAACTTTTATTAACCTTCTTTTTTTTTTTAATGATTTTAGTTATTTTTGGGCAAAAATATAAAATTTGCCACCGTACTTTGAGTCTACCTTCACATTTGCCATCATACTTGTTAGAGACATTATCCCATATCGGGAATTAACAAGCCATGCCTTGACTATATAAAGATCCTGGGCTACTCCTCTCATTGCCAATTGGTTTTGGGATGGAACTTCAGACTTTATCATGGTATCAGAGTTGACCCGTTACACGTGCAGGCCCAATGGCCCACGATGTTGCTCCGCGCCACCCGTAACAAGTCCACGTTGTAAGCCTTAGCAAAGTCCGGCTATATGTGAGGGGGCGTGTTAGAGACAATTAAAGATCCTGGGCTACTCCTCCCATTGCCAATTGGTTTTAGGATGGAACCTCAGACTTTATCATAGTATCAGAGCTGGCCCGTTACACGTGCAGGCACAACGGCCCACGATGTTGGTCCGCGCCACCCGTAACAAGTCCACGTTGTACGCCTTTGGCAAAGCCCGGCTGCACGTGAGGGACTGTGTTAGAGACATTATCCCACATCGGGAATTAATAAGTCATGTCTAGACTATATAAAGATCATGGGCTACTCTTCCCATTACCAATTGATTTTAGGATAGAACCTCATACTTTATCGATACTTTATCAATTTCGCCACTATACTACTTACATTCTCGCCCACGAAACTTTTTTTTGCACTAACTTCCATTAAAAATTTGACAAAAATATTTCAATGCCCTCCTCTAAAGTTTGGTCAAATGCCTGCTCCATCCTCACCTGTTTTTCTATTTTTTTTCTCCATAAATTATCAACTTCTTTATCTCTATTATGTTTAGGAAAATTAATTTAAAATTACTCCCTCCGTCCCAAAGTATATGTCCACCCTCCTATTTACATGGAGATTAAGATATAGTGGAAATGATGTAAGTGTTATGTGTATAAAGGTAAAGTATGAGAGAGAATGAGTGAGAGGGAATAGTAAGTTGATTGGTGTTGTGAGTGCAAAAGTAAAGTAAGAGAGAATGAGCGGGAGGAATAGTAAATATTTTTAGCCATTTTTGAAAGTGGACATATACTCTGAGAGACAGACTAAAAAAGAAAGGTGGACATATACTCTGGACGGAAGAAGTATTTAATTTGTTTTAGAAAATAAGTCCAAATACCAGCATTATCACTAAACCACACTACTACCCTAATCACAAAACACAAATTATATGTAAGGTTTTAGTAGTTATTAATGCTAAATACTCCGATTATAATGGATGGAGACCCGGATGTTGAAGTGAACTCAATGCTAAATACTCCGTACACAGGGAATGTAGAAATTTTAATGTATTTTCAAAAAAAAAAAAAAAAAAGTGTGCAAATAAATGACAACAATAATCAAAAAGAAAAATATTACTCCCTCCGTCTCAAAATAATTTTCACGTTTGACTATTAAAACTTTTTAAGGATATGAATACTTGGTTCACTAGCCATGTTTAGTTTATACACTTTTAAGCCTAAATCGTAGAAATGTGATGGACTTTTTGGGACAATAAGAAATGGCAAATGAGAAATTAGAAGCACATTCTTCCTCTTTTAAGGTTTGTCTGGTGCACACTTTTAAAACAGGAGATTTTCATAAAATCCGCTTTCTCCAACCATGACCCCTACAGATAACCGTCAAGTTCAAACTATGTATCGTTTCTTAAATCGTTATAAATACCATTAATGTCGGCTTTACAAATAGTACACATAAATGAATACTTGCCCTGAACTCGGAGTTGGAAAAAATTAAGAGAAAATTTTGGGGGAAACTAGTTTCTCCATAAGTTATAAAAAGTCTTGTTTTTATAGGGGTTAAAGTTTAGGGTTTGGGGTTTAAGGTTTAGGGTTTAGGCCTTTTTAGGGTTTAAGAAGGGTTAAAAAACAGAACTTTTTATAACTTATGGAGAAACTAGTTTCCCCCAAAACCAACTCAAAAATTAAACTAAATAACATATAAATTATGAAATATCAAATATAATAAATAGCCTTATGAAAACAGAAGTTTGTAAAATATACAACAATGAAATATGAGGAAGGATATATAATAGCCCCCCTTCAAAAATCAATCATTTCGATTTCGATATATGTATTTGAGAAAGTTTCTCTATTGAAGAAGAAGACGGACGCTCTGAAAGAAGGCTGATAGATGCTTCATCTCCTACTTCTTCGCGAGGTTCAATCACTATTTCCTTCTGTTCAATATCATTATCAGGACGCTTGTCAGTTTCTTCTGTCCCAAACTCGATCCATTTTCTACTCTTTGCAAGGTCCAAAGCGGGATACAACAAAAACCCGATAACAACAACTGAGCCACTCACTAAAACTGTTCGTAATGATGCCAAACACATGACAAGAAGAAGCAAGAACGAAGGAGGAATGCATAGCATTATCACTCCAAATGTTTGTAATGGTACCTTATAAGGTCTGTGAAGATCTGGCTTCTTTATTCTCAGTTTTATGAACGCTGCGAATTCGAAAAGCATTCCTATGGCATAGAGAAAGTTGAGGAATTCCAAAATTTCTTGAAAACTCATCCATGATAAAAAGATTACGCCAGTTGCAGAGAACAAGATGCTGATTGTGGGTGTCCCATACTTTGACCTGCATATTTTTTTCGCAAACAACATATCAAATGATCATACATTTTTTCAACATTCATTTTGTGACGGAGGGGGTTATTACTATCACATTTAACAAGTCTGTGTTAATTGAGCATGTTTTACTTGCTTACACTTTTTCAAACTTAACTAAAGGAAAATCAAACAAGTTCTTTCAATATAATTCAAGTAGGAAGAGGAAATATGACAAACCTTTTAGCAAAGACGGAAGGGAGCATTCCCATCTCACTCATCCCAAGAAGTTGGAACGCATCGCTACTCATCTCAGCTTCAAACAAGCCCAAATTAGACATAGCAGAAGCTGCCTGTATCCACCATTTGAGCCAAACCCCACCAATCAACATCCCCGCCTCAGCAAAATACCCATCACTCCACTCGCTAGAATCCGTCCCCAACGCCCCCGTGGCAGCAAGAAGTGGAATTAAGTAAGAACAAACCACCACCACCACTGCCCCAAACAAGGCCTTAGGGAATGTCCTGCTAGGATCATTAACCTCCCCAGCAAGTGTACTAGCCTTATCCCAATAATTCAGATTCCAAAACATACTATTGAAGTAACCCCTCCAATTCACTTTCTTGAAATCCACAACCCCCCATCTTTGAGGCCGAATTTGAGGGATCGAAAGAACACCCATAACAAGAAATGGAAATAGAGAGAAACCAGCTAGCAAAACAGCAGAAATCCCAACAATATGAAGTCCTCTATAATTCAAATAAGTTAAAGAAAATGTGATTCCTAAAAGAGCTGGAATTCTAGCATACAAATTATTAAACACTGGAATTGAATGCTTCAAGTAATCAAGAAATAGAACAGGGTAAAGGGCATTATCCATAACCCCACTAAACCATTTCCAGAACCCTTCTTGGAAACCCCAAAAAGGGCCAAAAGCTGATGAAATCCATATGACATAGCCGCCATTTTCAGGGAAGCTGGTGGCGAGTTCAGCTGTGATTAGAGCTTCCGGGATGCTCCAAAAGATGGGGAAAATCAAGAAACCAAGCAAAGAGAAAAGAGGGCCGCCACCAGCTTTGACTGAATCTTCTACACCGAATGGGCCGCCGGAAACTTCATAGAAGATCAAAGCAATTAGAGGTAATAACGTTAGCTTTGGGTTTGATTTTGATTTTGTGGGGGTGGAATTATTGTCACTGATTACAATTTCCTCATCTTCACCCATCCACAAGAACTGGAGAGGAGATGGAGGCGAAAAAACAAAATCTTTTTTGGGGGGGAAGATGGAAAATTTTAGATACCCATAAAGAAATATACAGAAATCGTAGAAATTGAGGGATTAAGGGGTTGGAATCTTGGATCTGGGGGGGGGGGGGGGGGTCTCCTTCGTCTTCTCTACTGCGTGCTGCTATTGTTGTTCATATGAATCTGTAATTTGGTTGACTTTTTAGAAGACATGGAATTATGGAAACGTAAATGGAAGATATTTCTACGCTACTTGGCAAGATTATTGGTGGAACAATTGGCGGGTAAAATCCATCCCTCGTTGGGAGGTCAAAAGATTAGAATCTCTCCAGTTTTGAATAATTTAATTTTCAAGGTAATGATTATTTCTTGTTAATGATAGATGCTCCCCGTTTCATGTGACTTGAGAGCTGAGACCAAAAATTTTGACACACAAATTAAGGAAAAGTAAGAGAGAGAAATAGTGGGAGAATGTATTTGTGAGTATAAAAAATTAAATATGAGATAGAATAAGTGGGAGGAATAGTAAGTTGATTGGTGTTGAGAGTGTTAATATTTTTTATTACCTTCGTCACATCTCAATGTACACAATTTGACTATTTTGGTCAACTTAATTGAACTTTGATAATAATTTTATAAAAATTTAGGTATTTTTATGAAATTCTTAAAAATGTTATAAAAACAACAATAATTTTTAAAATTGCAAAAAAAAATATCTAGATTTTTATAAAATTATGGTCAAAATTCGATTAAGCTGATCAAATAAACAGTAATTGCACACATTCTGAAACGAAAGTAGTATATACCATGGTTTTTGGAGGCGTGAGAAATGTCGCAATACCTAAATTAGAATTCATGGTTCTGTATGCTGTAGGGTTTATAGGGTTCATACGTAATACTCTTTCTATCTCAAAATATATATCGTTTTGAATTCTTGCACAATTTTGAAGAAATACAATTAATGCATGTGAAAAACTCTCATATACCCTTAAAGTAATCAAATTACCTAGGCAATTAAATGCTTGTTCAAGGGATAGTTCACTAACATTAATAAGGGTAATTCGTATACAACAACAAAAAAACCTTGAAAATAGTAAAGTGACAAGTATTTTGAGACAAAATTCAACTCCCAAAACGACATGTATATTGAGACGGAGGGAGTAGTACTACATTTCTTCATTTATGACGAAGTCTCATGTGAGACGATCTCATACATGAAATGGGTTTTGATGAGAGAGAAAGTGGACTTGCCCGCCCCGCTTATAAAGAGCAAAACTATTTACTTCTTCGTTAAGACTCGTTTTTTGTGTGAAACCGTTTCACACAAATTTATGTCTTCATTTATCAATAAATCTATATAATAATAATAATACTAAACCAGAAACCAGCTGACATCATATTGGACACTTGGCAACACCACATTGAAAATTTTCCCTCAAAAAATACTTGCTGGCATCAGCTTAATTATTTAATTTACTTAATTAAAATCTAACAAGTGCATGTTTTCAAAGGCAAATTATTGACTAGCATGGAATACTAACAGTCAGGCTTAAATAAATTTCCACCTATATATTTTTTCATCTTCCTTCTCTTTCACACTATAAAATCGAGTCTAGATCTCCTGTGCCACAAGTGATCCAACGGCTTTATGTTGATATTATCCAAGCATGTAAACGGTTGAGATTATAATGGCACAGGGAGGGGCACAGGAGATCTGGACTCTATAAAATCACACTTCAATCATGCATTTGTTGTTTCTTTAGTAAGCCCGTCCAATCACTCCTCCTGCTAACTAACGAGTAACGACTTCTTAACTACACTTTTCATTTTTCTATTTTCATTTACTGTTTATTTTTCTAACTAACCAAATACATATGAATTGAGCTCTTTAATGAGTTGAAGAGTTGAACATGATCATTTCTTTGACTTTTTTAAAAAAAAAAAATTGTTTTGGTTTTGTTGAATTTTTAGTTTAGCCGGCTTTGAAGATAGAACGGGGAGTGAGGACTCGAAGAAATCCCATCCTAATTTGTGTTTCGTTGATGGGAATCCTATGGTGGGCAATCCCTTATCAAGATTTTCTCTCAACTCCATTACCCACAAGTTCATTTTAATTTAAACATGTTTTCATTAGATATTTGTGTATTTTTTATTTTTTCTTAGATTCTGGAAATGGTAACACATAAAAGAGTTTATTTATTCTTTTTTCTTTACACAAACATAGGTTTTGTTTGTAAAAAGTGACTGCGAGTAAAACTTTATGCGTTGGAAAACTATGAAAAATATTGTGAAAGAAATTAAGCGGCTAGGACTGTTTTCTGGGAATTGACCAACTGTGTGACCAACTGTGTGTTCAAACGTGCTTACAGTTGTCCAGGCAGTTGTTCTGTCAGTTGGCGACGACCAGAAACTCAGAAACAAACGCAGCGGAAATTAAAACTGATTAAACACTTCAGCAAGAAATACCTTGCTGGAAAACTTTCATTACTAAAACTCTTTCAGAGTACAAAAGGATGAAAGAAACAAAAACAATTAAAAGATCAAAACCTATTCTATCTTGAATAGACTAAACATAAAAATACTTGAGTTCTTGATGAACAAGAACCTCAAGAAAAAAACAAAAGACTCTCTTAAAATACTCTGTAAATTCGTCAAAATCAATGAAGGAGTCGGCTTGTATTTATACAAGGCTTGGCCGCTCCTTACACTCCAAGAAATCCTTCTTTCCATATGAAAGTCTTCCTAAAATAAAACACCTAAAATACAAAATACTAACCAAAGATAAACATTAGTAGGTTAGTCAAGTAAATCAAAATAATAATAATTATCCTAAAATAAACTATTCCTAAATAATTACAACTAATTCCTAAAATAAATAAACTCTAAATATATACATTAATTAAATCAGAATCACAAAGATACACAATATTAAACTAAGTGTATTTCATACTCTTTCAATCTCCCCCTATCTTTGTGGTTCTGATCAAAACAACCAAAAAACAAAACTCTCCCCCTGAATTTGTACATTGGATTCTACTCCCCCTAGAACACGTCTTTTTCCCCCTAAATATGAAGACCACATCTTTCTCCCCCTTTTTGAGAAGAACCATCAAACTCAAAGAAAAAAATAAGAATATCTTCCACTCCCCCTAAATTTGAATCTCCCCAACAAAAATACATCTAAGAGCATCATCAATCTCAACTCACATCGCAGCAAACCTTTATAGACCAGCGAGTTCTACAGACTTACCAGATGACTTACCAGTTGACTGTACAATTGACTGTACAGTTGACTGTCCAGTTGTCCGCACAGTTGCACGAACAAGTTGCTTAGCACCAGCTGGATGCTTAACAACAAAAATACCAGAGCTTGATCAGAGCAGTGGCAAACAATCATTTTGTGTCACACATAATCACTTAGAGTTTCTCCAGAATTCTCGGATTTATCTGCAAAAATGTTAGAAAGAGAGCATTTGCAGAATAGGAACAAGATGAGATGAGAGAAATGAAGTTAGAAAGCATGAGGAAGAAGATATACTAAATCATAATTCACAACCAGATTCGACAAGGAGGAAATATCAAGGAATGACAAAGATTCTTCCTAAGAACTCGGGTAGGCCAAGGAGTAGGGAGAACTGAGAAACATTGAAGTACCCATTTGAATTCCAAAACAACCAAGGATTTTGATTTTAAAATTCAAACTTTTTCCATGTTTTGTGATAAATTATCCGTCCCAAAATTAAAACTTGCTAAATTCAACTGAATCCATTTAACCACAATGTACCACATTTTCCACCAACTACATAATGAAACTTGAACATCACGCCATTAGATTATCGTTAATCACATGAAAGCATTAAATCTGTAACAAGAAGAAGAACAGTTCAATTTGCTGATGGAAATATCAAGGGAGAAAAAAAGCTTAGAAAAATTATGCCTAAACACACAAGTGAAGATTGTCTCAATTTTGGTGTGACATAGAATGGTCAACTCCGTTTATGACTCGGTCTCAACTCACAAGAATTCAATGAGATTACACCTTCTATCATGTAGCTTTTAGAACACCCCCTTTTTAAAGGCATATCTCCAATGAATCTGTTACGGGAAGAGCTATTCACTCTCACAATACAGTGTTACCCTTGATCTCAAGTTATGTTTGAAAACACTTCAGCTTTATGCCTAAATGAGTAGTAACTGCAAAGATTGGAGGCAGCTTGTTCTTCCCGCAAGCTTAGATTTGATGCCCACTCCATGATAAACAACACGAAGGAATTAACAAGATAATTTTATTATCAAGTCAAGAAGGGTCTCACATTCAAGGGTCAAAACTCGGAGTCAATGAACTAAAGAAGACCAAGTGATCACAAGAGACAATCGTGCAAGGAATGAATGCAGTTTTTTTTTTTTTTTTTTTTTTTTTACTGTAATATACAATTATACAGTTTTGCAGTCAGTTGTCTGCACACTTGTGCAGTCAACTGGTATCACACAGTCCGAGAGAAAATCTCTCGAAATCCAAAGCCTTGGTAAAGATATCAGCAAGTTGATCCGTTGTGCTTACATGTTCAAGAGTAATGATTTTTTGTTCAACGAGATCTCTAATAAAATGATGCATAATATCTATGTGCTTGGTTAGGAGATGTTGTACCAGATTCTTGGCAATATTCTGGGAGCTTAAGCTATCACAAAATACAGTAAAGGTTTTACTTTTAAGATCATAATCCTTTATTATCTGGTTCATATTCAACAATTGAGTACAACAAGTAACATCTCCCATACATTCAGCATTAGATGGCCTATGAACCAAGAACCTAACATCTTTGCTTTCAAATTTTACCACTTTCTCTTGCATGTCATTGATCCAATTATTACCATTTAAGGTTTCTGACACACTATCATGCTTAAACTTAGCAACAAAACAACAAGAGCTTACCTGATGGTACGCGGATTTCATGCATACCAAACCGGCTAAATCCCGGTAATTTATTCATTTTCCTCTTGTTTTCATTCCTTCATCCACTCCCCCAATGACCTGGGAAGTGGGATGGTTTCCCTGTATGCTTGCAGCAGCATCGTTGCCTCTTCTTTCCTGATCTTCAGCGATTTCAGAATCCGAACCAGAACCAGCTACCGTCTGACCATCTGACATGTCAGTTGACTGTTCATCTTGACTGTCAGTTGTCCTCACAGTTGGTGCATCTGCAGATTCTGTCATGGATTTAGGTTCAGATTCATCATTAATCCTTTCATGCTCCCAAGTGCAACCTGAAACATCATCCTCAACACAATTGACAATAAGATCAGGAGCATTATCAAAAATTGAGTTAAAACATGAATGATTTTCAACCAACTTGTAACAATGATCAGAGGATCTTACACCTTTCAAAACACATCTGTTTGAATCATCGAAGACATCACATATCTTCTTATCAAACTTGACATGTAGATCATCATCACATAATTGGTTTATGCTAATTAGGTTTGCCTTTAACCCATCAACATGTAAGACATTATGCACGTTAGGCAAACCATCAACATTCAGAGTACCTTTGCCAATTACCTCACCTTGAGCACTAAAGGCTTCATAGTCTATGAGATGCTCACGAGCACCAGTCATATGGCGAGAACAACCACTGTCGAAGTACCATCCTTCTTCCACACTACTCTTGGAGGAGGTAAGAGCCAATTTGCATTGCTGAGTGTCTTTGTTTACCCAGGCCTTTCTTACCTGCTGCTGTTGACTGGGCACTTGACTGGGCAACTGACTGTTAGATTGTTCCCACAGTTGTCTTGTCAAGTGGCCGCTGTTCTTCTCCAAGCCAAGTTCCTGTTTCAACTTGTAGCAAAATGGACGTATATGTCCAGGGGCAAAACAATGGTGACACACGTATCTCCTTTTTCTATTTCTTTTGTTTTTGTGAGGAGACACGTGATTAGCATTAAATCTCTCATTGTTTTTCGAAGTGCCCTCACCTTCCTTAACAAACATTGGATCTCCATAGCCTATTCCTGAGTTTCCTTGATTTCCTATATTCAGGACTTCTTCTAGTTTAGCCTTGCCATTGTTAAGTTTAGTGAGTGTGATAGTTTCTTTTTCAAGATCGCTTTTATACTTTTCACACTCATTGTCCTTTTTGGTAAGCATGACTTCTAACCTAGCTATGGAGTCCTTTTGAGTATCACTTTCACTCGACAACCTCTCATTCTCAGCCTTTAATTTCAGATTGTCAGAGGTGAGTTTTTCATTTACCTTCTTGAATGCCTTGAGTTGTTCCATTCGCTTGGACCAATCTGCATGAAGCTCAACATATGTATTGTATAGATCTTCATATGTGGCACTATCCTCTTCTTCCTGTGATGATTCTTCAGATTCACCTGCAGAAGTGGAGTTAAAACAGGTATACACATTAGTACCATTTGAGCTGAAAACTGTGCTGACAGTTGACCGTTCATCTTCACTGTCAGATTCACTGTCAGAAAGGGAGGATTGTGATGATCGTAAAAATGACAGGTTTGCTGTCTGATCGTCATCATCTGAATCACTTAAGGTTGCAGAAAAACTCATCCCTCTCTTTTTGAGTGTGTTAACACACTCATTGGCATAGTGTCCGAATCCTAAACACGCTCTACATTGAACGGACTCAATAGATCTTTTGTTTTCAGAAGAAAATTTGTTCTTACTTGTTTCTTTCTTAAATGATTCAATCTTAGGGGAAGAAGCAATATCCTTATTGGAAAACCTTTGTTGACGTTTTTTGTTCAACATTTTGTTGAATTTTTGAGTGAACAATTCACATTCATCTTCCTCTAAGTTTGAGTCATCAATATTCTTTGATAATTCAACAAAATCTTTGGACACAGTAAGAGCACTAGCAAGAGCAATTGAATTTTCTTTGCTAGTTTGTTGCACTTCAAGGTTCAATTCAAACGTAGTTAGAATACCTAGAACCTTTTCAAGACTCACGGTCCGAATATCACAAGTTTCTTCAATGACAGAGATTTTGATGTTAAATTTTTCTGGGAGAGTTCTTAAAACTTTACTAACCAACCTTGCATTGGAGATGGATTCTCCTAATGCAAATGATTCATTTGAAATATCCATTAATCTAGCAGAATATTCTTGAATAGTTTCATTATCTCCCATTCTTAAATTTTCAAACTCTGTCATCAATCTCCTTAATTTTGTTTGTTTGACACTATTAGACCCTTCACAGTGAAGTTGTAAAATATCCCAAGCATTTTTTGCCACTGTATGGTTTGAGAACAACCGATACAAATTAAAATCAACGTGATCAGAAATGGCGGCCATTGCCTTTGCATTGAAATTTGCAAGGGCAATTTCCTCCGCATTCCAATCTTGCTCGGGTTTTAGAATAAAAACTTTTTCTTTCTTTTCTTCGTCAGACACAGAAGCTTTAGCTTTTGGATCAGCCACTTCCATGGTAGGGGATTTATATCCCACTAGAATGCTGACCCAAGCACGATGATCTATGTTTTTGATGTACATAGTCATCTTTGCCTTCCAAATGGTATAGTTTGAACCATCTAGAGTAGGCGGCTTATTACGAGTATGAGTACAGTCCATAATGACCACTTTCAAAGATCGATCTCAGTATGTCGAGACCATGCTCTGGTGCCAATTGAAAGAAATTAAGCGGCTAGGACTGTTTTCTGGGAATTGACCAACTGTGTGTTCAAACGTGCTTACAGTTGTCCAGACAGTTGTTCTGTCAGTTGGCGACGACCAGAAACTCAGAAACAAACGCAGCGGAAATTAAAACTGATTAAACACTTCAGCAAGAAATACTTTGCTGGAAAACTTTCATTACTAAAACTCTTTCAGAGTACAAAAGGATGAAAGAAACAAAAACAATTAAAAGATCAAAACCTATTCTATCTTGAATAGACTAAACATAAAAATACTTGAGTTCTTGATGAACAAGAACCTCAAGAAAAAAACAAAAGACTCTCTTAAAATACTCTGTAAATTCGTCAAAATCAATGAAGGAGTCGGCTTGTATTTATACAAGGCTTGGCCGCTCCTTACACTCCAAGAAATCTTCTTTCCATATGAGAGTCTTCCTAAAATAAAACACCTAAAATACAAAATACTAACCAAAGATAAACATTAGTAGGTTAGTCAAGTAAATCAAAATAATAATAATTATCCTAAAATAAACTATTCCTAAATAATTACAACTAATTCCTAAAATAAATAAACTATAAATATATACATTAATTAAATCAGAATCACAAAGATACACAATATTAAACTAAGTGTATTTCATACTCTTTCATATTGTTAGCAGTAGTTTTATGTTTTTGAGAGTTTAATGTTCACTGTTAATACTATATACTCCCTCTGTCCCAGCTCACTTGACACTTTTTGATCAAAACTGGTCAACTTAAGGTCTGTTTGACCAACACTTTATAGAAATATTTATGATCTGAATAAAAATTAAAAAAATGTAAAATGATCACCATTAAAAATCCTCTCAATAACAATTTTTAAAATTTTTTGGAACATAAATATTTCTATAAAGTGTTGGTCAAAACGACCTTAAGTTGACCAGTTTTAATCAAAATGTGTCAAGTGAGCTGGGACGGAGGGAGTATTAAAACTAAATAATTCTTCATTGAAACTATAACCAAGTAAATACAAGGATGAAAAAAAAGTTTTTCCCTTGCGAAGTGACGGTACGAATTTCGTTACTTTGGGAGCGTAATATTATGTTGAAAATTTAAAATAGTAATAGTAAATAAAATTATTGAACTTCTTAGAATTTGATGTAATTTGTATGCACGATGTAAGTACATTAAAGTAACCTTTTCATAGCTCTTTTTTTAAACAAGCTTTCCATCGATATAATCTTTTTAAGTAACATAAATTTCCTTTAAAGATTATGAAAGTAAAAATAAATAAATAGAGGAGTTAGACTAATTCCGTCCAAATTTTAAATTTAAAGTGAAAGCCAAAACAATAACATTTTTTTAAAAATTTCATTAATATAGTTTTTTTTTTTTTTTTTTTGTAATTTTTATTCATAGTATAATTAAGTTGATAATTTTTTTGTTGACTTTAAAGTTTAATTATGCAGAAATACAAAAATACAAGGCTTTCCTATAAACATACTTGCACCTTTAAAAATACAAATTATGATACTATCTTCGGTCTAACATAAACGTCATTTTGAAAGTTTTCAAATGTTTTAAAGAATGCAATTATCATGATAACTTTATAAAGTAAGTACCGAAAGTACATTTATTAATTTTGTTCTCTCATTCAATGTATATTGTGATGAAACAAGTTTCAATATGGGTTAAAATTGGAATTTAAAGACTTTAAACCCAATAACAAGAAGTATTTTGAATCAAAATTTAACTTTCAAAACGACATTTATTTTGAACAGAAGAGAGTCGAACATAAGAGAGTATGTATCATTAAACTTCAGAGGAAAAATTGAAGGTGATTAAGCTTACTTATTTCAAATCTAAATAAACGGTATAATTATGAAAAACTTTGTTTAACGGTACACTAGCACTTGATTACTAAATACATACATTTTTTTCTCAGTTAAATGTTGTTAGTTTGACTTTACACGCTTATTAAGGAATCGATATTGAAAATAATGAAAAATGAATCAACAAAAGTAAAGAGTTAAGGAAAATATTTGTCTAAAATACCATTCATAAAGGAAATAGGTGAAAAGTAAGTTAGATAAGTAAATTTTTTTTTTTTATTATTTTTTTTTGTAATTAAATGAACTTTACTATGACAAATTTGAACTTAACTAAATCATGCATCAACAAATTTGAACTTAAGTAAACCGTGCATCGCACGGGCGGTAAACTAGTTTTCAATATTATACTATCCGTGTCAGATTTTTTTCTCAAATAATTCTTTTTTTTCTAAGTATTTACCAAAGTGACAACTTTTTCAAAGTATGTACCAAAATGACCAAGTTTGAGGTAATACGCTTGTCCAAAAAGCGAATTATAGTAATACGCTTCTCGAATAAGCGAATTAGGCTTTGACCTGATTACGCCCATTAATCATCAACGGAGGTAATTAACGCTAATAACCCTAATATAAATCGCTTTTTCAGAAAGCGAATTAATTTAATAGAATACGCTTTTTGTAGAAGCGTATTGCTTTAAATGAATACGCTCTTTGTAGAAGCGAATTACTTTAAATGAATACGCTCTTTCAGACTGCGAAGAACATTTCATTCTCATTCTCAAACACATTAAGCGGGCGAAAGAGGGTGACGAAGGGCGGGCGAAAGAGGGCGACGAAGGGGACGATTTCTGGGCAATTGACGTCGTTACTTGGTTCGATTGTGAGGGGGTTTCTGAATTCGAAGCTGCATCTCTCCTTTCTTAATTCAAAATGTAAGTTTTTCTTTATTTTTTGCAAAATATCTATCATATTGAATTTAGGGTTAGGATTTTGCGAATTTTGGTTCAATTTTGTGGGTGATTGTCGACTGGTTATGGACTCTAGTAGCGTTTATGATTTGGTTTTTGTAGAATTATATTGAATGTATGTTATTTGCAGATTTGATATCAAAGTTTATAATTTAGGTTTGAATTGAATTTGGGGATTTTGATGATTTTTTTTTTTTTTTGTATTTTTGCTTTCAAAGTATGAAAATTATTTTTTGACGGAGGAGTATACATGTTCCAATAAATACACCCTCCGTCCGGAAAAATAAATTGGGGACTGACTTTATGTGAGAAAGAGGGAGGGATGTACAAATATGAATTTGACCCAAATCAAATCGGACTTGCTTAGCCATATGCACTTAATAATCTGAATATTATTTGCTTCTATATCACTGACATGGTCAACTCTTGCACATTCTATGAGAGCAGAAAATTATGTAGGTTTTACAGAACAAGGAAATGGCATGCTGGATAGTGTATACTCTCTCTGTCCCTGTCCCTGTCCCTGTCCCGGTCCCGGTCCCGGAAAGACAGTCTCATATGACTTTTAATTTTAGTGAGAGATACAAGTGAACTCTCACTTGACCAACCATGACCAACCATTAATGCGAGTCTAATTGTTACATTTACTAGGGTGATTAGATAGACTTTAATATTTGATTTTTGTTTGTATTTTTGCTTTCAAATAAACACTCCCTCCGTCCCAAAAAAGTTAATCATTGTTTTTTCGTTGTTAGTTTGAATGAATTTTTTAGGACGGAGGGAGTATATTATTTTTCGTATTTGATAATCAACGGCTAAATTGCTTTTTTTCTTTGTTAGTTGAATGAACTTTTTAGGACGTAAGGAGTATATTAGTAATCCTTTTATATAATTGTGAGTTCTTGATTGTTACAGATGGATGGAGATGAGCCGTTTGTAGATCCGGGTCCTTTGGACCGCACCGTGCTGAATTTACAGGGTTCCCATAGATCTTCTCAGATATGGGCTGGTGAAGAGGTTTGTAGTATCTCCTTTCGACATGGTCCAAAGCCCCCGACAAATTTAGATGAAAGGGTTGTGAACAGATTACGAGTTGCGGGGTTTTACGGAGTGTACATGATGGGGGAGATGAAGAAATATGATTGTGCTTTATTTGAGGCGTTGATCGAGCGGTGGCCCACGGAGACCCACACTTTCCATCTACCTGTTGGTGAGATGACGATTACGTTGCAGGATGTGGGTGTATTGGCAGGTTTGCCGATAGATGGATTGCCTGTCACGGGCCTTCAGACATATATGACAGACGCCGAGTGGGCTGATTTGTGTTTTGAGTTGTTAGGTGTCAGACCTGGTGTAACGACCCGAAACCCCGGCACTATTTTTTTTGTAATAAGTTGAGCATTTATGGGTGACGAACCGTCCCAATTTTATATAAATTTTACACTGAATATTATTTTATAATTTAAATTTTGTTAGTTTGATTATTTTAAAAGGACTTATTTGATTCTAGTAAAATATTAAATAAAAGTACTTGAGTTGCAAAAAGATTTATTAGCTTAACTAGAAGCTAAAATAGTTGAGTTAGTATTTGTGATTAATGACAAGGGGTTTAAGTGTTAAAGTTGAAACCTTGGGGTTTAAATGTAATTGATCAACCTTGAGGGGCCTAAGTGTAACTTGGCAATTATTTAACCCATTTACCCGATCTCTCTCCTTCTCTGCGACACTTTCCCCAATTCTCTCCAAATTTTCTCCATTTCTACTCCTTCTGTTCTACGAGGAGTTCATCCACTCTTTCTTCAATTACTCCTTAAATATTTCTCCGTTTCAAGATCCGACTTCACCAAAATGTTCGTGGCGTCGAGTAGATCAAGTCCAGCTATTCAGAAAAATATGTCATCGGTATTATTTTCGGTACTATTTTTGTAACAAGTAAGTTACTTACCCCTTTTCTTGTATATTAACGCTCATAATTATGATCTATGATGCTTGGGTTGTTAATTGTTGGTTTATAGGAAGTTTGGAATTTATTTGTGTTTTGGGTAGTTTTAGGATAAATTGTTGTTGGGTTCCAATCGTGGTATAAATGGTTTGTTGTTGTTATGGAAAGCTTTTATAAGCTTAGAGGTCATTTTTAGACTTCATTATACAAATTAGATATTGTGAATTACAGGTGAAATCCGGGTTGGATGATTAGTAATGGACCACAAGTACCATTTGTTAACTTTGATATCACTCTCTATATGTATTTGGTTCTTGAATTGAAACTAGGTTGAGTAAAAAATGTTGAGTTTGAGTGTTAGGATGAAAGGAGGAAATTCCTGGTAGTTCGATGGAGTTGTGCGGCCGCCCAGTTTGGGTGTGCGACCGCACAATCTTCTGAAAGGTTTTGTTCTTGGAAAATACCAAAGTGTGCGACCGCACAGATCATTCCAGGCGACCGCACAGTGTCCTGAAAAACTGATAAATCCTATAATCAATGTTTTTAGGTTCCGACTTGGTCTAGAACCTAGGGGTTGACCTCGAATAGCTAGATAAGCGTATTGTGAGCTAAGTAGCTCCTAAGAGTGGCCAATAATGGGTGTGTTTAATGTGTATTATCTTAGGAATGTACCTAGGAGTACGGATTCAAATTGTGAATGGAATAGTTAACAATTATTTAACTATGATGATTGTATTGAGATTATTTTAGACACTTAATGTGCTAAATGCGTACCTGTGAATGTGCAATGATTACATGCCACATTATTAAAGAAAAAGGGCTAGTCCACTACTTTTGGATTTGCCCCAAGTTGAAATTTGTTTCCCGTATTTCAAATCAAGTAAATACTACTTGTGTGAATTTTATGTGAGTCCAGCTGGTTTACTTGTCGGGGGTGTATAGGTTTGCGCATATTGTGAGAGCTGGGGCTAAGCAATAAACGTAGGCCTATGCATCTGTGGCCGTTGCTCTTACTTTTGGCCAAAGTAAGGGTCTTGCTTCCCTAATTATTGGAGCAATCATGCACAATAGTTAGATAGCTTTTATTTGTTCTTGGGTTGGGGCACTGGGTAACAGGTCTCCACCAATATTGTGAAGCTACATCAAATATGAGAGCTGACTTCAACGACTGCAACATCGTCAGTTATGGTGTATGAATGGGTTGGAGGAATAAGGTGCAAGAAATATCTTTTGTAATGTGTGCTTCCGCTTTATATGTTGCATAATGGGTTGGTATAACTACCCGTGTTGTATGCTACTTGATGATACGTGATACGTGATGTTATTTCTTGTTCATACTTACATGTATGCATATCATGTAGTTAATGTAGTAACTTACTGAGATTTATCTCACCCCGTTTCTTTTTATCTTTGTTTCCTTAACCCCCCAGGAAGCAAGTGATAGTACGTTGTGAGATCGCATGTGGCTGAGATCGGTCGAGCAGGTTACCTTCTCTTAGGGTAATGCTCCATGGCGCTTTTGTATATCATTCGTTGAGATCGTGGTCGTATAAAGTATGTATGTCCGGTTGTACTTTGGTTATATCTGCTGCTAGATGTTCTTTCTTCCGCCTTTGTAAGTTGTCTCCGAGTTGTAATCTCGTTGAGGTGTTATTTGATGGTATTGGTTTGATGGTTGGATTCACGCGCCAAGTTTGGTATTTAGTATTTTGGAGTTGCATATTATGTAAATTTTATATATATGGAATTATTGATTTCCGGGGCGTGACAGTTGGTATCAGAGCGTTGGGAATAGATTTTGAAAGGGATAAGAACTCTGATATGGAGTAGGTTCGGATACTCATATATTATGATTTTGGACGATTAGGAAAACTAAGCTTTCCTTGAGGACAATTAGTTGCATTTGTTATTGAGGAATTGTGGAACATGATCCTAGAGGATTCGAGAACGAATTTCCTTTAAGGGAAAAGAATGTAATACCTCGAAAATTTATGAATTTCATTCTTGGGGTTTGGTCATTTGTTTTGATCGTTAGTTATCATTTAGTAAGAAATATTTTTGGTTTTATTTGGGTTTTATTTCTACAAGGTTATTGGACTACTTGAGAAATTATAGTTTGAGATGGTTTATATTATTATGAGATGTATGAATTGGCGACTGTATCAAGGATTCTTGAGATAGCCATTACTTCTTGTGTATAAATTGCATAATTGAGATAAGAATATAGTGATAGTATGATATTGATGTCGAGTGTTCCTACTCTTATGGTATACCAGGCATGGGACTGGTGATAATATTGTTGGTTTCATTGGGGTTAGTTGGTTTGAGAATCAAGAATGTGAGTCTTTGAAGACTTAGGCATATCTATCTCGTAAAGTGGACAATGTTTTGTGCTATATATGCATGTTTGTCCTCATTCTTTGATTTATGTTGAGGTGTATTCTCGAATACGGGACTATAGAATTTCTACCTGATACAGGAGAATCTAATAAATGAAAGTATATTGAGGAGTAGAGCAAAGGTGAAGAAAAATTTTTTAATGAAGCCGAGTTTAAGATATTTCAGAACCAGATTTGTCAGTCAACTTCGTAGAATTAACTGTTCTGATCTAGAAGTTTCCAGAATGCGTGTAAACATTCGTTGGGTATAATCTATCAGCATAACAGTTTTGGCAACTTTTTGTTTCCTAGTTCATGTATTGTTCTTGTACATGCATTGTCTATGGAATGGAGGAGTGCTCCATTTAGCCTATCTAAACCCCATTGTGAGATAAATTCAGATTTTGGGATGTATTTGAGTCCTTGGTATTTAATAGAAGATGGTTTTCCTCTTCGGTTGCTCTTGGTGGGTTCCAAAGAGTGTTGGGTGTTTAATTCTTTTAAACGTTTCACTTGTGTTTCCTCGTTTTATTTTTTTTATGTTCCGGTATCACTATCGGTATATATAAGAAACCCGATAGAATTGTGGGCGATAATGCGCTAAAGGTTATAAGTTGATTTAGTTATGTTATCTATACGGGGTATTGGTGAAATAAGTGGTATGACCTAGCTTTCTGCATGTCGTGAATTTCTTGGTTGCCATCGGTAGATGGTGAAGATTCCTCTACTGATAAGTGTGACTTTGCTTAGAAGTAGAATGGGTATATTTTATAATAAGTACAATATGTCGTTTGATCGATTGGAACCTGAGTCTTATGATGAGTTGAAATAGGTGTGAGTGAAGTGACTTAACATGAAAGTATGATTTTAAACGGGTTTAATTGAAATTATGATTAGTTGGCCATTTGACTGTTGATTTTAAGTGAATGCATCTTCAGTGAGAAGTTATATTAATTTTTATGAAAGAAAAGTGTTACTGAGATTTGTGGGAAAACTCAAAGATGAGTATTTTCGGATATTTCATTTTGGTCATTGAGTTGTCGAGGTTTCAGACCAGTTCTCGTGTAGTTTCGAAAACTTGGTGAAATTGTGTTTAGTCACTTATTTATTTCAAATCGGAATAAAGTGATTTTTGAACCTAAATTGATCATCTTTTCGAGAGATTTCCGTTTGAGTGATTCTTTAAATTTAAATATGCGTGGAACAGCCACCGAATTTCAGTTTCTGTGCTATTGAAGTATTTACAGATTTGGAAAATTAGTAAATTTCAAATGATCGTAAGTTATTCATTTTAAATTGAAATTTGATGATTCAAGTGTCTAAATTGAATATATTTTCAAGACCTTTGCAGTGATCTCATTTTCATAAGATGATTTCCTTTATACTGTTCCCAGAATCCGAGTCTTGGTTCAGTCGAACCGTAGAGATATATTGAATAGTGTGAATCTTAGATATATCGTGAGAAATAAGTCCGAGCACGTATTAGAGTGAGAATTAATATCCATTGGGGAAATTCTATTGAAATTACTTGAAAGAAACAATGGTTTGCAAGATATAGCAAGAGTTAGAGGATGTATTGTTTTGAAATGATTTATTTCAGATATTGATTGATCTTTACAAGTGGAAAGAATACTTAAACTGAGATCCGCATATTATTGGGAATTACTTGACTTTAGTAAGATTGATAAACGTGAGTTAGTCTTCGAATATTGAAATAATGAATTATGATAATTTTAGCATTGATATTGTTTTGTGGATTTGATTGTTATTACTGTTAAAAGTATGACCAGTGTTAATGTTTTCTTGGAAATATGCTAAGTTTCCCATTATATTAAAAATTGATAAATCCATTATCTATAGTGATGCTTCTAAATAGGGATTGAGGTATTTAACGATTCAAGGTAACAACGTGTGTGTATATGTTTCGATGATTAACTCTTGATAAATAGAACTATCTATGACTTGGGATTGATTGTGATTTTATTGAGATTACCCTAGCAGATTAGAGTTTTCTTTTGAGAACCAAGTTCGAAATGTTATCTTATTAGACTATCAATACTTGATAGATATATTTTCTTAGAAAAGATAAATATGAGATAAGGCAAGTGGGTGGAGAAATTCAAATATTATGACTGTATTGCGTTTTCTCACATAAGAAAGATGAGTGTATTAATGGAATTACTGAACATGTAAATGTGTACATCGTCTTGAGTACCGCTGAATGGAAAATGTTGAAAGATTTGACTTAGTGGAATGAAACACGTGTAGTGAAATTTGATTAGAGGTACTTAAAGAGAGTCACGAGACCAAGTAAGTTACCATTCAAGTAGAAACAAAATATATTGGGATGAATTTGAGGAATCATATTTGATTGAATAGTTGATAACGATAAATTTTCGTGTATATAAATGAATTAGTGGGTAACAATAATTGGTAGGCCTATTCATTCCCTTATCTGTTCAGGCAGTAGTGTGATTGCATGGGATGCTTGTGGAGATGATATATGACAGAGACCATTATGGTGCATCTTGATCTTAATAGACTTTTCAGAGTGTTATGGATATTTAATTGAGTCTCGTTATAATATTAGGAAACCCTTGGGACCAATATATATACTTATAAGGATATACTACGTGTGTGGAGTTGATTCCAAATACTATTGGGATGATGGAAAAATAAAACTTATGGGTATTGATGATTTAAGGGATTGATTAAGAGCTTAATGCTAATCAGAAATAGATTATTTATGATTGGTAAACAAGTAATACTGCTAACCGGAAACGAGATCTTAAGATCAAGTGAGGAATTTAGTTTTCTTGAAAGAATTATTTGTAGGAATAGTTGATGCAAAGGAACAAGTTTTAAGTAAAACTATCTCTTGTGAAAGTATTAAGGAAACTCGTGAAATGGATGTGATTATAGAAGAAACAGACAAAAAGTGGGAAAATAGACATCCATAGTGGTTTAATGGATTTCATGAATACTCTTGGGCATGTTTTATCCAGTTAAGAATGAGGGTTTCAGAGTTTATGAAAGTGAGAAAACAAATGATTAGTGAAATTGATACCATCTAATAGAAATTGGATTTGGGATTTAAGTTGGATCTATGGAGACTATGTCCGAAATATTTAATAGGTCCTTGATTGTGATTAGTACTTGCTATATGAGCATTGATATATATGTAGCCTCGATATGACTACGTGTTATAATAAGTGATAAGTGAATTCGCGGACGAATTCTTTTTAAGGGGGGTAGAATGTAACGACCCGAAACCCCGGCACTATTTTTTTTTGTAATAAGTTGAGCATTTATGGGTGACGAACCGTCCCAATTTTATATAAATTTTACACTGAATATTATTTTATAATTTAAATTTTGTTAGTTTGATTATTTTAAAAGGACTTATTTGATTCTAGTAAAATATTAAATAAAAGTACTTGAGTTGCAAAAAGATTTATTAGCTTAACTAGAAGCTAAAATAGTTGAGTTAGTATTTGTGATTAATGACAAGGGGTTTAAGTGTTAAAGTTGAAACCTTGGGGTTTAAATGTAATTGATCAACCTTGAGGGGCCTAAGTGTAACTTGGCAATTATTTAACCCATTTACCCGATCTCTCTCCTTCTCTGCGACACTTTCCCCAATTCTCTCCAAATTTTCTCCATTTCTACTCCTTCTGTTCTACGAGGAGTTCATCCACTCTTTCTTCAATTACTCCTTAAATATTTCTCCGTTTCAAGATCCGACTTCACCAAAATGTTCGTGGCGTCGAGTAGATCAAGTCCAGCTATTCAGAAAAATATGTCATCGGTATTATTTTCGGTACTATTTTTGTAACAAGTAAGTTACTTACCCCTTTTCTTGTATATTAACGCTCATAATTATGATCTATGATGCTTGGGTTGTTAATTGTTGGTTTATAGGAAGTTTGGAATTTATTTGTGTTTTGGGTAGTTTTAGGATAAATTGTTGTTGGGTTCCAATCGTGGTATAAATGGTTTGTTGTTGTTATGGAAAGCTTTTATAAGCTTAGAGGTCATTTTTAGACTTCATTATACAAATTAGATATTGTGAATTACAGGTGAAATCCGGGTTGGATGAGTAGTAATGGACCACAAGTACCATTTGTTAACTTTGATATCACTCACTATGTATTTGGTTCTTGAATTGAAACTAGGTTGAGTCAAAAATGTTGAGTTTGAGTGTTAGGATGAAAGGAGGAAATTCCTGGTAGTTCGATGGAGTTGTGCGGCCGCCCAGTTTGGGTGTGCGACCGCACAATCTTCTGAAAGGTTTTGTTCTTGGAAAATACCAAAGTGTGCGACCGCACAGATCATTCCAGGCGACCGCACAGTGTCCTGAAAAACTGATAAATCCTATAATCAATGTTTTTAGGTTCCGACTTGGTCTAGAACCTAGGGGTTGACCTCGAATAGCTAGATAAGCGTATTGTGAGCTAAGTAGCTCCTAAGAGTGGCCAATAATGGGTGTGTTTAATGTGTATTATCTTAGGAATGTACCTAGGAGTACGGATTCAAATTGTGAATGGAATAGTTAACAATTATTTAACTATGATGATTGTATTGAGATTATTTTAGACACTTAATGTGCTAAATGCGTACCTGTGAATGTGCAATGATTACATGCCACATTATTAAAGAAAAAGGGCTAGTCCACTACTTTTGGATTTGCCCCAAGTTGAAATTTGTTTCCCGTATTTCAAATCAAGTAAATACTACTTGTGTGAATTTTATGTGAGTCCAGCTGGTTTACTTGTCGGGGGTGTATAGGTTTGCGCATATTGTGAGAGCTGGGGCTAAGCAATAAACGTAGGCCTATGCATCTGTGGCCGTTGCTCTTACTTTTGGCCAAAGTAAGGGTCTTGCTTCCCTAATTATTGGAGCAATCATGCACAATAGTTAGATAGCTTTTATTTGTTCTTGGGTTGGGGCACTGGGTAACAGGTCTCCACCAATATTGTGAAGCTACATCAAATATGAGAGCTGACTTCAACGACTGCAACATCGTCAGTTATGGTGTATGAATGGGTTGGAGGAATAAGGTGCAAGAAATATCTTTTGTAATGTGTGCTTCCGCTTTATATGTTGCATAATGGGTTGGTATAACTACCCGTGTTGTATGCTACTTGATGATACGTGATACGTGATGTTATTTCTTGTTCATACTTACATGTATGCATATCATGTAGTTAATGTAGTAACTTACTGAGATTTATCTCACCCCGTTTCTTTTTATCTTTGTTTCCTTAACCCCCCAGGAAGCAAGTGATAGTACGTTGTGAGATCGCATGTGGCTGAGATCGGTCGAGCAGGTTACCTTCTCTTAGGGTAATGCTCCATGGCGCTTTTGTATATCATTCGTTGAGATCGTGGTCGTATAAAGTATGTATGTCCGGTTGTACTTTGGTTATATCTGCTGCTAGATGTTCTTTCTTCCGCCTTTGTAAGTTGTCTCCGAGTTGTAATCTCGTTGAGGTGTTATTTGATGGTATTGGTTTGATGGTTGGATTCACGCGCCAAGTTTGGTATTTAGTATTTTGGAGTTGCATATTATGTAAATTTTATATATATGGAATTATTGATTTCCGGGGCGTGACAGTTGGTATCAGAGCGTTGGGAATAGATTTTGAAAGGGATAAGAACTCTGATATGGAGTAGGTTCGGATACTCATATATTATGATTTTGGACGATTAGGAAAACTAAGCTTTCCTTGAGGACAATTAGTTGCATTTGTTATTGAGGAATTGTGGAACATGATCCTAGAGGATTCGAGAACGAATTTCCTTTAAGGGAAAAGAATGTAATACCTCGAAAATTTATGAATTTCATTCTTGGGGTTTGGTCATTTGTTTTGATCGTTAGTTATCATTTAGTAAGAAATATTTTTGGTTTTATTTGGGTTTTATTTCTACAAGGTTATTGGACTACTTGAGAAATTATAGTTTGAGATGGTTTATATTATTATGAGATGTATGAATTGGCGACTGTATCAAGGATTCTTGAGATAGCCATTACTTCTTGTGTATAAATTGCATAATTGAGATAAGAATATAGTGATAGTATGATATTGATGTCGAGTGTTCCTACTCTTATGGTATACCAGGCATGGGACTGGTGATAATATTGTTGGTTTCATTGGGGTTAGTTGGTTTGAGAATCAAGAATGTGAGTCTTTGAAGACTTAGGCATATCTATCTCGTAAAGTGGACAATGTTTTGTGCTATATATGCATGTTTGTCCTCATTCTTTGATTTATGTTGAGGTGTATTCTCGAATACGGGACTATAGAATTTCTACCTGATACAGGAGAATCTAATAAATGAAAGTATATTGAGGAGTAGAGCAAAGGTGAAGAAAACAAATTTAATGAAGCCGAGTTTAAGATATTTCAGAACCAGATTTGTCAGTCAACTTCGTAGAATTAACTGTTCTGATCTAGAAGTTTCCAGAATGCGTGTAAACATTCGTTGGGTATAATCTATCAGCATAACAGTTTTGGCAACTTTTTGTTTCCTAGTTCATGTATTGTTCTTGTACATGCATTGTCTATGGAATGGAGGAGTGCTCCATTTAGCCTATCTAAACCCCATTGTGAGATAAATTCAGATTTTGGGATGTATTTGAGTCCTTGGTATTTAATAGAAGATGGTTTTCCTCTTCGGTTGCTCTTGGTGGGTTCCAAAGAGTGTTGGGTGTTTAATTCTTTTAAACGTTTCACTTGTGTTTCCTCGTTTTATTTTTTTTATGTTCCGGTATCACTATCGGTATATATAAGAAACCCGATAGAATTGTGGGCGATAATGCGCTAAAGGTTATAAGTTGATTTAGTTATGTTATCTATACGGGGTATTGGTGAAATAAGTGGTATGACCTAGCTTTCTGCATGTCGTGAATTTCTTGGTTGCCATCGGTAGATGGTGAAGATTCCTCTACTGATAAGTGTGACTTTGCTTAGAAGTAGAATGGGTATATTTTATAATAAGTACAATATGTCGTTTGATCGATTGGAACCTGAGTCTTATGATGAGTTGAAATAGGTGTGAGTGAAGTGACTTAACATGAAAGTATGATTTTAAACGGGTTTAATTGAAATTATGATTAGTTGGCCATTTGACTGTTGATTTTAAGTGAATGCATCTTCAGTGAGAAGTTATATTAATTTTTATGAAAGAAAAGTGTTACTGAGATTTGTGGGAAAACTCAAAGATGAGTATTTTCGGATATTTCATTTTGGTCATTGAGTTGTCGAGGTTTCAGACCAGTTCTCGTGTAGTTTCGAAAACTTGGTGAAATTGTGTTTAGTCACTTATTTATTTCAAATCGGAATAAAGTGATTTTTGAACCTAAATTGATCATCTTTTCGAGAGATTTCCGTTTGAGTGATTCTTTAAATTTAAATATGCGTGGAACAGCCACCGAATTTCAGTTTCTGTGCTATTGAAGTATTTACAGATTTGGAAAATTAGTAAATTTCAATTGATCGTAAGTTATTCATTTTAAATTGAAATTTGATGATTCAAGTGTCTAAATTGAATATATTTTCAAGACCTTTGCAGTGATCTCATTTTCATAAGATGATTTCCTTTATACTGTTCCCAGAATCCGAGTCTTGGTTCAGTCGAACCGTAGAGATATATTGAATAGTGTGAATCTTAGATATATCGTGAGAAATAAGTCCGAGCACGTATTAGAGTGAGAATTAATATCCATTGGGGAAATTCTATTGAAATTACTTGAAAGAAACAATGGTTTGCAAGATATAGCAAGAGTTAGAGGATGTATTGTTTTGAAATGATTTATTTCAGATATTGATTGATCTTTACAAGTGGAAAGAATACTTAAACTGAGATCCGCATATTATTGGGAATTACTTGACTTTAGTAAGATTGATAAACGTGAGTTAGTCTTCGAATATTGAAATAATGAATTATGATAATTTTAGCATTGATATTGTTTTGTGGATTTGATTGTTATTACTGTTAAAAGTATGACCAGTGTTAATGTTTTCTTGGAAATATGCTAAGTTTCCCATTATATTAAAAATTGATAAATCCATTATCTATAGTGATGCTTCTAAATAGGGATTGAGGTATTTAACGATTCAAGGTAACAACGTGTGTGTATATGTTTCGATGATTAACTCTTGATAAATAGAACTATCTATGACTTGGGATTGATTGTGATTTTATTGAGATTACCCTAGCAGATTAGAGTTTTCTTTTGAGAACCAAGTTCGAAATGTTATCTTATTAGACTATCAATACTTGATAGATATATTTTCTTAGAAAAGATAAATATGAGATAAGGCAAGTGGGTGGAGAAATTCAAATATTATGACTGTATTGCGTTTTCTCACATAAGAAAGATGAGTGTATTAATGGAATTACTGAACATGTAAATGTGTACATCGTCTTGAGTACCGCTGAATGGAAAATGTTGAAAGATTTGACTTAGTGGAATGAAACACGTGTAGTGAAATTTGATTAGAGGTACTTAAAGAGAGTCACGAGACCAAGTAAGTTACCATTCAAGTAGAAACAAAATATATTGGGATGAATTTGAGGAATCATATTTGATTGAATAGTTGATAACGATAAATTTTCGTGTATATAAATGAATTAGTGGGTAACAATAATTGGTAGGCCTATTCATTCCCTTATCTGTTCAGGCAGTAGTGTGATTGCATGGGATGCTTGTGGAGATGATATATGACAGAGACCATTATGGTGCATCTTGATCTTAATAGACTTTTCAGAGTGTTATGGATATTTAATTGAGTCTTGTTATAATATTAGGAAACCCTTGGGACCAATATATATACTTATAAGGATATACTACGTGTGTGGAGTTGATTCCAAATACTATTGGGATGATGGAAAAATAAAACTTATGGGTATTGATGATTTAAGGGATTGATTAAGAGCTTAATGCTAATCAGAAATAGATTATTTATGATTGGTAAACAAGTAATACTGCTAACCGGAAACGAGATCTTAAGATCAAGTGAGGAATTTAGTTTTCTTGAAAGAATTATTTGTAGGAATAGTTGATGCAAAGGAACAAGTTTTAAGTAAAACTATCTCTTGTGAAAGTATTAAGGAAACTCGTGAAATGGATGTGATTATAGAAGAAACAGACAAAAAGTGGGAAAATAGACATCCATAGTGGTTTAATGGATTTCATGAATACTCTTGGGCATGTTTTATCCAGTTAAGAATGAGGGTTTCAGAGTTTATGAAAGTGAGAAAACAAATGATTAGTGAAATTGATACCATCTAATAGAAATTGGATTTGGGATTTAAGTTGGATCTATGGAGACTATGTCCGAAATATTTAATAGGTCCTTGATTGTGATTAGTACTTGCTATATGAGCATTGATATATATGTAGCCTCGATATGACTACGTGTTATAATAAGTGATAAGTGAATTCGCGGACGAATTCTTTTTAAGGGGGGTAGAATGTAACGACCCGAAACCCCGGCACTATTTTTTTTTTGTAATAAGTTGAGCATTTATGGGTGACGAACCGTCCCAATTTTATATAAATTTTACACTGAATATTATTTTATAATTTAAATTTTGTTAGTTTGATTATTTTAAAAGGACTTATTTGATTCTAGTAAAATATTAAATAAAAGTACTTGAGTTGCAAAAAGATTTATTAGCTTAACTAGAAGCTAAAATAGTTGAGTTAGTATTTGTGATTAATGACAAGGGGTTTAAGTGTTAAAGTTGAAACCTTGGGGTTTAAATGTAATTGATCAACCTTGAGGGGCCTAAGTGTAACTTGGCAATTATTTAACCCATTTACCCGATCTCTCTCCTTCTCTGCGACACTTTCCCCAATTCTCTCCAAATTTTCTCCATTTCTACTCCTTCTGTTCTACGAGGAGTTCATCCACTCTTTCTTCAATTACTCCTTAAATATTTCTCCGTTTCAAGATCCGACTTCACCAAAATGTTCGTGGCGTCGAGTAGATCAAGTCCAGCTATTCAGAAAAATATGTCATCGGTATTATTTTCGGTACTATTTTTGTAACAAGTAAGTTACTTACCCCTTTTCTTGTATATTAACGCTCATAATTATGATCTATGATGCTTGGGTTGTTAATTGTTGGTTTATAGGAAGTTTGGAATTTATTTGTGTTTTGGGTAGTTTTAGGATAAATTGTTGTTGGGTTCCAATCGTGGTATAAATGGTTTGTTGTTGTTATGGAAAGCTTTTATAAGCTTAGAGGTCATTTTTAGACTTCATTATACAAATTAGATATTGTGAATTACAGGTGAAATCCGGGTTGGATGAGTAGTAATGGACCACAAGTACCATTTGTTAACTTTGATATCACTCACTATGTATTTGGTTCTTGAATTGAAACTAGGTTGAGTAAAAAATGTTGAGTTTGAGTGTTAGGATGAAAGGAGGAAATTCCTGGTAGTTCGATGGAGTTGTGCGGCCGCCCAGTTTGGGTGTGCGACCGCACAATCTTCTGAAAGGTTTTGTTCTTGGAAAATACCAAAGTGTGCGACCGCACAGATCATTCCAGGCGACCGCACAGTGTCCTGAAAAACTGATAAATCCTATAATCAATGTTTTTAGGTTCCGACTTGGTCTAGAACCTAGGGGTTGACCTCGAATAGCTAGATAAGCGTATTGTGAGCTAAGTAGCTCCTAAGAGTGGCCAATAATGGGTGTGTTTAATGTGTATTATCTTAGGAATGTACCTAGGAGTACGGATTCAAATTGTGAATGGAATAGTTAACAATTATTTAACTATGATGATTGTATTGAGATTATTTTAGACACTTAATGTGCTAAATGCGTACCTGTGAATGTGCAATGATTACATGCCACATTATTAAAGAAAAAGGGCTAGTCCACTACTTTTGGATTTGCCCCAAGTTGAAATTTGTTTCCCGTATTTCAAATCAAGTAAATACTACTTGTGTGAATTTTATGTGAGTCCAGCTGGTTTACTTGTCGGGGGTGTATAGGTTTGCGCATATTGTGAGAGCTGGGGCTAAGCAATAAACGTAGGCCTATGCATCTGTGGCCGTTGCTCTTACTTTTGGCCAAAGTAAGGGTCTTGCTTCCCTAATTATTGGAGCAATCATGCACAATAGTTAGATAGCTTTTATTTGTTCTTGGGTTGGGGCACTGGGTAACAGGTCTCCACCAATATTGTGAAGCTACATCAAATATGAGAGCTGACTTCAACGACTGCAACATCGTCAGTTATGGTGTATGAATGGGTTGGAGGAATAAGGTGCAAGAAATATCTTTTGTAATGTGTGCTTCCGCTTTATATGTTGCATAATGGGTTGGTATAACTACCCGTGTTGTATGCTACTTGATGATACGTGATACGTGATGTTATTTCTTGTTCATACTTACATGTATGCATATCATGTAGTTAATGTAGTAACTTACTGAGATTTATCTCACCCCGTTTCTTTTTATCTTTGTTTCCTTAACCCCCCAGGAAGCAAGTGATAGTACGTTGTGAGATCGCATGTGGCTGAGATCGGTCGAGCAGGTTACCTTCTCTTAGGGTAATGCTCCATGGCGCTTTTGTATATCATTCGTTGAGATCGTGGTCGTATAAAGTATGTATGTCCGGTTGTACTTTGGTTATATCTGCTGCTAGATGTTCTTTCTTCCGCCTTTGTAAGTTGTCTCCGAGTTGTAATCTCGTTGAGGTGTTATTTGATGGTATTGGTTTGATGGTTGGATTCACGCGCCAAGTTTGGTATTTAGTATTTTGGAGTTGCATATTATGTAAATTTTATATATATGGAATTATTGATTTCCGGGGCGTGACAGTTGGTATCAGAGCGTTGGGAATAGATTTTGAAAGGGATAAGAACTCTGATATGGAGTAGGTTCGGATACTCATATATTATGATTTTGGACGATTAGGAAAACTAAGCTTTCCTTGAGGACAATTAGTTGCATTTGTTATTGAGGAATTGTGGAACATGATCCTAGAGGATTCGAGAACGAATTTCCTTTAAGGGAAAAGAATGTAATACCTCGAAAATTTATGAATTTCATTCTTGGGGTTTGGTCATTTGTTTTGATCGTTAGTTATCATTTAGTAAGAAATATTTTTGGTTTTATTTGGGTTTTATTTCTACAAGGTTATTGGACTACTTGAGAAATTATAGTTTGAGATGGTTTATATTATTATGAGATGTATGAATTGGCGACTGTATCAAGGATTCTTGAGATAGCCATTACTTCTTGTGTATAAATTGCATAATTGAGATAAGAATATAGTGATAGTATGATATTGATGTCGAGTGTTCCTACTCTTATGGTATACCAGGCATGGGACTGGTGATAATATTGTTGGTTTCATTGGGGTTAGTTGGTTTGAGAATCAAGAATGTGAGTCTTTGAAGACTTAGGCATATCTATCTCGTAAAGTGGACAATGTTTTGTGCTATATATGCATGTTTGTCCTCATTCTTTGATTTATGTTGAGGTGTATTCTCGAATACGGGACTATAGAATTTCTACCTGATACAGGAGAATCTAATAAATGAAAGTATATTGAGGAGTAGAGCAAAGGTGAAGAAAACAAATTTAATGAAGCCGAGTTTAAGATATTTCAGAACCAGATTTGTCAGTCAACTTCGTAGAATTAACTGTTCTGATCTAGAAGTTTCCAGAATGCGTGTAAACATTCGTTGGGTATAATCTATCAGCATAACAGTTTTGGCAACTTTTTGTTTCCTAGTTCATGTATTGTTCTTGTACATGCATTGTCTATGGAATGGAGGAGTGCTCCATTTAGCCTATCTAAACCCCATTGTGAGATAAATTCAGATTTTGGGATGTATTTGAGTCCTTGGTATTTAATAGAAGATGGTTTTCCTCTTCGGTTGCTCTTGGTGGGTTCCAAAGAGTGTTGGGTGTTTAATTCTTTTAAACGTTTCACTTGTGTTTCCTCGTTTTATTTTTTTTATGTTCCGGTATCACTATCGGTATATATAAGAAACCCGATAGAATTGTGGGCGATAATGCGCTAAAGGTTATAAGTTGATTTAGTTATGTTATCTATACGGGGTATTGGTGAAATAAGTGGTATGACCTAGCTTTCTGCATGTCGTGAATTTCTTGGTTGCCATCGGTAGATGGTGAAGATTCCTCTACTGATAAGTGTGACTTTGCTTAGAAGTAGAATGGGTATATTTTATAATAAGTACAATATGTCGTTTGATCGATTGGAACCTGAGTCTTATGATGAGTTGAAATAGGTGTGAGTGAAGTGACTTAACATGAAAGTATGATTTTAAACGGGTTTAATTGAAATTATGATTAGTTGGCCATTTGACTGTTGATTTTAAGTGAATGCATCTTCAGTGAGAAGTTATATTAATTTTTATGAAAGAAAAGTGTTACTGAGATTTGTGGGAAAACTCAAAGATGAGTATTTTCGGATATTTCATTTTGGTCATTGAGTTGTCGAGGTTTCAGACCAGTTCTCGTGTAGTTTCGAAAACTTGGTGAAATTGTGTTTAGTCACTTATTTATTTCAAATCGGAATAAAGTGATTTTTGAACCTAAATTGATCATCTTTTCGAGAGATTTCCGTTTGAGTGATTCTTTAAATTTAAATATGCGTGGAACAGCCACCGAATTTCAGTTTCTGTGCTATTGAAGTATTTACAGATTTGGAAAATTAGTAAATTTCAAATGATCGTAAGTTATTCATTTTAAATTGAAATTTGATGATTCAAGTGTCTAAATTGAATATATTTTCAAGACCTTTGCAGTGATCTCATTTTCATAAGATGATTTCCTTTATACTGTTCCCAGAATCCGAGTCTTGGTTCAGTCGAACCGTAGAGATATATTGAATAGTGTGAATCTTAGATATATCGTGAGAAATAAGTCCGAGCACGTATTAGAGTGAGAATTAATATCCATTGGGGAAATTCTATTGAAATTACTTGAAAGAAACAATGGTTTGCAAGATATAGCAAGAGTTAGAGGATGTATTGTTTTGAAATGATTTATTTCAGATATTGATTGATCTTTACAAGTGGAAAGAATACTTAAACTGAGATCCGCATATTATTGGGAATTACTTGACTTTAGTAAGATTGATAAACGTGAGTTAGTCTTCGAATATTGAAATAATGAATTATGATAATTTTAGCATTGATATTGTTTTGTGGATTTGATTGTTATTACTGTTAAAAGTATGACCAGTGTTAATGTTTTCTTGGAAATATGCTAAGTTTCCCATTATATTAAAAATTGATAAATCCATTATCTATAGTGATGCTTCTAAATAGGGATTGAGGTATTTAACGATTCAAGGTAACAACGTGTGTGTATATGTTTCGATGATTAACTCTTGATAAATAGAACTATCTATGACTTGGGATTGATTGTGATTTTATTGAGATTACCCTAGCAGATTAGAGTTTTCTTTTGAGAACCAAGTTCGAAATGTTATGTTATTAGACTATCAATACTTGATAGATATATTTTCTTAGAAAAGATAAATATGAGATAAGGCAAGTGGGTGGAGAAATTCAAATATTATGACTGTATTGCGTTTTCTCACATAAGAAAGATGAGTGTATTAATGGAATTACTGAACATGTAAATGTGTACATCGTCTTGAGTACCGCTGAATGGAAAATGTTGAAAGATTTGACTTAGTGGAATGAAACACGTGTAGTGGAAATTTGATTAGAGGTACTTAAAGAGAGTCACGAGACCAAGTAAGTTACCATTCAAGTAGAAACAAAATATATTGGGATGAATTTGAGGAATCATATTTGATTGAATAGTTGATAACGATAAATTTTCGTGTATATAAATGAATTAGTGGGTAACAATAATTGGTAGGCCTATTCATTCCCTTATCTGTTCAGGCAGTAGTGTGATTGCATGGGATGCTTGTGGAGATGATATATGACAGAGACCATTATGGTGCATCTTGATCTTAATAGACTTTTCAGAGTGTTATGGATATTTAATTGAGTCTTGTTATAATATTAGGAAACCCTTGGGACCAATATATATACTTATAAGGATATACTACGTGTGTGGAGTTGATTCCAAATACTATTGGGATGATGGAAAAATAAAACTTATGGGTATTGATGATTTAAGGGATTGATTAAGAGCTTAATGCTAATCAGAAATAGATTATTTATGATTGGTAAACAAGTAATACTGCTAACCGGAAACGAGATCTTAAGATCAAGTGAGGAATTTAGTTTTCTTGAAAGAATTATTTGTAGGAATAGTTGATGCAAAGGAACAAGTTTTAAGTAAAACTATCTCTTGTGAAAGTATTAAGGAAACTCGTGAAATGGATGTGATTATAGAAGAAACAGACAAAAAGTGGGAAAATAGACATCCATAGTGGTTTAATGGATTTCATGAATACTCTTGGGCATGTTTTATCCAGTTAAGAATGAGGGTTTCAGAGTTTATGAAAGTGAGAAAACAAATGATTAGTGAAATTGATACCATCTAATAGAAATTGGATTTGGGATTTAAGTTGGATCTATGGAGACTATGTCCGAAATATTTAATAGGTCCTTGATTGTGATTAGTACTTGCTATATGAGCATTGATATATATGTAGCCTCGATATGACTACGTGTTATAATAAGTGATAAGTGAATTCGCGGACGAATTCTTTTTAAGGGGGGTAGAATGTAACGACCCGAAACCCCGGCACTATTTTTTTTTTGTAATAAGTTGAGCATTTATGGGTGACGAACCGTCCCAATTTTATATAAATTTTACACTGAATATTATTTTATAATTTAAATTTTGTTAGTTTGATTATTTTAAAAGGACTTATTTGATTCTAGTAAAATATTAAATAAAAGTACTTGAGTTGCAAAAAGATTTATTAGCTTAACTAGAAGCTAAAATAGTTGAGTTAGTATTTGTGATTAATGACAAGGGGTTTAAGTGTTAAAGTTGAAACCTTGGGGTTTAAATGTAATTGATCAACCTTGAGGGGCCTAAGTGTAACTTGGCAATTATTTAACCCATTTACCCGATCTCTCTCCTTCTCTGCGACACTTTCCCCAATTCTCTCCAAATTTTCTCCATTTCTACTCCTTCTGTTCTACGAGGAGTTCATCCACTCTTTCTTCAATTACTCCTTAAATATTTCTCCGTTTCAAGATCCGACTTCACCAAAATGTTCGTGGCGTCGAGTAGATCAAGTCCAGCTATTCAGAAAAATATGTCATCGGTATTATTTTCGGTACTATTTTTGTAACAAGTAAGTTACTTACCCCTTTTCTTGTATATTAACGCTCATAATTATGATCTATGATGCTTGGGTTGTTAATTGTTGGTTTATAGGAAGTTTGGAATTTATTTGTGTTTTGGGTAGTTTTAGGATAAATTGTTGTTGGGTTCCAATCGTGGTATAAATGGTTTGTTGTTGTTATGGAAAGCTTTTATAAGCTTAGAGGTCATTTTTAGACTTCATTATACAAATTAGATATTGTGAATTACAGGTGAAATCCGGGTTGGATGAGTAGTAATGGACCACAAGTACCATTTGTTAACTTTGATATCACTCACTATGTATTTGGTTCTTGAATTGAAACTAGGTTGAGTAAAAAATGTTGAGTTTGAGTGTTAGGATGAAAGGAGGAAATTCCTGGTAGTTCGATGGAGTTGTGCGGCCGCCCAGTTTGGGTGTGCGACCGCACAATCTTCTGAAAGGTTTTGTTCTTGGAAAATACCAAAGTGTGCGACCGCACAGATCATTCCAGGCGACCGCACAGTGTCCTGAAAAACTGATAAATCCTATAATCAATGTTTTTAGGTTCCGACTTGGTCTAGAACCTAGGGGTTGACCTCGAATAGCTAGATAAGCGTATTGTGAGCTAAGTAGCTCCTAAGAGTGGCCAATAATGGGTGTGTTTAATGTGTATTATCTTAGGAATGTACCTAGGAGTACGGATTCAAATTGTGAATGGAATAGTTAACAATTATTTAACTATGATGATTGTATTGAGATTATTTTAGACACTTAATGTGCTAAATGCGTACCTGTGAATGTGCAATGATTACATGCCACATTATTAAAGAAAAAGGGCTAGTCCACTACTTTTGGATTTGCCCCAAGTTGAAATTTGTTTCCCGTATTTCAAATCAAGTAAATACTACTTGTGTGAATTTTATGTGAGTCCAGCTGGTTTACTTGTCGGGGGTGTATAGGTTTGCGCATATTGTGAGAGCTGGGGCTAAGCAATAAACGTAGGCCTATGCATCTGTGGCCGTTGCTCTTACTTTTGGCCAAAGTAAGGGTCTTGCTTCCCTAATTATTGGAGCAATCATGCACAATAGTTAGATAGCTTTTATTTGTTCTTGGGTTGGGGCACTGGGTAACAGGTCTCCACCAATATTGTGAAGCTACATCAAATATGAGAGCTGACTTCAACGACTGCAACATCGTCAGTTATGGTGTATGAATGGGTTGGAGGAATAAGGTGCAAGAAATATCTTTTGTAATGTGTGCTTCCGCTTTATATGTTGCATAATGGGTTGGTATAACTACCCGTGTTGTATGCTACTTGATGATACGTGATACGTGATGTTATTTCTTGTTCATACTTACATGTATGCATATCATGTAGTTAATGTAGTAACTTACTGAGATTTATCTCACCCCGTTTCTTTTTATCTTTGTTTCCTTAACCCCCCAGGAAGCAAGTGATAGTACGTTGTGAGATCGCATGTGGCTGAGATCGGTCGAGCAGGTTACCTTCTCTTAGGGTAATGCTCCATGGCGCTTTTGTATATCATTCGTTGAGATCGTGGTCGTATAAAGTATGTATGTCCGGTTGTACTTTGGTTATATCTGCTGCTAGATGTTCTTTCTTCCGCCTTTGTAAGTTGTCTCCGAGTTGTAATCTCGTTGAGGTGTTATTTGATGGTATTGGTTTGATGGTTGGATTCACGCGCCAAGTTTGGTATTTAGTATTTTGGAGTTGCATATTATGTAAATTTTATATATATGGAATTATTGATTTCCGGGGCGTGACAGTTGGTATCAGAGCGTTGGGAATAGATTTTGAAAGGGATAAGAACTCTGATATGGAGTAGGTTCGGATACTCATATATTATGATTTTGGACGATTAGGAAAACTAAGCTTTCCTTGAGGACAATTAGTTGCATTTGTTATTGAGGAATTGTGGAACATGATCCTAGAGGATTCGAGAACGAATTTCCTTTAAGGGAAAAGAATGTAATACCTCGAAAATTTATGAATTTCATTCTTGGGGTTTGGTCATTTGTTTTGATCGTTAGTTATCATTTAGTAAGAAATATTTTTGGTTTTATTTGGGTTTTATTTCTACAAGGTTATTGGACTACTTGAGAAATTATAGTTTGAGATGGTTTATATTATTATGAGATGTATGAATTGGCGACTGTATCAAGGATTCTTGAGATAGCCATTACTTCTTGTGTATAAATTGCATAATTGAGATAAGAATATAGTGATAGTATGATATTGATGTCGAGTGTTCCTACTCTTATGGTATACCAGGCATGGGACTGGTGATAATATTGTTGGTTTCATTGGGGTTAGTTGGTTTGAGAATCAAGAATGTGAGTCTTTGAAGACTTAGGCATATCTATCTCGTAAAGTGGACAATGTTTTGTGCTATATATGCATGTTTGTCCTCATTCTTTGATTTATGTTGAGGTGTATTCTCGAATACGGGACTATAGAATTTCTACCTGATACAGGAGAATCTAATAAATGAAAGTATATTGAGGAGTAGAGCAAAGGTGAAGAAAACAAATTTAATGAAGCCGAGTTTAAGATATTTCAGAACCAGATTTGTCAGTCAACTTCGTAGAATTAACTGTTCTGATCTAGAAGTTTCCAGAATGCGTGTAAACATTCGTTGGGTATAATCTATCAGCATAACAGTTTTGGCAACTTTTTGTTTCCTAGTTCATGTATTGTTCTTGTACATGCATTGTCTATGGAATGGAGGAGTGCTCCATTTAGCCTATCTAAACCCCATTGTGAGATAAATTCAGATTTTGGGATGTATTTGAGTCCTTGGTATTTAATAGAAGATGGTTTTCCTCTTCGGTTGCTCTTGGTGGGTTCCAAAGAGTGTTGGGTGTTTAATTCTTTTAAACGTTTCACTTGTGTTTCCTCGTTTTATTTTTTTTATGTTCCGGTATCACTATCGGTATATATAAGAAACCCGATAGAATTGTGGGCGATAATGCGCTAAAGGTTATAAGTTGATTTAGTTATGTTATCTATACGGGGTATTGGTGAAATAAGTGGTATGACCTAGCTTTCTGCATGTCGTGAATTTCTTGGTTGCCATCGGTAGATGGTGAAGATTCCTCTACTGATAAGTGTGACTTTGCTTAGAAGTAGAATGGGTATATTTTATAATAAGTACAATATGTCGTTTGATCGATTGGAACCTGAGTCTTATGATGAGTTGAAATAGGTGTGAGTGAAGTGACTTAACATGAAAGTATGATTTTAAACGGGTTTAATTGAAATTATGATTAGTTGGCCATTTGACTGTTGATTTTAAGTGAATGCATCTTCAGTGAGAAGTTATATTAATTTTTATGAAAGAAAAGTGTTACTGAGATTTGTGGGAAAACTCAAAGATGAGTATTTTCGGATATTTCATTTTGGTCATTGAGTTGTCGAGGTTTCAGACCAGTTCTCGTGTAGTTTCGAAAACTTGGTGAAATTGTGTTTAGTCACTTATTTATTTCAAATCGGAATAAAGTGATTTTTGAACCTAAATTGATCATCTTTTCGAGAGATTTCCGTTTGAGTGATTCTTTAAATTTAAATATGCGTGGAACAGCCACCGAATTTCAGTTTCTGTGCTATTGAAGTATTTACAGATTTGGAAAATTAGTAAATTTCAAATGATCGTAAGTTATTCATTTTAAATTGAAATTTGATGATTCAAGTGTCTAAATTGAATATATTTTCAAGACCTTTGCAGTGATCTCATTTTCATAAGATGATTTCCTTTATACTGTTCCCAGAATCCGAGTCTTGGTTCAGTCGAACCGTAGAGATATATTGAATAGTGTGAATCTTAGATATATCGTGAGAAATAAGTCCGAGCACGTATTAGAGCGAGAATTAATATCCATTGGGGAAATTCTATTGAAATTACTTGAAAGAAACAATGGTTTGCAAGATATAGCAAGAGTTAGAGGATGTATTGTTTTGAAATGATTTATTTCAGATATTGATTGATCTTTACAAGTGGAAAGAATACTTAAACTGAGATCCGCATATTATTGGGAATTACTTGACTTTAGTAAGATTGATAAACGTGAGTTAGTCTTCGAATATTGAAATAATGAATTATGATAATTTTAGCATTGATATTGTTTTGTGGATTTGATTGTTATTACTGTTAAAAGTATGACCAGTGTTAATGTTTTCTTGGAAATATGCTAAGTTTCCCATTATATTAAAAATTGATAAATCCATTATCTATAGTGATGCTTCTAAATAGGGATTGAGGTATTTAACGATTCAAGGTAACAACGTGTGTGTATATGTTTCGATGATTAACTCTTGATAAATAGAACTATCTATGACTTGGGATTGATTGTGATTTTATTGAGATTACCCTAGCAGATTAGAGTTTTCTTTTGAGAACCAAGTTCGAAATGTTATGTTATTAGACTATCAGTACTTGATAGATATATTTTCTTAGAAAAGATAAATATGAGATAAGGCAAGTGGGTGGAGAAATTCAAATATTATGACTGTATTGCGTTTTCTCACATAAGAAATATGAGTGTATTAATGGAATTACTGAACATGTAAATGTGTACATCGTCTTGAGTACCGCTGAATGGAAAATGTTGAAAGATTTGACTTAGTGGAATGAAACACGTGTAGTGGAAGGTTTGATTAGAGGTACTTAAAGAGAGTCACGAGACCAAGTAAGTTACCATTCAAGTAGAAACAAAATATATTGGGATGAATTTGAGGAATCATATTTGATTGAATAGTTGATAACGATAAATTTTCGTGTATATAAATGAATTAGTGGGTAACAATAATTGGTAGGCCTATTCATTCCCTTATCTGTTCAGGCAGTAGTGTGATTGCATGGGATGCCTGTGGAGATGATATATGACAGAGACCATTATGGTGCATCTTGATCTTAATAGACTTTTCAGAGTGTTATGGATATTTAATTGAGTCTTGTTATAATATTAGGAAACCCTTGGGACCAATATATATACTTATAAGGATATACTACGTGTGTGGAGTTGATTCCAAATACTATTGGGATGATGGAAAAATAAAACTTATGGGTATTGATGATTTAAGGGATTGATTAAGAGCTTAATGCTAATCAGAAATAGATTATTTATGATTGGTAAACAAGTAATACTGGTAACCGGAAACGAGATCTTAAGATCAAGTGAGGAATTTAGCTTTCTTGAAAGAATTATTTGTAGGAATAGTTGATGCAAAGGAACAAGTTTTAAGTAAAACTATCTCTTGTGAAAGTATTAAGGAAACTCGTGAAATGGATGTGATTATAGAAGAAACAGACAAAAAGTGGGAAAATAGACATCCATAGTGGTTTAATGGATTTCATGAATACTCTTGGGCATGTTTTATCCAGTTAAGAATGAGGGTTTCAGAGTTTATGAAAGTGAGAAAACAAATGATTAGTGAAATTGATACCATCTAATAGAAATTGGATTTGGGATTTAAGTTGGATCTATGGAGACTATGTCCGAAATATTTAATAGGTCCTTGATTGTGATTAGTACTTGCTATATGAGCATTGATATATATGTAGCCTCGATATGACTACGTGTTATAATAAGTGATAAGTGAATTCGCGGACGAATTCTTTTTAAGGGGGGTAGAATGTAACGACCCGAAACCCCGGCACTATTTTTTTTTGTAATAAGTTGAGCATTTATGGGTGACGAACCGTCCCAATTTTATATAAATTTTACACTGAATATTATTTTATAATTTAAATTTTGTTAGTTTGATTATTTTAAAAGGACTTATTTGATTCTAGTAAAATATTAAATAAAAGTACTTGAGTTGCAAAAAGATTTATTAGCTTAACTAGAAGCTAAAATAGTTGAGTTAGTATTTGTGATTAATGACAAGGGGTTTAAGTGTTAAAGTTGAAACCTTGGGGTTTAAATGTAATTGATCAACCTTGAGGGGCCTAAGTGTAACTTGGCAATTATTTAACCCATTTACCCGATCTCTCTCCTTCTCTGCGACACTTTCCCCAATTCTCTCCAAATTTTCTCCATTTCTACTCCTTCTGTTCTACGAGGAGTTCATCCACTCTTTCTTCAATTACTCCTTAAATATTTCTCCGTTTCAAGATCCGACTTCACCAAAATGTTCGTGGCGTCGAGTAGATCAAGTCCAGCTATTCAGAAAAATATGTCATCGGTATTATTTTCGGTACTATTTTTGTAACAAGTAGTTACTTACCCCTTTTCTTGTATATTAACGCTCATAATTATGATCTATGATGCTTGGGTTGTTAATTGTTGGTTTATAGGAAGTTTGGAATTTATTTGTGTTTTGGGTAGTTTTAGGATAAATTGTTGTTGGGTTCCAATCGTGGTATAAATGGTTTGTTGTTGTTATGGAAAGCTTTTATAAGCTTAGAGGTCATTTTTAGACTTCATTATACAAATTAGATATTGTGAATTACAGGTGAAATCCGGGTTGGATGAGTAGTAATGGACCACAAGTACCATTTGTTAACTTTGATATCACTCACTATGTATTTGGTTCTTGAATTGAAACTAGGTTGAGTCAAAAATGTTGAGTTTGAGTGTTAGGATGAAAGGAGGAAATTCCTGGTAGTTCGATGGAGTTGTGCGGCCGCCCAGTTTGGGTGTGCGACCGCACAATCTTCTGAAAGGTTTTGTTCTTGGAAAATACCAAAGTGTGCGACCGCACAGATCATTCCAGGCGACCGCACAGTGTCCTGAAAAACTGATAAATCCTATAATCAATGTTTTTAGGTTCCGACTTGGTCTAGAACCTAGGGGTTGACCTCGAATAGCTAGATAAGCGTATTGTGAGCTAAGTAGCTCCTAAGAGTGGCCAATAATGGGTGTGTTTAATGTGTATTATCTTAGGAATGTACCTAGGAGTACGGATTCAAATTGTGAATGGAATAGTTAACAATTATTTAACTATGATGATTGTATTGAGATTATTTTAGACACTTAATGTGCTAAATGCGTACCTGTGAATGTGCAATGATTACATGCCACATTATTAAAGAAAAATGGCTAGTCCACTACTTTTGGATTTGCCCCAAGTTGAAATTTGTTTCCCGTATTTCAAATCAAGTAAATACTACTTGTGTGAATTTTATGTGAGTCCAGCTGGTTTACTTGTCGGGGGTGTATAGGTTTGCGCATATTGTGAGAGCTGGGGCTAAGCAATAAACGTAGGCCTATGCATCTGTGGCCGTTGCTCTTACTTTTGGCCAAAGTAAGGGTCTTGCTTCCCTAATTATTGGAGCAATCATGCACAATAGTTAGATAGCTTTTATTTGTTCTTGGGTTGGGGCACTGGGTAACAGGTCTCCACCAATATTGTGAAGCTACATCAAATATGAGAGCTGACTTCAACGACTGCAACATCGTCAGTTATGGTGTATGAATGGGTTGGAGGAATAAGGTGCAAGAAATATCTTTTGTAATGTGTGCTTCCGCTTTATATGTTGCATAATGGGTTGGTATAACTACCCGTGTTGTATGCTACTTGATGATACGTGATACGTGATGTTATTTCTTGTTCATACTTACATGTATGCATATCATGTAGTTAATGTAGTAACTTACTGAGATTTATCTCACCCCGTTTCTTTTTATCTTTGTTTCCTTAACCCCCCAAGGAAGCAAGTGATAGTACGTTGTGAGATCGCATGTGGCTGAGATCGGTCGAGCAGGTTACCTTCTCTTAGGGTAATGCTCCATGGCGCTTTTGTATATCATTCGTTGAGGTCGTGGTCGTATAAAGTATGTATGTCCGGTTGTACTTTGGTTATATCTGCTGCTAGATGTTCTTTCTTCCGCCTTTGTAAGTTGTCTCCGAGTTGTAATCTCGTTGAGGTGTTATTTGATGGTATTGGTTTGATGGTTGGATTCACGCGCCAAGTTTGGTATTTAGTATTTTGGAGTTGCATATTATGTAAATTTTATATATATGGAATTATTGATTTCCGGGGCGTGACAGTTGGTATCAGAGCGTTGGGAATAGATTTTGAAAGGGATAAGAACTCTGATATGGAGTAGGTTCGGATACTCATATAT
Organism: Campanula takesimana; assembly: GCA_026119855.1. Taxonomy (NCBI): domain Eukaryota; kingdom Viridiplantae; phylum Streptophyta; class Magnoliopsida; order Asterales; family Campanulaceae; genus Campanula; species Campanula takesimana. The sequence goes on along the minus strand of JAOWBW010000448.1, from coordinate 363,753 downwards.
TATGATTTTGGACGATTAGGAAAACTAAGCTTTCCTTGAGGACAATTAGTTGCATTTGTTATTGAGGAATTGTGGAACATGATCCTAGAGGATTCGAGAACGAATTTCCTTTAAGGGAAAAGAATGTAATACCTCGAAAATTTATGAATTTCATTCTTGGGGTTTGGTCATTTGTTTTGATCGTTAGTTATCATTTAGTAAGAAATATTTTTGGTTTTATTTGGGTTTTATTTCTACAAGGTTATTGGACTACTTGAGAAATTATAGTTTGAGATGGTTTATATTATTATGAGATGTATGAATTGGCGACTGTATCAAGGATTCTTGAGATAGCCATTACTTCTTGTGTATAAATTGCATAATTGAGATAAGAATATAGTGATAGTATGATATTGATGTCGAGTGTTCCTACTCTTATGGTATACCAGGCATGGGACTAGTGATAATATTGTTGGTTTCATTGGGGTTAGTTGGTTTGAGAATCAAGAATGTGAGTCTTTGAAGACTTAGGCATATCTATCTCGTAAAGTGGACAATGTTTTGTGCTATATATGCATGTTTGTCCTCATTCTTTGATTTATGTTGAGGTGTATTCTCGAATACGGGACTATAGAATTTCTACCTGATACAGGAGAATCTAATAAATGAAAGTATATTGAGGAGTAGAGCAAAGGTGAAGAAAACAAATTTAATGAAGCCGAGTTTAAGATATTTCAGAACCAGATTTGTCAGTCAACTTCGTAGAATTAACTGTTCTGATCTAGAAGTTTCCAGAATGCGTGTAAACATTCGTTGGGTATAATCTATCAGCATAACAGTTTTGGCAACTTTTTGTTTCCTAGTTCATGTATTGTTCTTGTACATGCATTGTCTATGGAATGGAGGAGTGCTCCATTTAGCCTATCTAAACCCCATTGTGAGATAAATTCAGATTTTGGGATGTATTTGAGTCCTTGGTATTTAATAGAAGATGGTTTTCCTCTTCGGTTGCTCTTGGTGGGTTCCAAAGAGTGTTGGGTGTTTAATTCTTTTAAACGTTTCACTTATGTTTCCTTGTTTTATTTTTTTTATGTTCCGGTATCACTATCGGTATATATAAGAAACCCGATAGAATTGTGGGCGATAATGCGCTAAAGGTTATAAGTTGATTTAGTTATGTTATCTATACGGGGTATTGGTGAAATAAGTGGTATGACCTAGCTTTCTGCATGTCGTGAATTTCTTGGTTGCCATCGGTAGATGGTGAAGATTCCTCTACTGATAAGTGTGACTTTGCTTAGAAGTAGAATGGGTATATTTTATAATAAGTACAATATGTCGTTTGATCGATTGGAACCTGAGTCTTATGATGAGTTGAAATAGGTGTGAGTGAAGTGACTTAACATGAAAGTATGATTTTAAACGGGTTTAATTGAAATTATGATTAGTTGGCCATTTGACTGTTGATTTTAAGTGAATGCATCTTCAGTGAGAAGTTATATTAATTTTTATGAAAGAAAAGTGTTACTGAGATTTGTGGGAAAACTCAAAGATGAGTATTTTCGGATATTTCATTTTGGTCATTGAGTTGTCGAGGTTTCAGACCAGTTCTCGTGTAGTTTCGAAAACTTGGTGAAATTGTGTTTAGTCACTTATTTATTTCAAATCGGAATAAAGTGATTTTTGAACCTAAATTGATCATCTTTTCGAGAGATTTCCGTTTGAGTGATTCTTTAAATTTAAATATGCGTGGAACAGCCACCGAATTTCAGTTTCTGTGCTATTGAAGTATTTACAGATTTGGAAAATTAGTAAATTTCAAATGATCGTAAGTTATTCATTTTAAATTGAAATTTGATGATTCAAGTGTCTAAATTGAATATATTTTCAAGACCTTTGCAGTGATCTCATTTTCATAAGATGATTTCCTTTATACTGTTCCCAGAATCCGAGTCTTGGTTCAGTCGAACCGTAGAGATATATTGAATAGTGTGAATCTTAGATATATCGTGAGAAATAAGTCCGAGCACGTATTAGAGCGAGAATTAATATCCATTGGGGAAATTCTATTGAAATTACTTGAAAGAAACAATGGTTTGCAAGATATAGCAAGAGTTAGAGGATGTATTGTTTTGAAATGATTTATTTCAGATATTGATTGATCTTTACAAGTGGAAAGAATACTTAAACTGAGATCCGCATATTATTGGGAATTACTTGACTTTAGTAAGATTGATAAACGTGAGTTAGTCTTCGAATATTGAAATAATGAATTATGATAATTTTAGCATTGATATTGTTTTGTGGATTTGATTGTTATTACTGTTAAAAGTATGACCAGTGTTAATGTTTTCTTGGAAATATGCTAAGTTTCCCATTATATTAAAAATTGATAAATCCATTATCTATAGTGATGCTTCTAAATAGGGATTGAGGTATTTAACGATTCAAGGTAACAACGTGTGTGTATATGTTTCGATGATTAACTCTTGATAAATAGAACTATCTATGACTTGGGATTGATTGTGATTTTATTGAGATTACCCTAGCAGATTAGAGTTTTCTTTTGAGAACCAAGTTCGAAATGTTATGTTATTAGACTATCAATACTTGATAGATATATTTTCTTAGAAAAGATAAATATGAGATAAGGCAAGTGGGTGGAGAAATTCAAATATTATGACTGTATTGCGTTTTCTCACATAAGAAATATGAGTGTATTAATGGAATTACTGAACATGTAAATGTGTACATCGTCTTGAGTACCGCTGAATGGAAAATGTTGAAAGATTTGACTTAGTGGAATGAAACACGTGTAGTGGAAATTTTATTAGAGGTACTTAAAGAGAGTCACGAGACCAAGTAAGTTACCATTCAAGTAGAAACAAAATATATTGGGATGAATTTGAGGAATCATATTTGATTGAATAGTTGATAACGATAAATTTTCGTGTATATAAATGAATTAGTGGGTAACAATAATTGGTAGGCCTATTCATTCCCTTATCTGTTCAGGCAGTAGTGTGATTGCATGGGATGCTTGTGGAGATGATATATGACAGAGACCATTATGGTGCATCTTGATCTTAATAGACTTTTCAGAGTGTTATGGATATTTAATTGAGTCTTGTTATAATATTAGGAAACCCTTGGGACCAATATATATACTTATAAGGATATACTACGTGTGTGGAGTTGATTCCAAATACTATTGGGATGATGGAAAAATAAAACTTATGGGTATTGATGATTTAAGGGATTGATTAAGAGCTTAATGCTAATCAGAAATAGATTATTTATGATTGGTAAACAAGTAATACTGCTAACCGGAAACGAGATCTTAAGATCAAGTGAGGAATTTAGTTTTCTTGAAAGAATTATTTGTAGGAATAGTTGATGCAAAGGAACAAGTTTTAAGTAAAACTATCTCTTGTGAAAGTATTAAGGAAACTCGTGAAATGGATGTGATTATAGAAGAAACAGACAAAAAGTGGGAAAATAGACATCCATAGTGGTTTAATGGATTTCATGAATACTCTTGGGCATGTTTTATTCGTTGGCCATCCTTTATCGATAGCTTTGCAAGGTGAGTTCCCCCCAGAGTAGTCAGTGTGGAGGATTCATGCCGATTGTGCAGGTATGACTATTTAAATACAGTATACATGTGCACCCTATCATTTTATAGTGTATATATATATATATATATATATATATTGATGTTGATTTTTGAACAGATTTGGGCATGAGAGAGATTGGGGTGTACCCGACCGTGGTCGATAGGCGTTTTTAATGAGGCAAACGTAGATGATAGGGACCAGGTATGATACGACGACAACTTATCAAAGAAGTGATATTTTTTACGCTTTTGGAGTATAATTTTCTTTGATTTTCAATTTCAGTTGGCGGGGGGCGTTATCGTTTGGTTATGTGACTAGACATAACCTGCGCGGCTATAGGGATGCGTTTGATAGTTTGACTGCTGATCAGGTTGTGTGGGAGCCATATAGAGACCGTGTTGCTCCAGAGTATTCCCTGCATGGAGAGGATCTTTGGAGGACGAGGTTACCTCTTATATGTTTTGAGAGGGTGGAGTTGCACCTGCCTGATCGAGTTATGCGCCAGTTTATCCCTAGGTCAGTTGACACTGAGGTTAGATTGCATCAGATTGATAGACGGAGTAAACCCAGAATAAGTTAGGTGGATGACCATGCCTCCTATATCGCACAATGGGAAGCACGTTTGTTGAATGTGGTGCCTAGGTCAGAGGACGAGGTTGATATGGACTATTCTTATACCCATGAGTACATGCTTTGGTGAGTGTTTATTGTTTTTGTATACTCCCTTCCCTCTATCCCGAAATAAATGTTATAGTTTTAACATATTTTTTTCAAAAGGTACAAAAGCATCACACGTTTGTTGATTCACAATCCTGATCATGTAGAGGATGTGGGGTGCCGGTCACATGCTAGCCTCAAAGAAGGGATGGTGAGTTTCTAATTCTTTTTTGTACTCCCTATGTCCCGGAATAAATGACGTTTTTATTTAAAAAGGTACAAGATTATTATTTTATTATGAAGATAGATTATAAGTTAATTTTGATATCATTTTCTGAATATATTTTTTTTTCAGATTCAAAGCTTCCAACGTTTACATGTCATAAATGAACAAGCCATTATTGAGCAAGGACCGGACCACTCTCGCCTTCAAATGCGGCTTATCATCACACGTGCCCTGATGCATATTAGAGAGGAAGGATGACTTTTGGGTCAACCTCCTCCACCACCGGTTGACCGTACCCATGAAGATGAGGGTCAGAGACAACGTCCTCGTCGTCGGCGTCGGCGTGGGGACGATCAGGGTGATGGTGAGGGACATCAGGGTGATGATCAGGTACATGAGGGGGAAGGGCAGGGACATGGAGGGGAGGGAGAGGCACATGGTGGTGAGGGAGAATGGGGCGGACATGGAGGGGAGGGAAAGGCACATGGTGGTGAGGGGGGATGGGGCGGACATAGTGGCAGATATGGAGGGGAGGGAGAGGCACATGGTGGTGAGGGGGGATGGGGCGGTCATAGTGGCAGACATGGAGGGGAAGGAGAGGCACATGGTGGTGAGGGGGGATGGGGTGGTCATACACAGGGAGGGGGGATGGGGTGGGGAGGGGGGATGGGATGGGAGGGACACCTACTTATTCACCTATTCTACCATTTGGTTAGGATGCGGATTCGGATGATGATCGGTCTTACCCTCCTCCCCCGACATCAACTCAGTCTAGTGCTCGAGCTCCTATTCCTCTGCCAGTTGGACAATCCGGGCCTTCTAATTCTTTTGCTACTCCGTCTAGGCCATTGCCTAGGCAAGGGTCTAGGAAAAGGAATCCTAGAAATATGTTCACTCCTTCTGACTATTGACCACTGACCACTTTTTATTATAAGTACTCTTATGTGATTGGGATGTGGTCATTAAACTATGTTTTATTCACTCATGTGACCTGGGTTATGATTATGTTTGTTTGACATAATTTGTACATATTGATATCTGTTATTACTTGTCTGGCTGAGTTGTTGTGTTTGCAGGTGGGTTCCGAGACAGCTGAAGCTGTTGTGTTAATTTAGTGTCAGTGTAATTCGCTTCTGGCAGTAGCGAATTAGGTTAGTACTGAATTCTCTACTGTCAGTAGCGAATTATCCTGGCATCAGATTTAACCATCACCCACCACACATTTGCAGAAGACAGTACACAAAAACCAAGCCCCTTCTGCTCTCAGGCGAATTCTGGCGATTTTTTTGTGAAATTGACGATTCTATCCTACGTTTCTTCACTCATTTGACAACATGTAAGTATTCTTTTGTTATTTAGGAAAATGTATATTGTAATGAAGGTTGGGTTAGAATAAATCTTAATTTTGGTTGAATTTTCTTTGCAATTGTAGTTTGATTATGTGATGCTATTTTGTTGATTGTAGAATACCCAAAAAATGGATCCATCTCTCTTCCGCCCTTCCAATCGCCATCCCCGTCCCTATTTCACCGGTGAAACCTCCGCCCCTCGACCATCTCATCTCTCTCAAATCGATCTCTCTCAATCCTCTTCACCACCTCTTATTCCTGGTCCCGCCTGTGTCGTACAGTCTGCATTGCATTGGAGAATTTCCGCCATTCAACCTTCTCAGGAATCCCCATTCTCAACACAAGAGTATATAAGGAGAGTGATGGAAGAGCCGGTGGAGGATGAATATTTCAAACGCAATCCTTGGCTCTCTGCAATGGATTTTCTCACTATAGAAGGGACATATTATCCGTTGAGCTCTATCAAGAAGAAATGCATCAATGTTGATAGGGTGGATCAGGTATAATAAGATTAATTATAGTAAAATATGTGTACGTATAACTGATCGTTTACATATGTGTATATTTTATTAGGTTGTTGCTGTTGTTAAGTCCTGCACACCAAATGGGTTTGGTGCTCTTCATGTGACTTTGAAGGTTAGAGTATGAGCTTAGTATGCTTTCTATCATGGGTGAAATGTGTTTTGAGTTACTAATTGTGATATAATTCTGCAGGATCCTACGGATATAATAAATGCTTCCATTCATCACAAAGTGCTTACTGAGAGTGAGTTTGCAAATGACATTATTGTTGGTTCTGTTCTGATACTTAAATAGGTATGATGTATTAAATCATAGAAGTCAGTACTCTTTGGAATCTTCATTAATACTTTCATCTAATTATTTGTTTTGTAATTTTTAGGTTGTTGTTTTTGCCCCCACACGATCAGCACTTACCTTAACATTACACTCAATAATGTCTTCAAGGTATTTCCTAAGGATAGTCGAGCTAATGTTTGAATAGATTTATGTAGGATTTCCTATGTGATCGGGATGTGATCACTAAATATTTGGATTAACTAATGTAAGATTCCTATGAGAAACGGGATGTGGTCGCCAAACGTTTGGATTGATTTATGTAGGATTTCATTTGGACTTGTTTATTTTTGTATGTCTTGTAGTACGAGAATGATTGAAAAAACACAAAGTCATTAGCACTACAAATGATAGAATAAACACAATTCCAATATATTACAACAAATACAAAGTCATTAGCACTACAAATGATAAAACAAACACAATTCAAATATCTTACAACAAATATAAAGTCATAAGCACTACAAATGATAGAACAAACATCATTCAAATATCTTACAACAAATACAAAGTCATTAGCACTACAAATGAAAGACAAACACAAGATAAATATCTTACAACAGAAATCCCCTTGAAATAACGTTAAGATTGACCAAATTCAAATCTATTCCCTGTTAGCTGGACACCTCCGACTCCAGTATGTGTGTCCTTCCTTCTTACAAGTTGAACAATGGATTATTTGTTTTGCAGATTGCCAGTCCATAGAATTTCGAAGCCGTCTTGATTTTGGTCGTCCTGAATTTGCATCGCGTCGAATTGGATTTGGTTCAAATATTGGCACCCGATGATCCACATTCCAATAGTCCTCATGCTGCAATGGTTCAAAAGTCCCTGACCATGTGTTGTAGTATGACCCGAGAGTGTAAGATTGATCAAAGTGATTACGACCATCGACATTCATGAATGTGCAACATGCAATTGCATGGGAACACGGCAAGTGATATGCGGCCCATTTTCCACAAGAGCATGTACGCTCATCAAATTTCACAATTTGAGTATTTCCACCTTTTTCACCACGACGTTCGGTTGTCACTTGAAACACTCCCCTATCATGAACGGTGAACGGTCGAACATGGTGTGACCCAGCCTTTTTGGTGTTGTAGTTGTATCGACGATGGATCCTGTGGATGAATTTGTATAGTGCATTAGGGTTATTTGTAACACCCCCTAATGCATTAATTGCAAACCCCAGTCTACTGTGAAAGTATTCCACACAACGGTAGAAAGCAGTCTCAACAATAGATGTTATTGGCATACCACGCGATCCTTTCTTGACCCCATTAAAAACCTCAGATAAGTTCGTAGTCATAATGTCATATCTATAACCACCATCATGCGCCAGTGTCCACTTCTTCTTATCTAAATGCTCAAACCACTTGATGGCCTCTGGGTTAACTAAACGGATCAACTCTAAAGTATTTCTCAATTTTCTATCTTGGTGAGCACAACCAGCAACCCAGAACAGACGCTTTAAATCACTACCATGATGCTTCTTCAAAAAATTTGCTCTCATATGCCTCAAGCAATATCGATGATGCACATTTGGCCACCAAGTATCTTCTGCAATTGTATCAAGAATGCCATTATGATGATCAGAAAGTAAGCATGCCTCACGACCCTTGATAATATGTTTACAAACAAGGTATAAAAACCAACGCCAGTTATCATGGTCCTCTTTTTCAACAATAACAAAAGCAAGAGGAAGGATGTAGTCATTAGCGTCAACACCCATAGCAATGAGTATCACTAACGTCCATGTAAGAACGTTCCATCAACAGACACGACAGGCCTACAATGAGTGAAAGCTTGAATACAAGGCCCGAATGCCCAGAAAACACGATCAAATATTTTAGATGAACCAGGTGGAGGAGGACGAAGATACTCAACAATAGTTCCAGGATTGTATTTCTGAATAGCAGCTAGGACACGAGGTAACCGAGCATAAGGTTCCTCCCAATCTCCAAACACTAAGGCAATGGCCTTTTGTTTCCCACACCATGCCTTCTTGTAAGAAATTGTCCTACCGTGTTTCTCATTTATGTCTGCAATAATAACCGCAATATTCAAATCAGAATCAGCCTTGACCTTATGGAGAATATGCCGACCAATAAACTTAGCATCCAAGTTGGGGTGATAAAGACTAAGCCCAGAATACAAACAACAATAAGGGCCTTTATACTTGGTCACTTCCCAATATCCTAGCTTCTTCTGACTCACACGAGCATAAAAAGGGCATGGATAGTCTTTTAACAAACACTCAATGGCCCACGTTCGGAGTGTGCTCTTTCTTACCTTAAAGCGTCGATTGGAATGTATGTGATACTTCTTTATCTCATATTGCACCTCAATCTTCTTAGAAAACCGTATCCCTTTAGCCAATTCACCCTTCTCTCCATCCCATATCGGAAAGCTACATTGATTATTAACAGCAATCACATCAACTTCTTCTCTAATATCACGATAAAGAGGATAGTCTGCTCTCTCATGCATTCGATTCTCTATCCTTTCATAAGCTACTAAATCTGATTCAACCTCATCATTCGGCCCATCGTCAGGCTCGCTAATCTCACTACAGTTGTTGTTTTCTTCATATCAATCCTCATCATCATCATCAGTATACAACAAACTTTCTATTTATGCATCATAGTCTTCATCATCTTCATCTGAAACATCATCATCAACCGGAACATCCTCATGTGGCAATCGTCTACGACATGATCTCTCGTTAATTGGAGCCATTACAGCCGCTTGGTTGTAACTGGGTGAATTCTCATAGAATGTCTATGTACTTGGACCCTCGCCATCCTCTCGGTTGTAACTCTGCGAATTCACATAAAGTGTCTATGTCTCTGCATAACGTTCATTCATCTCATGATTATAACCAATGTCAGTCCCACCCCCACGGATATCAAACACCTCAATAGCCTTAATGATAATATACAACTGCAAGTTACTCAACCCACCAAATTGAGCATTAACATCAAACATTAATGCCACACCATTATCGTCTTGGATATGAATTGGAAAGTAATTTGCAATTCCATGGTCAAAGGAATGAGGAAACCTACAAATAACTTCCAGCTGAAATCTTGTTCGACCTACCCCAATATGTTTATACAACTGATCAATCAACTCAGTGTAAGTCCATCTATGAATCGCTCTAAAACCAAATTTCGGTCCTTTTTCAAAAAGGGGACCATTAAATGGATCTTCATCATCCCCTCCCCAGTAACACATGAAAATAAGCGGTAACCCACTCATCGATACCCTAGAAAATGATAATAACAGTCAAAATCTTAAATTTATCATTTGTCTCTACAATTCACTCAAAAACCTAAAATAAATCACATCAAACACAAAAAATGACATATAGATAGAGATTGTGGTATACCTTTTGCTTGATCTGAGTATTTTAAGAAATGGATTTGCAAAATCCTCTTTGCGTCCCTTCTTCTTTCTCTCTCTATTTTCAGACAAGAAATTAAGTTTGGGAGATATAGTGAGCTGCAGATACTGAAACCTTATCTTATTGTATTGGTTAACACTAATTCGCCACTGGAACAAGCGAATTACTCTAATTCGCTACTAGCACAAGCGAATTACATTAGGGTTAATTAACCGTATAATGCAAAGGGGGGCTAATCAGGTCAAAGCCTAATTCGCTTATTCGAGAAGCGTATTACTATAATTCGCTTTTTGGACAAGCGTATTACCTCAAACTTGGTCATTTTGGTGCATACTTTGAAAAAGTTGTCACTTTGGTAAATACTTAGAAAAAAATGAATTATTTGAGAAAAAAATCATCCGTGTCATATCTTTACGACCTGGACACTTTTATCCAATTTAAGAGGAGTGGTACAACGATCAAAATGCATTGAAATCAAAATGGACCACCTATATTCTGTTTCCATTTAACATAGCCCCGAACCATTTAAATTAGCTTCGATTTGAGTAATAACTAAAGTAGGCCTATCGTACTGAAAACCACACCAACTAAGAACACCTTCAGTTTTGTAAGAGAGGAAATCCTATATACCACACTTTGTGTATCATTTGTGTACCACAAGTGATCCAATGGCTATAAGTTATTAAGACTTAAATAATTACAATATCAATAGTGATTCATAGCCGTCAGATCACTTGTGGTACACAAGTGGTACACAAAGTGTGGTATAGAGGATTTCATCTCGTTTTGTAAAGATTGTCACTATGTGACTTTCTTTATAATCAATAAAAATGAATTTTAATTAAGAGGAAGACTTGTGTGAAACGGTCTCACACATGAGACGGATCTCGACGAGAGAGGAAATGGGTTTGCCCCACCCCACCCATAGGGGGCAAACCATTTACTCTCTCAACGAGACCCGTCTCACGTGTGAGATCGTCTCACACAAGTTTTTGTCTTTAATTAATGGTACTTTTTTACGTTATATATGAATGTCTAAAAAATTTAATTTCTTTTTAATTAAAAACAAATTTAAATTATTTTGAATATTTATTTTGTTAGTAATGTCAACCAATCATTTTGTGAAATTTTAAGAATTGTAATAAATTGTTATGTAATTCATTAATAACAATAACTGTTCAAATAATATTATTTAAATGATTAAATTTCAATTAATACTTGATAAAAATTTAATTATTTTTTTAACAAAAGATAAATTCTATTTCACTCACAATTAAAAAAGAGGTGTCACTCCACAAAAGTAGGAGGCTCACTCCAAATTTCAATAGCAGTTCCAACTCTTAACCTACTACAACGATATTTTCGATCTAAATCTTGAGACGTTTGAAATTCAAGTAAAACTTCGACACTGCCTCAATCCGGCATTTAAGAAACCCCCCTCGGGGTAAGATGTTGGCTGAGCACTTCATATGCATAATCCGACGAGGAAATGTGTACCAGCAATTTCAAAATCCACGAACAATCTTTGTGTAGATACAACATGGACATCTACTTCGTTGTGAGAAGATACTAAGAATCATTGCAATTGCAAAACTACAAAAAAAAAAAAAAAAAAAAATACGGCTCTCACAAAAGAGAGAATTCAACGGCTCTCGCAAGAGAGAGAATTCAACGGCTCTCACAGATAAAAGAAATTTATTGTTGAAAAGCAAAAAAGATCACTCTTAATTTAAACTTTAATCATTGATTATTGGGTTATTTGTAATTTGGTTACTTGTGTTTTACACTTTGTTGCAAATTAATTATCCAATATGTAAATGTAAAAAATTGATTCCTAAGTTTGTAAATTTGTTGTGATGTGATGTAAAAATGGATGGGGTGTTAAAAAACCAACGAAATGTTTGTCATGTGTCATGCACATGGCATTTTAAGGGCCATATATGTCATTTCGACAAGCATTGAGTGAGTAAAAAGGCCCTTACTTACATATGCAAAGTACAAAAATAAAATACTAATAAGAAAACACCCACACAAAGTTCTCTGTCTCCAAACACTCGTCAGCTCCCCCATCTTCTTTGAGACCGGTGACTGATGGCCTTTATATTCCCCTCTTCCATTCGTATCTCTCTCCAAATATTATACACACAAAACACATTTTATCTCTCGCTCTACAAACCCTCGCGAGAATTGTCGACCTTTCTTTCCCTTTGCAAACTCCGATCTTCTTCCCCGATGGCTTCTCACCCTACTGGCGCTTGTACCTCACCACTTTCTCCCTCTCTCTCGTCGCCACCGTTACCGCTCCAGATATGTTTAGATCTGTCTTGATTTGAATTTGGCGGTTCCGTGGTTTGGTCGTCGTCGCCCTTTCCTCTCTGGCGACCATACAGATTTGACTACATTCCTCCGGCACCCTGCAAGTCTTTGTCCACCCCTCACCCTTTTCATATTTGGGCCTTTTTTCAATTTACATATCTGAAACATAAGGAGAGAGTAATTGAGTTGTGTTGAATTTTGAAATGCTACCTTTCTTCATCTTTGACTTTGTCTGATTAATGATTTTAATCCAAATTTATGAATCTTGAATCTACATGTGTTGCTTATGTTTTCTCTTTTGTTTTTGAATTTTGGATGGTAGTATAAATAACATTGGTGGTGGACCGGTGGTGGAGAATGGTGGCAGTGTTGAGACGGCGGTAGCTAGTGGTGATGGTGGTGTTAGAATGATGAACATGATGTTGGTGATGGTTAACGGGGTTACATATTTCGTTAAGTTTCTTACATATAAGGATTTATTTGAATTTTTTTTGGTCAACTTCGTTAGTATTTGCTAATAAAAATCTCATACCTTGCGAAAAGTCTATAATACCCCTTAATAAGTCATGTGTGTTGCACATGACTCAAATTTCGTTAAGCAACAAAAATACAAACTTAGGAATCGGATTTAAACATTTACATATTCGATAACCAATTGCAACATCTTGTAAAACTCAGGTAACTTAATTGCAATTAACCGTTAATTATTCTCAATAATTAAAGTCTAAATAAAGAGATGAAAACAAATCAAAATTGTGTTAACTATAGATAATTAAATTTAGGGGTAATGATAATTTAAGGTCCAAAGTTTGGGGGTGTGTGCCAATAAGTGTCTGATGTATCAATTTTATCAATTTAGGGTCCAAATTTGACGACGTTAGTCAATTAAGGGTTTTTGGACTAAGTTGCAAAGAAAATCGAGTTACGTAACAGAAGCACTTAACTGGAGTCTGTTTTGGATATTCGCCTGGCTTGTCATTTCACACACCCCTTATGCAATGGATCCTAAATTTTAATTTACTCATATTATTATATTTTCGAATAATTGTAATTAATTCCAAAAAAAAAAAGCAAATAAAAAATTAAAGTGGTTTTTTTTTTTTGGAACCACAAAAAATGAAGTTATAAATAAGGCCATTATTAACAAAAATTTAAAAATAATTGTATGAAAAAATAAAATAATTAGAATACTAAAATTAATAATGAAACAATACTAACCACCACCACCAAAAAAAAAAAAAAGGGAAGAGTTTTCCATATCACCAGTTTCTTCTTTTTTTAAAAAAAATAAAGTTGTTTTTTTGGAATATAATTTTTTTACACTTTCCTCTCTTTAAAAATTATACATTTTATTTTATAGTGTTCTAAATGAAAAAAAGATTTTTATTTTATTTATTGAAAAAATATTTTCGGTAAATGAAATTTAAATTATTAGTTAATTTAATATAAGAAAATAAAATTTAATATTTCAAAAAATTATTACTCCCTCCGTCTCAAAATAGATGTTGTTTTGGAGTGTTTCACACATATTAAGAAATGTCATTAATGCATGTAAAGAAGTCTCAAATACCCCTAAAGTAACTCAACTACCTAGGTAATTAAATGGTTAGGTAAGAGATAGTTCACTATCATTATTAAGGGTATAATTGGTATAAAGCAATAAAAAAGCTCTTAAAATAGTGAAACGACAAGTATTTTGAGACAAAATTTAACTCCCAAAACGACATCTATTTTGAGACGGAGGGAGTATTAATTTTCTTCGTCTTAAGCCCGTGCAAATAATCAAAACAAACTCCAGTTAAGTCCATGTGCATAGCACGTGTGACTTAATGGATTCAGTTAACAGAATCGTTAAAAAACCCTAACCTGCACAACGTTTGCAACTTTGAACCCTAAATTAACAAAATTGATACATCAAACTCATATTGGCACACCTCCTAAACTTTAGACCCTAAATTATCATTTCCCCTTGAAATTAAATGACAATATTTTTCCGGAATTGAGCGACTGAGCGAGTATTATCCAAGGAGTGCTGCTCACTTGTCGTCGAAGAATGTCTGAAAATCCATTTCAAGTTTTGTGTCAAACGCTTGACAAAATCTCAAAATCCATTCAAACCCAATTATCCCAATTCACTAGCTTCAACAATCAATCATCAACCTCAAATCAACATCTTCTCTTGCTTAATGTTTCTTCACCTTCCAAAGCAAGCTTATCCAACCCAAATGTCGATCCAACTCTTCTTCAACCCACAGACCCTCACGTAAAGGTACACCATCTTCGTCTAATTCACTTGATTACAGTCTTAGTTTACTTCAAAATGAAGGACTCCCGTTACTGGTGGTTCGCAATGCTTCCGTGCTTATGCCCACTAACTGTTCGATGTAAGTCCTGAACTACTACCTCTACCTTAAGATTTAAGAATCAGCCAAAATAAAATAAAACACACAAATCAAAATAACTTGAAACTTGATGGGATTTGTTTAAAGAGAAATACAAGCTTAAAACTTGATGGGATTTCTTTAATTGGTCGAAACTGTGACATCCTCATCACCCTCTCTCTTTTTTTTCTTTTTTTTTCACATAGTTGGATAGTGCTTTGGCTAATTTGCAGTGTCATGGGCATCTAGTTTAATCTATCTATTGTAATAGAGAGATTTGAGTTTAAGTTGGCATGACCATCGGCTCTACACGTGGACCATTAACGCGCCGGCATACTCATTGGCTCAAACCCAACATCAACTTGGGCCAATTCTGATACCATATTAGAATTGGGTCCTCATCCCCTTAAAATACCTTGTTAAGGGGTGAAGTTATCCAATCTATATACTAGATCAATTATTTTCTCCAAGTTGATGTGGGACAAATATGAGGCTTAACATGGTATGATATCAATGCTAGCACAGAAGGGTAGGTATGTCTGAAACTTTCTTTTTTCCTTGATGCCTGGCCATCGGCAGTACCTAGGCTTACATCAAAGTTTTAAATCAACTTACTCTCTTCATTTGATTGGTGGAAAAGTGAAATGAATATGGATGATTATCTGGTTCTGCAGTTGAGTAGCTGTGATTTCAGATAGTTTCGTTTTTAGTGCCTTTGTTCAATGGTGTAAAAGGTATACATGGTTACACTTAAATGTAATGATTCTTTCGAATATCCCTTTAATTAGTGCTCTTACAGTTTGTCCAGCATGTTACTTGAAATCCAAGTGCTCAAAGGAGCTTGACCTTTAACCAGGAATTTAACATTTTTTTTATATGAATGGAGGAGGTAGGAGCCGCCCATGCTACTAATTGAACGTGATGCATGACTTCGTGATACAAATTATATTGCAATGGTTAGTATGTCGTGATTTAATCATTTTCTCGTGCTAATATTTTCTTCAGAAATCACTTCCTGCACCAGTGACCAAAGAAGAGCTTGGACGGGCCACCTGGACCTTCCTTCACACTCTAGGAGCTCAGGTTTTCCCTACTCATTGTTTGTGTAATTACTTCAAAAAAAGAAAAGTTTTATTGATAGTGGTGGGGTATCCTTCATCAGCATGATATGTATTTCCAATCGGTGAGGTCAGGGACGTGATAAACCTGATTAGTGAGGTTTGTGGATATGGTATGCAGCATGGGAGCGCAGAGGTTTGAATAGTGGTAGCGGTGGCCACTGTTAAGATATTTCAGTCTTTTCATCTGAGTTATAAACAGAATATTGCATTCCTTTGCCAAGATATGACCCGCGACTTGCATAGCTACTATTAATTTTTTCTGTCCAATATTGATGTCTTTGTCTTTATTAAGCCTTTTACTGGATATATAACCAGTCTAAATTGACACAGTCAAGGTTAAGATTATGATTTAGTTATTTTTTACTTGTAGTCATTATCTATATTCTTGAAGATATCAGATACATCCTTGATCATTCTGTATTTGCACGCTATCTTACGATGGAAATGTGTGTATACCTTATAAGTTGTCTTTTTGACATTGTGTCATGAAGCATTCTTTGTTTTCTATTTCAACTATCTTAGCAGCAACAGTATTTAATTTTCATTGTTTCCCCTTTTTTCAGTATCCAGACAGGCCAACAAGGCAACAAAAGAAGGATGTTAAGGAATTGGTACGACACTCCTGTATTGTCCAGATTATTTATGTCTTACTACCTCCCTCCCAAAATAAATGCCAAATTTTGCTCTTGATCAAGAGCAAAATTTGACTTTCATTATGGGACGGAGAGCATATTATTTTTCAGAAAGCATAGTTCTTAGAACATAAACTGGCTACTTCGTAATTAGTCTATACTCCGTATATCCTAAACACTAGCAACACCATAAATTAAACTCCTTAAACGACGTAGAGCGGTTTTAGCACATTATAAACTCAGCATGAAAATTCATCCTCCCTCCGTCTCAAACTCTTTGTATTATATTATTGCCCTGAAAGGTCAGTTGCAGGTAATTTTGATCTTGTCTTATTTAGTTCAGTTTTTTTGTGTCGTTTCAACCAATAAGCTGTTGAGATCTCATTGTTATGTATGAACACTTCTTTATTGGAATGAAAGCAGGAGAAGAGTTTCTGATACGTGATGTATTCCCTTGATTGTAGATGGCAATATTGTCTCGCATGTACCCTTGCAAGGAATGTGCAGATCACTTCAAAGAAGTTTTAAGGTAGCATATACATTCCTTCTCCTTGAGTCAAAGAAGATATATTTAGTCACTCTGTCCCAAATTAAACATCTTAATTTCCTTTTTTTGGGATGTCCCAAAATAAATTTTCTTTTTCTGTATATAACACTATTTTTATAATGCTTTTCAAAGTATATCCACACCCACAACTCTCATCTCCCTCCATTTCTTCATTAATTACAAGGACAATCATGGAAGTAAAATAATTTCTTTATGTCAAAACAAATTAAGACATAGTTGGGGAGGAGGGAGTTCATTATTATGAACTTGTGAAACGTAAACTCGAAAGCTTATCAATTTTCAACATGTCCATAGGTGAAGATCATATGTACACTCTCCGTCCCAAGATGATCTTCACATTTGACTATTCAAACTTTTTAAGAATATGAACCCTTGCTAGCCATGTTTTGTTTATGCACTTCTAAGGCCAAATTGTAGAAATGTGAACAACTTTTTGGGACAATGAAAAATGGACAATGAGAAGATCCTTTTGAGATGGAGGGAGTAAATTTATTGTCACGTTTGATAATTTCTCATTAATGAAAATCTATTGTCTGCCACTCTCGACAGAGCAAATCCTGTACAGGCTGATTCTCAAGCTGAGTTTTCAAGGTGGCTCTGTCATGTGCACAATGTTGTTAATAGGAGGTATGTTACTGATGTGCCCTGAAATGTTGTTCAAGTTTATTAGGGGAATACTTATTTCTTGGTTGATTAGTAGGAGTATCGTCAATACAATGGAATCTTTCCCGCTTATTCTGAAAATAATATACTCCCTCCATCCCAAAATGATCTTCCCATATTTTTTTGCCGTTACTACTACGAATGAACTTTGACCAATAATTAGATGTTTATTTGATTATGCTAATGAAAATCTAAAACTTGTACTATTGTTACACCATCAACAATACTATGAGTAACAAGTGTTAGATTTTCATAAGTAAAATCAAATCAACCTAAAATTATTGCTCAAAGTTCATTCATAGTAACAAAAAAAATAAAAATGGGAAGATCATTTTGGGACGGAGGTGTGTTACTTTGACTCATTGCCCTACCTGAAGAGAGGGGCAGGGGGAGAAGCCTTGAACTTGCTTTATTTCTTTCAGTTAGGATCAAGAATTCAGACGAGAGGGTATAAGTCAGCCAATAACGAAACTCGTTAAGGGGAAACTTAGTAACTTGACTGTTGACACATCTAGCCCTGAATGGATCTCTTAAATCAATCCCAGTAGCTCTATGATATGGTTCATATCTCTCAAGTCTCAACTCACTCATTATTCATAGCATCAAGGATTTTCATCATTGGTATTCTACTAGAAGAAAAATTCCATACTCGCAGCATACAATCAATTAACAAAGTTAATTGTTGCCATAACAGATCTTGATGTAACAAAATATATTTCTGTTGGCGACAGTTTTTTGATTGAATAATGTGATATTTGTTTCTTTCAACAGCCTCGATAAACCAAGATTTCCGTGTGAGCGAGTTGATGCAAGATGGGGCAAGCTTGACTGTGAGCAGCGTGCTTGCGATCTACAGGGAGATACCTCAATTTTTGGCAATTTAAAATTTTAGAGATTCATGACTGGGATCATTTACTTGTCTGCAGTTGGAAAATTTTGCAGAATTAAAAGTGGGAGGATAATCCTTGTATAGTTCTATAAGTGAATGTAAAAGGTTGAAATATGACTGCTGCTTTTTTATGAATTACTCACTTTGAAATTATAATTACTGAATATTTAGACAGTTGCTGCTTATTGAACTGCTCTTATTGACTTATCATTGTTGAAAACAACTTCCAGCGATACTGCGATACTTAACTTACTTCACTAGTACCAGATATGGGATTTTGGTAGGAAACGTTGCAGCCCACACTGAGGATTTCGTCCCGCTGGTGGGTCAATGATTGAGATTAATTTGACTTGAGATAGGTCCTACATGAACCCCAAATTAATCCCGACCATTGATCCACAAATAAGGAGGGCGTACCGTCAAATTGTCCAACTTATGAGAGAGTAAATGGAAGAAATGGGGCCTACCCAGCTTGTTTGCAGCTATCACCATTAACACAAACAATTCAACATTTGTGCAGAAAAAATCCAAAACATATAATCTACATTACGTTTGTTTCCGACTTAATCTAGCATTACATTCAAACTCTTTCAGTTGAAAGTGGCCAATCCAAGGCCATATGCTCAAAAACAAACGCTCAAAAACAAACAAACAAACACCTAAAAAAAAAAAACTACAAGTTCTTTGAAACTGAGCCACTATCTTAACTTTCTCCCAGTTGCAAGCACTCAACATTCCGAAATGGTGGGGCTTGACCAAATTTAAGAATGTAGGCAGTTTCATAGACTGGTCGAAGGGGCAAGATGACCTGTGCATCTAGGTATCCATCACAAGAGAAACACCAAACTGACAGATCACTGTTTCCACAACCAAACGCAAAAAGTGAGCAAGTCAAATTACAAACGTAAAGCCCGTGAAACTGCAACTTGTGAAGAAACTTAACTTGATTATATGCGTACCTATAACTGAGTGCCAGACAATGATTCTGCTTCTGATAGTGTTCAAGCATGTGTTTGTTCACGAAACGGCTACAGAGGACATCCTTACAGCTCAAGCACAGCCAATTCTCATCAGGGTGGTGGCACCTGTAACCACATTTACACTTAGGAAGTGCATTTTCTTTCAAAGCTTTAACTTAAGCTTCACACACACACAATTCTCGTTAAGAATTGTCACATTTTAATTATTGGGCGTCTATCTCAAAATAAATCTCATTTATAAATAAGGAAACAACAATATTAACATTGTAAAAAGAAGGTACAAATAAGTAAAACGCATTCCTTACAAAGGTTAGACAAGTCAAATGTGACATTAACTATGGTACGGAGGGGGTAGCATGGATTAGAAATTTAGGTTAAAGCTCGTGCTTTTCCAGGATGTAATGCATCAAAGACTAACACTCGGCGAATTCTATTTGCAAGGCACCATTGTGTACAAGGCACATGAATGCCTAAATACCCTTACCCGGATACACGCGTTTCGTGTAAACATGGACGAAATAATGGGTTTATTTCGCACACTTTTACACGAAATATGGCAAAGGTAGAAGTTGTTAGTTTCGCCTGATTTTACACGAAATAATGCGTTGAGTTTCACCCAAGTTTACACGAAACATAACACATGCATTTCACCAACTTTTACACGAAATAACACGATGCATTTCACCTAATTTGACACGAAATAATCAGTTTTTAACAAGGCTGCTTCATAATTCATACATCCAAACAAACAAATTTCATACAAACTGGATAATTCAAAAACCAATACATGATACACACATACTATGGCCTATTTCTTGCAATTCTTGCTGCGTTCGCCGCATTTGAGAGTCGATTGAATGTGTCTATCTGAGCTCTTGTACGGCATGACCAGGTTACTTGCGCTTGGTTCACGTTCATTCTCCCAATATATCGCTGGTGATGGTATTGGGTAATCATTATCTGACATGTGCAGCTGCAAAAGTAATAAAATAGTTAAATATAACGAATTTAAGTAAGATAGTTAAATATAACGAATTTAAATAAGATAGTTAAATATAACGAATTAAAGTATCATACCAATATAAAATGGTTTCTCACATGTCCCAACACAAGTGTGTCTGTGGGTGGTCCTACTCCTTGTGGTACAGTCACTCGAAGGCATGTGAAGCCACTGGTTTGCGTGTACGAGACGAACACCACATTATACCTCGTGGCAATAATGTGCCCTAGCTCTGGGAGTCTCACATAATAATATTCAGGAGTCGGGGAGGTATACCAAGCAATGCGATCGTAGAGCTCGTCTACAGGTCTCCAATATATAACTCTCTGATAAAGCTCGCGGCGACTATGCAGCTCAATGCAACAATCTGAGCGCACTTGATGCCACATGTCCTCTCCGTATATTTGCGCTGCTACGGCTCTATAGCCACAATTTCCATCACCTCTCACATCTGTGATGCCTTCAATAAATGGGACAATGAAAGGCATAAACGACAAAGTATACCCAGAAGTATGTAGATTAGTGACTTTGAGTTGTCCATTTCCTTTTCCACGACCCTGTCCTCGCCCACGACTTGAAGCAGCTAGTGGTGGAAGAGACGTAGGAGTAGTAGGGCTAGATGGTGTACTGTTTGAAGCTGATTTCGGATTGGGCGTGGACTTCAAAGAGTGAGACTCCCACGACATCAAACTCGATTGGGTTGCTGCAATGAATGAAGATCTAGACCTGCTGCTAGTGGAGGGTGGTATAGTGGGGACTCCAAAATATATGTCAGTATGCTCCCAATCTGACAGTATTCTGGAACAGATGGTCCGGGGTTTATTTGCCTTTGAAATATGATCTGGCTCAGAAGCATCTCTGGTTTGTGGATGTAGCCCATCATTTATCGTTTGGAATAACTTTCTCTTTATTGGTTCAGGTGCGTTCTGTAGTTCATTCCACATAGCTTCAAAAGAATTTTTATTGATTGAAGGCTCAGTTGGACAGTAGTCTAGTTCAATGTCCAACTTCTTCCAAAAAGCATGAATCGAGGACAGCTCAATCCGTCCCCCAGAGTTTTGTATGCATGCAATCTCGTGACTACATGGAAGTCAAGTAACACCCACAGTCTGAGGGATCCATGACATTATCCCCACTACGAGTCCGCTCTTCTTTGATGATGTCCAAGGTACCTTTGACACTCGCCCCAATATGTCGCGATACAGATTACAGGTCTTCATATCATTTGGAATTCTGCTATTTGATTTCTCTATACTAGCTTTGATTTTTGTTATTTGGATTTCTATGATCTCATGAGCCTTTTTGAAGATTGTGTCAAAAGTAGAAGAAGTACTTCCCAAGGCCTTCTTCAACCTGATATGCTCACTCTCAGACCTGTTCGTGGTGTGGGTTCCGAAGTGTAGTAACTTATCCGTGTGCATGGACAGAATATTCGGAGAGTATGGAGTAATCCATGTATCGCGGATGTAGTTCAATAAATCAGGATAAGCGCTGAAACGTTCACAAAACCATTGCCAACAGGTGTTCCATTCTTCGCAAGTAGCGGCTGATATTGCTTCATTGAATTTCCTCATGAATGATTTTGCGAATTCCGGGCTACCAGTGAAAGACGAAGGATAAGAAGAACGTGAGTACTCAGACACACGTCCACAATGTTAGAAAGAGAGCGTTGGCTTTCACTGGTAGCCCGAAATTCGCAAAATCATTCATGAGGAAATTCAATGAAGCAATATCATCCGCTACTTGCGAAGAATGGAACACCCGTTGGCAATGGTTTTGTGAACGTTTCAGCGCTTATCCTGATTTATTGAGCTACATCCGTGATACATGGATTACTCCATACTCTCCGAATATTCTGTCCATGCACACGGATAAGTTACTACAATTCGGAACCCACACCACGAACAGGTCTGAGAGTGAGCATATTGAAGAAGGCCTTGGGAAGTACTTCTTCTACTTTTGACACAATCTTCAAAAAGGCTCATGAGATCATAGAAATCCAAATAACAAAAATCAAAGCTAGTATAGAGAAATCAAATAGCAGAATTCCAAATGATATGAAGACCTGTAATCTGTATCGCGACATATTGGGGCGAGTGTCAAAGGTAGCCATCAAAGAAGAGCGGACTCGTAGTGGGGATAATGTCATGGATCCCTCAGACTGTGGGTGTTACTTCAGGCGAACAAATGGACTTCCATGTAGTCACGAGATTGCATGCATACAAAACTCGGGGGGACGGATTGAGTTGTCCTCGATTCATGCTTTTTTGAAGAAGTTGGACATTGAACTAGACTACTGTCCAACTGAGCCTTCAATCAATAAACATTCTTTTGAAGCTATGTGGAATGAACTACAGAACGCACCTGAACCAATAAAGGGAAAGTTGTTCCAAACGATAAATGAAGGGCTACATCCACAAACCATAGATGCTTCTGAGCCAGATCATATTTCAAAGGCAAATAAACCCCAGACCATCTGTTCCAGAATACTGTCAGATTGGGAGCATACTGACAGATATTTTGGAGTCCCCACTACACCACCCTCCACTAGCAGCAGGTCTAGATTTTCATTCATTGCATCAACCCAATCGAGTTTGATGTCGTGGGAGTCAAACTCTTTGAAGTCCACGCCCAATCCGAAATTAGCTTCAAACAGTACACCATCTAGCCCTACTACTCCTACGTCTCTTCCACCACTAGCTGCGTCAAGCCGTGGGAGAGGACGAGGACGGGGGTCGTGGAAAGGGAAATGGACAACTCAAAGTCACTAATCTACATACTTCTGGGTATACTTTGTCGTTTATGCCTTTCATTGTCCCATTTATTGAAGGCATCACAGATGTGAGAGGTGATGGAAATTGTGGCTATAGAGTCGTAGCAGCGCAAATATACGGAAATGAGGACATGTGGCATCAAGTGCGCTCAGATTGTTGCATTGAGCTGCATAGTCGCCGCGAGCTTTATCAGAGAGTTATATCTTGGAGACCTGTAGACGAGCTCTACGATCGCATTGTTTGGTATACCTCCCCGGCTCCTGAATATTATTATGAATATTATTATATGAGACTCCCAGAGCTAGGGCACATCATTGCCACGAGGTATAATGTGGTGTTCGTCTCGTACATGCAAGCCAGTGGCTTTACATGCCTTCCAGTGATTGTACCATAAGGAGTAGGACCACCCACAGACACACTTGTGCTGGGACATGTGGGAAACCATTTTATATTGGTATGATACTTTAATTCGTTATATTTAACTATCTTATTTAAATTCGTTATATTTAACTATTTTGTTACTTTTGCAGCTGCACATGTCAGATAATGATTACCCAATACCATCACCAGCGATATATTGGGAGAATGAACGTGAACCAAGCGCAAGTAATATGGTCATGCCATACAAGAGCTCGGATAGACACATTCAATCGACTCTCAAATGCGGCGAACGCAGCAAGAATTGCAAGAAATAGGTCATAGTATGTGTGTATCATGTATTGGTTTTTGAATTATCCAGTTTGTATGAAATTTGTTTGTTTGGATGTTTGGATGTATGAATTATGCAGCAGACTTGTTAAAAACTATTTGTTTCGTGTCAAATTAGGTGAAATGCATCGTGTTATTTCGTGTAAAAGTTGGTGAAATGCATGTGTTATGTTTCGTGTAAACTTGGGTGAAACTCAACGCATTATTTCGTGTAAAATCAGGCGAAACTAACAACTTCTACCTTTGCCATATTTCGTGTAAAAGTGTGCGAAATAAACCCATTATTTTGTCCACGTTTACACGAAACGCGCGTATCCGGGTAAGGGTATTTTAGGCATAGGCGGTCAAACATTTTAACCAAATGGTTTTTCAAATGAGGTGTCCTTGTACACAATGGTGCCTTGCAAATAGAATTCGCCGGTGGTTTGTTGTGGTGGTGGTAGACAGGTGGAGTATTCGTTTGTTGATGGAGGGAGTGAGAGATGGATGGTTTTTTTTAAAATGAATGGATTTGGGTATTTTGGAGGTATATATATGAGGGTATTATAGTAAATAACTTATGCCTTGCACAACCCATGCCTTGCAAATAAGTGAACCCCTAATACTCCCTCTATCCCAAAATAATCTTCCCATTTCCCATTTTTGTTTGTCCCGAAAAGTTCTTTCCGTTTCTACCAATTACGCTTGAAAGTGCATAAACAAAACATAACTAGTGAAACAAGTGTTCTTATCCTTCGAAAGAGTTTGTATAGTTAAATGGGAAGATCATTTTGGGACGGAGGGAGTACAAACTACAAACTAAACATCTGATGATCGTATAATTTCAATCCAAACAAAAAGAAGAATAAAGTGAGCAATTGTTCTATGCAATTAAAGCATGGACCTAAAAAAGGCTAAAAAAATAAGGAAATTGAGATTGATGGGAAGATTTGGAAAGTTAAAATTAGGGTTTAAAGAGAGGTACCTGGAGCAGGGAGTGTCGGGGGTTGGAATGTGGGTGGGATCGGAAGATAGTGATGAAAGGTGATCGCAGTGGGTACGGGCTTCCACCCATCCGGATTCGGATCCATAAACTTGCAACAACAACTCTTCGTCGTCGATCGGCGGTACTGCTGCAGACGACGACGACGATGCAGCTCCATCGGCCATTTCGCTCTAAACCTAATCATTTACAAAGGTTATGTCATTTATAATGGGTTAATGACAATTTAGACCCTGAAGTACCATACCACCCTTCTAAGCGAACCTTGGGTGTTTTTTTTGTCAAATCGGGTCATAATATTTTAAAAACTCGCCAGTTAAGGCCTTTTTGACGAATTTCGTTAAAAAGACAGTTAAAAAGCATGTGTCATGCATGTGACTAGACATGTCCAAATAGAACCGGGAACCGACGGAACCGGCGAGTAGAACCGGGAACCGGCGAGAACCGGGAACTGCCGGAACCGGGAACCGAACGGAACCGAGAACCGGATTGAAACGGTTAGAATACGAATCCAACATATTCAGAACCGAGGAACCGGTGGAATCGGGAACCGAGAGCCGGAACCGAGAACCGGGAACCGAACGGTTCTCTGCATCAGGGGACTTTAAAGATGTTTGATCATTATGGTAGGTTGGCTGCTAGCTAATTTATATACTGATATACATACTCCCTCCGTCCCAAAATACTTGTAGTTCTAGGATTTTCACACAAATTAAGAAAAAAAAATAATACATGTGTAATGGACTATATTACTCTTGGAACATTTCCAATATCAAGACAATTTAATACTTTTACAATGACAACACTATCATAAATAAGGGTATATTTGATAAACAATGTCAAAAATGTATAGATAATAGCAAATCTACAAATATTTTGGGACAAATTTCAACTCCTTAAACTACAAGTATTTTGAAATGGCGGGAGTATTACATTTTAAACTACAAATATTTTGGGACGGATGGAGAATTACATACTTATTAGATGGTGAGATGGAACAGGTGGAACCGTCGGAACCGGAACCGGAACCGGCGGATAGAACCGGGAACCGGATTAAGATGATTCGAATACGGTTCCGGCCATTTGGGAACCGGGAACCGGAACCGTTTGGACATGTCTACATGTGACTAACAGAATTGGGTGACTTTGAATTGATATTAGCTATTAAGGGGTTAAGTGAAAATTTTGAAACTTAAAGGATTAAAAAGTATTAATATATAAGCAATAAAGAAATGTATAATTTTATTCTTTTCCTGGCAAAAAAATACTCCCTTTGTCTCTAAATGAGTGTCCATTTTTAAAAAATCTTCGTCCCAAAATGAGTGTCCTTTTTTAACACAACTTTGTACCTAAATATTTTTTTTTTCAGATTTTTTTTCACCGGTCTCTTTATACTTGCAGAGTGAGTAATTCTTTTTTATTATTTAAAATAAATTCATTTCAAAAAATAATATTAATTGGATATAATGCACCTTTTTTTAATAAATAATTATCTATGAACATAATAAATCATTTTTTACATTCACAAAAAAAAAATGCAACATTTTATAATTTATTATAGAAATTAAAAATAAATTAAGAGACTAATATATTTACTTGTTTTCACCCACTTAATTTGTTTTTTTATTGTTAAATTAATGAACACAAATTTGAAAAACAAATATTAAATTACTAGTATTAAATACGAAAAAAAAAAACTATTAGAAATATTTTTTTAGAGATGAAGATTAACTCAACCAAACAAAAAGAAAAAATAATATCATCTTCCCCAAATTCCTCCCACATCCCATGTTCATTGTCTCCCTGCCACTCCTCCTCCGGTCCCTTCCCCACCTCCACCGCCCCTTCACTTCCACCTTCTTCACTAGCACCATCACATTCATAACCACCATTGAAGAAACCCAGTCAACCTCCTTTTTCCAAACTTGCTCACCACTTTCACCCCTCTTCTCTAACATCTTCTCAAACTCAACTTGACGATCAATTCCAACCGGCAACGCTAGGTCCCACATCAAATCGGAAACCACCGGCGGCAAGACTTTATCTTTGACCAAATTCCATTCTCAATCACAAACTCAAATCCCAAAATTCCAAATCAAAATTCCAAATCAAAATCAAATGCAATCCCTTAACAACAATGGCTTCCTCCTCTTTTCTCTCTCCATCTCAATTCACCCTGCTAGGATTCATTGTTAGTACACCCACCTTAATTTGATTGATCCATGCCACATGTCTTTTTATGGACTTTAGGACCGCATGTAATGAAGTTTTACTTCAATTTTTAGATAAGTCCATTTCTAGATTTTTGTTTGTCTAGGCTGTGTAGAGTTCGGTTTTACTCCTCGCGGTTTAGTGTCTCAAGCCGTCATCTTCGAGCCGCCAGCATGGAACCTTAAGTCCTTCATCAAACCGCAGTATGTGGCTTTGATGAAACCGCACATCAAGTTCATCCTTCAATCCTCTCCTATGCCTGGTGGAACCGCAGTACAGTTATTGAAGAATTAAAGAAATGTCATTTATTCCTTAGACAAATATTCTCTTTCCAACCGTAAAGGAATATATATATCATGTCAAAATAACTCTAAGTAAAACTTGGAGTTACTGCAAGGAATGTCGGTCTTGTCCAAGCAATTTGAATTGATTACCGTTAGTCCTTTCTGCAACAAAGGACGGATGTCGGGTAGTGGTGCTACAACTACCTCGGACTACAAGACAAATCAAAGGACGAAAATGACAGCTCATCCAATGGGATTTCGACAGCAAATTGTACCCGGAGATTTGAATCAAATATTTACCCAACGGTCACAAGGGTGCATTGCCTATAAATAGCCTTCATTCCTCAACAATGAAGGTTGCTGAGCTTCAAGAGATTCATTCCCAAGTATTCAAGTTTGCTTTGAAGATTCAAACCCAGATATTCATATCTTCAAATCATCTCCTTAGCAAACCCAGTTTTCTTCATCAAAGCTTCAAGCCTAACAACCTTTCATACTCAGCCTTTACACCGAAAGACTTCCATTTGGTCAACCATCATTTAGATACTTAGAGCATTTGATTTCTTTCCACACACACACACCCGATTTATATGATCACATAGATTATATACTTCGAAAACACCGGTTGTTATTATAGCTTAGGTTAAACTTATTGTTTAGAGTTTAGATTCATCTTGTAAAACCTCCTCTAAATTAATACAAGTCTCATAGCTATTAGAAAATCCTAGACTAACCATCTAGGTAGAGGACGTAGTTCATTTAAAAACGAACCTCTTCAATTCGTGTGTTTGATCGTTTATTCTCTGTCTTATTATTTATCTTTCTTGTTTGTGGTCTTTAACTTGTCTCCATATACGAAATGACTTGAAAGATGAATTGTGTTTTCCTTTGAACTTTAAGTTTAACTATTCAATTGCATCATAGTGTTTTCAACCCGAGTCAATCCACCCAACTCTTTAACTATCAGTTCGGCCAAAACCGCAAAACTCCGCTGTGCATTTTATCAGTTCGGTTTAAGTGCTTTGAACCGCAGTTGACCAAACCGATAAGTACTCGGTTGTTTTTTTAAGGGTATTTTACGAAAAAGTTTGGACCGCTATTCACCCCCCCCTCTAGCGGTTCTATACCCTTGTTGCCCTCTGGGACCAACACACCCCACCCCCAAATTATCACACGCTCAATCACCACTCACTCCGCCGTCCTCCGTCGCATTCCATCAATCACAGCGCATCTCCGCCTCCTATTCCTCCTACACCTCCATCGCCACAATCACGTCTCCGTCGTCGATGTACGAAGTGCTCGGGATTAACATGGGAGCGTCGGGGCAGGATCTTTTGAGTTGTAAAAATAATAGTGAAGCTTCCCATCATCTGGCCCGAATTACAGCTCCTCTAAAACTGATTCATTCTGCATAACATTAAGGGCATTGAATTTGCTAGTTCCTGATCTGGAATATCAGATGTGATCGAGGGGGATGGGGTGAGGTATGGATGTGAATTGAAGGAAAGGGGGATGGGAAGAACATGGTGGCGGTTGAAGATGGAGAGGAAGGTGGTGGCGGCAGCTAGCCGACTGAGGATGAGGAGTAATATGGTGGCGGCGGCGGGGAGGTGAGGGTGGGAGACGGGAGGGGTGGGAGTCAGGGGAACGATGTTTGTATTTCTTTTTTTTTTTTTGTACTCAGAACCACAAGAGTTATAGGGTAATGGGTTTAAATGCTTTTCTTTGCCCCTTTAATTTTTAGAATTTACACTAAACACCCTACTAGCTAATATCAACTTCAACGTCACCCAATCCGTTAGTCACGTGCATGGCACATGCTTTTTAACTGACTTTTAAAAACGAAATCCGTCAAAAAGGCCTTAACTGGTGAGTTTTTAAAACATCAACACCCGATTTGACAAAAAAAGACACCCAAGGTTCGCTTGGAAGGGTGGTATGGTACTTCCAGGTCTAAATTGCAATTAACCCTTTATAATGGGGCGCTATTCACAACCAAAATTCGAGTTTATTGCAAAACTGACATGCGTACTTTCATTTTTTTTCAATTTGACTCGCAAACTTTGGAAACATCAAATGTGGCTTGCGTACTTTCATTTTCAAAATTTTGAGACGACTTTTTTAACACCCATTAAAAAACATAACGGGACACTCTGTATAGGGGTGAAAGTGTAAGAAATAAAACTTAAAGTGCTAAAATGAAAAATACCATCTAAACCTTTCTCTAGTCCGTGACTCCTTCTTCTCCATTAACATCCTCTCTCTCTCTCACACACACAGAGGTCGCCGGAAACTGGAGCTTCAATGAGTTCCCGGGGTAACCCCTTAAATCTCCCCATCGCCGCCCCTATCGCTCGACGCTCCTCCGCACCGGCAAGGTTGCCCCACCACACCCCCTCAACTGGGTCTTCTCCATCGTCGTCTCCAACATTTCTCACCATCCCCCATTTCGTGTTCATCAAAATCGCCTCCAGATCTTCATCACCGGCCCCGAATCTCAAAAGCTTTTCGGCTATGGAACCCTTCTATGTCGTCGATCCCTCCTCCCAGATCTGATTTCAAAATCCTATTTTGGTTGCTTAGGTTTGTGTGTTTCTCTGTGTGTCGCTTGTGCGTGTGCGTCTCTCCCTCTCTCTCGATCTACATCTAAATGTAGATTTGAAGCCTGTGTAGATTGAATTTCAAAATTACAAGATTATGTTCGTTTCTATGTGCGTGCATATGTGCATCTGTTCGTCTCTATCTGCGTGCGTTTGGCCGCCGGAGTTTCACAAAAATAAAGAACCCGTGTCGCTTTGAGTTTGCCGAAAACGAAGCTTTGCTTTGAATCTGGTTAATTTTTTGCTTAATGTAGGTTGTTTAGTTCGTTGGGTTTGTTGGTGTTGATATTTTGGTTTAATTTTTGTTTGCATTGGTTAGTAATTTTGAATCTGTTTAATTTTTGTTTGGTGGATTTGGTAACGGTGGGGCTAGTAGTGACGGAGGCAGTGAATCGGTCGGTTGGAAGACGCCGGAGAAGACGCACCTTAATTTTAATTTTAAAAGTTATTTATTGTTTTAAGATTTTAAGTTTTATTTCTTACACTTTCACCCCTTATACAGAGTGTCCCGTTATGTTTTTTAACGGGTGTTAAAAAAGTCGTCTCAAAATTTTGAAAATGAAAGTACGCAAGCCACATTTGATGTTTCCAAAGTTTGCGAGTCAAATTGAAAATAAATGAAAGTACGCATATCAGTTTTGCAATAAACTCACCAAAATTCTGTGTACACACCTTATTTGAAAAATTGGCAAAAATCATATATTTTCGTCACTAAAATTTTGTCCTTTTCAAAATGTTTTCACTGAATTGTTATTTTTTATATATTCTCATTGAACTGTCACAATTTTTTAATTTGTTCTTAATATGTTAACAAATTTACTAAATATCTAACTAAATTTAGCCATGTGGCTTAACATGACTCATTGTTTACAACCGATATGTTAACCTTGACATGTATGCAGAAGATTAAATACTAATTAATGTAAAATGTCATTAGCTCATAATTTATGAGAAATGTTGTAAATTAACTCCCCCGAAAAAACTATTAACTATATCGTTTTTTATGAAATTAGTCATGTAGATTATTTTTGTTAGATTTTTAGCGAATTTATTGACGGTGTGAGCATATTTTAAAAAATGTGAAAGTTTAGTAAGAACATTTTAATAATAAAAAAATAGTTCAATGAAATTGAAAAGAGTGAAAATTTAGTGACTTAAATATGGTTTTAGGGTTTACAAAACACTATTACTACTACTCTCTCAACAAATAAATTCATTTTCCTTCTCTTCTCTCTCCCTTGCATCTTCCTCTTGACAGCTATTACAGGCCATTAACGAGTTGGGTCAAGCTTTGAGGTGTCGAGTTCGAGCTTGTTTATAACTTATTACTTCAAGCTTTCCGCAAGCTCGAGCCCCCTTGTTAGTCTGAACTCAATTTGAATCGAGTTTTGAGTTTGAGCTTATTGAATCGAGTTCGAGATAAACATAAATTCAAGTTTGAACGATGTTATCGAGTCAAGCTCAAGTTGATCGCGAAAAGTACTACTCGAACTTTTAAAGAGCCAAACGAATCAAACACTATCGTCTTAATAACAACACGAACTTGACAACCGGTTCGAACTCGAGTCAAGTAACAGCTCAATCTCCTAATATCATCCCCACCCTTTAAGTAAAATTCTGAAAGGAAAAATATTTGCAACTTCCAATCGATTGCTTCATCAAAAGCACTGGTTGAGTCGGGTGTAGTGGATGGGAGGCAATTGACACCCTTTAATTAAAAAAAAAATCATTTAACGAGTGTATTTATTTTTAACTTTGTGGGTATTTGTGCAATATACTAAAACTTGCCTTCTTTGTGGGAAATAAAAAATATGTTGGATCTTATTTTGCTTTATCTTACTTAATGGACCTAATTTTTCCAAGGCTCTGCCACTGATAACAACATAGACCAAGCATACTTTCTCTATATCTCTATCTCGAGGAAATTTTGGGGGAAACTCCTTTCTCCATGAGTTATAAAAAGTCCTATTTTTATAGGGTTTAAGGTTTAGGATTTAGGGTTTAAGTTTAGGGTTTAGGGTTTTAGGTTTGGTGTTTAAGGGTTAAAAACAAGACTTTTTATAACGTATGGAGGAACTAGTTGTTGGGGTGTCAACCCAAGTCCCACATCGGTAATTGAAAAAAGAATTGTCTAATATATAAAGGTGTCCACACACTTCATTAGTATGAGGCCTTTTGGGAGATGACCCAAAAACAAATTCGTGTGGGCTGGGCCCAAAGCAGACAATATCATACTAATGTGGAGTGGTGGGGGTGGTCGCGGTCCCAACAACTGGTATCAGAGCCTGGTTGGTTGATGGGCCCGACGTAAAGTGGACTGCGTGCGAGATGTGTGGGGAGTTATGGGATTTCCTCTGGTGTGACCTGGCGAATAGCATGATGGTATTCCTTGTGTCGAAAGTCTTCCTGATAAAGGTAATCAGGCGGCGTGTCCCGCGGGTGGTGGATAGCGGCGGTGCAAGTAAACTTCGCTGGAGGTGGTCCTTGGTTTGAGGGGAGGTTTTTGGGGTGTCAACCCAAGTCCCACATCGGCAATTGAAAGAAGAATTGTCTAATATATAAAGGTGTCCACACACTTCATTAGTATGAGGCATTTTGGGAGATGACCCAAAAACAAATGCGTGCGGGCTGGGCCCAAAGCAGGCAATATCATACTAATGTGGAGTGGTGGGGGTGGTCGCGGTCCCAACACTAGTTTCCTCCAAAACACACTCCTCTATCTCATGTAGGCGCGTATGCATTGCAAAAATTATCTTGATGACTTCGCCATATTGGTTATCATCTTTTCCTGATCAAGGTGTTGTTTGTTAGGATTTGTGTCCTAAAACAATGAGATATGGAGAAATGGAAGTCTAAATCGTAGGAGGGTTGCTGGAGGTCAAGTAGTAATCAAATACGAGAAAGAAACAGAAATCTGATAGCACAAGGGAGGCACCATATAGGACTCCGCCGTGCACCAAGTAAGACTCGGGCGTGCAAGTCGTATGACAATCCAGAACCTTTTCAGTTTTCTATTTTGATAAGATCTATTCCAATGATAGATTTATGGCTTCCTTGTACAACTATATAAACATGGATACGACTTAGAACACATTTGTAGCATCATATAAAGAGTGTTCAATATATTATTGGCTTGCAATTACCCCCGGACGTAGTTCATGTGTTGAACGAACTGGGCAAACAATTTCTTGTATTCTTATGTGTGCTTCTTTCATATTTTCTGTTTGTGTAGTGTTCTTATTTCTTGATTGCAGCAAGTACCACTAAATTCCCAATATTTTTATCACCACGAGAGATCTTGTAGATAACAATGATTTTGACGGTGAAGCTGGAATAGCTATTTCATTGTGGAGCACAATTGTTGTTGCCGGAAGAGGGAAGAAGAAGCGATGGGGGATGCGGGGTTATTTGGGAAACAAAGTGGGGGTGTATTGTACAGGTGCATTAAGAAAAGGGAAAAATACCAACAACAAAAAAAAAAAAACCCTCTAAAAAAATTTCATATCTAAAAAACCCACAAAATATTTTTTCAATCTAAAAAGTCCTAAAATTAAATTATCGATACCAAAAAGCCCAAACATTAACGAATTGGCTAACGCAGTTAGGTTTGAGTATCTGTTGGTCCCAGAGGGGCAACAAGGGTATGAAAAATGCTAGAGGGGGGGGTGAATAGCGTTTTAAAATTCTTTTCAAACCCTTTTTGCAAATCAATGGCTTATGCGCACAGTTCTCAAATAAGCCAAGTATAGCGCGCAGAGAGAGTGTGAAATGCACAGCGGAAATTTAAAGCAACACTGCGCAGGGTAAAAACGCACGCGCTAAGGTTTGGCTAAACTGTTGGATAAAATCGGATTCTAAGGCAATAGGCAATAACAAACACAGCAGCAATAGCAGCAATCTGGTAAGATCAAACAAAGCAGTAATTCAGAAATAACTAAGCAGGAAGTAAATAGCAGAAATAATGAATAAGCTATTTGGAGAGGTTCGATCGATGAAAGATCTACGTCCTCTACCAAGATGGTTAGTCTTGGATTTTCTAATGAGATATATATTGATATGAGGAGCTTTTACAAGATTACAACGAATCAAAACTCAAATCAAAATCTAATCAATGAAGAGCAAATCCTAGACTAAACCGGTGTTTCTCAAGAAGTAAGATCTATATGATCGAAGCTTCAAGAGGTGTGTGTGTGGCAGAAATTCTGGGCTCTATGAATCTAAGAGATGAAGAGCACGAAGAATTCTGGTGATATAAGGCTTAGGATCTGGGCAGAAGTTTGAAGGTATGAAGGTTTGAAGGTTGTTCTTGAATCTGGGAATAGTAAGCAGCAAACTTCAGAACTTCAGGAATACTTGTAAGCACAAACTCTAGCAACTTGGAAATGAAGATGAGCATGCTATTTATAGCAGAGAGCTTAAAACTAGCCGTTGGTGCTCTGAGCAAGGACGATGAGCTGGCACAATAGGATTGGTGCGCAGGTGTCCTTTATAGCCGTTGGAGCTCTGATCAAGGTTGATGACCTGGCACAATATGATTGGTGCGCAGGTGATTTAGAGCCGTTGGAGACTGAGCATGAAGACCAAATTCAAAAGCTTCTTCTAGAAGGATGACAGCTGTCTTCATTTAAAAATATTTCTCTTGAGCGCGTCTCCACCGTTGGATCTGCTGAGTGTGCTTGCTTTGTCGTTTCTGCATACCTCAGCATTTTTAATAAGCGTGCATCTTCTAAGCGCTTTCCAAGTTATGTAATCTGAATGCATTGAAAACTGTGCAAGGTTGAATGCTGCGCAGAGGAGACCTGCGCAGTGATGTCCTGCGCAAGGAAGTCCTGCGTAGAGACCACAGTCTTGCTTAGATCATTCCTTTTCACTCCAAGCTTCAAGAATATGAGGTTGTTGAAAGATAAGCATAAGGACCAAGTTAATCTGCTCTGCTCATAGAAGCCATGCGTATGGAGGATGAGCAAGTGATGCTATGCGCGCGGAAAATGAGCAGGTAATGCTATGCGCGCGGAGAATGAGTAGGTAATGCTATGCGCGCGGAGACTGAGCAGGTAATGCTCTGCGCATGAAATGTGCTGCGCACGAAATGTCCTGCGCATTATACTTGGTCTTCAGTAAATGAAACCTCAATTCCAAGCAAGCCCTAACCGCTAAGCCTATTCTATAAAATTGGACTTAGCTAAAAATAGAAGTTATAAAACTTCTTACATAGGATCCTAAAGTCCATAAAATACTTAGGTGATGGTATCAATCAATTCTAACATAATTGGGAGGGTTAAGAAATAAGCATACCCAACAATCTCCCCCTAAATGATTGATGCCATTACCTACTATAACAAAGGCAATTCATTGTACTTGATAATAACATGTCCATAGAAATGAAAATGGTAAATCATGCCTCAAGTCAATGCACACACTAGCCAATGTTATAGATTTCTAGTCTAACCAAAAGATATAACTTATAATATGGGAAAGACAGAAATATCATTCAGTGCATACAGATAATATGAGTTTAGGATTGGTATGCGTTTAAACTGAATGTTTAAAACATCATGCACCGAAAATATGAGCAGTTAAGTATATGCGCATGAAGTTTAAAATAATGCGTTCATTGTTCCACAAACAAAAAGTTTGAATTGAACAAGGTTTTGGGAAAAGCAATGATGCATTATAAGTTGAGTTCACCTTTGAGAGAGCTCTGCGCACTTCATCTTGTAGCTTCCCAAATTGCTTTGCGCACTTCAATTATTTGAAGCGGGAGCATCAAATCGGAGCTTTTTGCCTTTGATAGATTACTCCCACCCTTAATCTCTCCCCCTTAATGCCTTTGTTCTGTCCCTATTTGCCTTTGTTAGATAACTCTCCCCCTTAATGACACAATCAATGCCTTATAGCATACTGGCCTGCGCATCGAGCCTAGCATCCTGCGCATCCAGTTACTCTTGAATCTTTGTCTGCACAGTGACCACTTGAGGGATCTAAGGGAGCAGACACCGGAAGAATGATATACTGAGGTCCACGGGGTATGCGCGTGAGGTTCATGCGCATCAATATAATGCGCAGAGTTTCTTCGAAAACTCAAAAATTTTGCCTTGTGAGCAACATCTTGTGCGCTTCATATGCGCAGGCGCATGAGGCATTTCCTATCTTAGAGAATTATCAAGTAAACACAAGATCATTAGTATTGACAAATCATATGTACAATTAGCTAAGTTCAAGCATACCCATTTCTCCTCTCAAGAAAGCAAATCTCTTTGCGTCAAGAGCCTTTGTGAGGATATCAGCAATTTGATTGTCTGTGCCCACGTGCTCTAAGTGAATATTTCCTTTTTCCACGTGGTCCTTGAGAAAATGATATTTGATGTCGATGTGCTTTGTCTTTGAATGCATGACAAGATTGTTAGAGACAGCTATAGTGGACATATTATCGCAGAAAATTGGGCAATTTCCTTCATTAATTCCGTAGTCCACTAGTTGTTGCTTCATCCAAAGGATTTGGCAGCAGCAGCTTCCAGCAGCAATGTATTCAGCTTCAGTAGTGGAAATGGACACAGCGGCTTGTTTCTTGCTTGCCCACGTAACAAGTCGATTTCCAAGGAAATGACAAGTCCCACTTGTGCTTTTCCTGTCTATTGTGCATGCTGCGTAGTCTGCGTCTGAATAACCTAGCAAATCGAAATTCGAATCTTTGGTGTACCAAAGTCCAAGGTTAACAGTTCCAGAAAGATAACGAATAATGCGTTTAACAGCAGCTAAGTGCGCTTCTCTAGGGTCCGCTTGATAGCGCGCACAGACACAAACACTAAACATAATATCTGGCCTACTTGCAGTAAGGTAGAGTAGAGAGCCAATCATACCTCGATATAAAGTTTGATCAACTTTCTTACCTTTCAAGTCTTTATCAAGTTTATTGCCCGTAGCCATTGGAGTGTTGTATGCTTTAGCATTCTCAAGTCCAAATTTCTTGATTAAGTCTCTTGTGTACTTGGCTTGATTTATGAAGATGCCATCATTCAATTGCTTGATTTGAAGCCCGAGGAAGAATGTGAGTTCTCCCATCATGCTCATTTCAAACTTGCTTTTTATGAGCTTCTCAAAGCGCTTACAAAGTAACTCATTAGTAGAACCAAATATAATATCATCGACATAAATTTGAACAAGTAAAGAGTGATCATTATACTTAGCAATAAAAAGAGTTGTATCAATTTTACCGCGCTTGAAGCCTTTCTCTAGTAGGAATTTTGATAGCGTATCGTACCATGCTCTTGGAGCTTGCTTAAGTCCATACAAAGCTTTTTGAAGCTTGAAGACATGATTTGGAAATCTGCTATCTTCAAATCCAGGAGGTTGAGCTACGTAGACCGTCTCTTGGAGTTCTCTGTTGAGAAATGCGCTCTTCACATCCATTTGATAAAGCTTGAATTTCTTGTGAGAGGCATAAGCTAAGAAAATTCTTATAGCTTCAAGTCTTGCTACAGGCGCAAATGTTTCGTCGTAGTCGATTCCTTCCTCTTGCCTATAGCCTTGCGCAACCAGCCTTGCTTTGTTTCTGGTGATGCTTCCATTCTCATTCATCTTGTTTCTGAATACCCATTTTGTACCGATAACTCCTTGGTCAAGAGGTCTGGGTACCAAAGTCCAAACCTTGCAGCGCTCAAATTGGTTAAGCTCTTCTTGCATAGCAGTAACCCAGCTTGAATCTTGAAGCGCTTCATCAATCTTATTTGGTTCGATTTGAGAGATAAATGAGTGATATTCATTATCGAAATTTGATGCTCTTCTAGTACGAACCCATACATGGAGATCACCAATGATATTTGTAGTTAGATGATCTCTAACTTCGCGAATCTCAGGTGGTAAGTTAGGTTGAGTGGTAGGAATACGAAGATCTTCAATGGGTACTTCATTTGCTCCAGCATCAAGGTCATCGAAAGTGATTTGCTGAAGTGGAGAAACATCATGCGCAGGAGGAGGAATTTGCGCATCAGGAGTAGTAACTTCTGGCGCAGCATATGGTGTATGCACATGAGATGGACTTGCTTGATTCTGATTTTGATTAACTTGATTATCATTCTGCGCAGGTGCAGTTTGAGGCTGCGTACCTGTCTCAACATGCTCAGCAGAATCATCAGAATCATTTGGAGCCAAATGTGGCTCAAGGAGAGAATGCTCATCAAAAGTAACATGTACAGATTCTACAATTACTAGAGTAGTTCTATTAAAAACACGAAAAGCTTTAGAATGTTTGGCATACCCAACGAAAATACCTTCATCTGCTTTGGCGTCGAATTTACCTCTATGATCTTTGCCATTGTAGAGGATATAGCATTTGCAGCCAAAAATCTTGAAGAAAGCAATGTTGGGCGCTCTTCCTCTCCATAGCTCATATGGAGTCTTGTTGTAGGCTTTGTTGATGAGGGATCTATTCTGAGTAAAGCAAGCAGTGTTGACAGCTTCTCCCCAGAAATACTTTGGAAGCTTAGCTTCTGCTATCATTGTTTTTCCAGCCTCAATCAACGTGCGATTCTTTCTTTCCACAACGCCATTTTGTTGAGGAACTCCAGCAGCAGAGAAATTGTGATCAATTCCATGGTCATCGCAGTATTGAGCAACACCGTTATTCTTGAATTCAGTTCCATTGTCTGATCTAACACTCACGATGTCGTCTTCTTTTTGAGTTTGGAGCCTTCGGAATAGTGAAGTCAAGATATCATAGCAGTCTTCTTTGGATGTCATCATTTCAACCCATGTGTATCTTGAGTAGTCATCCACCACGACTAAAGCATATTTGTTTCCTCCAATGCTTGCGGTGGTGACAGGTCCAAACAAATCCATGTGAAGCAGTTGTAAACATTTGGAAGTTGAGGAAGCAATCTTGCTGGAGAAAGACTGCTTAGGTTGTTTACCGAGCTGGCATGCTGCGCATTTTCTATCATGATGGTCAGCTACTTTGGGAAGTCCTTTGACAAGATTTTCCCTTCCTAGCTTAGCCAAATATTTGAAGTTCAAATGACTTAAGCACTTATGCCATAGCCAGCTGCTTTCACTTACATTCTTTGCTACAAAACAGAGATTAGTGATAGAATTTACAGCAGTAAGATCAATAATGTAAACATTAGTTTTACGAGTCCCTGTGAGCAAAGTTAGTCCGGATATGCCATCTTTGATGTAGCAGTGCGTAGCAGTGAAATGACATTCCAAACCTTTATCGCAGAATTGAGATATGGATAGCAGGTTGTGCTTGAGTCCTTCTACGAGTGCAACTTTCTCAATGCACACTTTATCTTTTCTGATTCTTCCATATCCAACTATGTGCCCTTTGTTGTTATCACCAAAAGTTACTGAGGGACCTCTTCCTTCATGCACATCTTCAAGAGCTGTGACTTCTCCAGTCATGTGTCTAGAACATCCACTGTCGAGATACCATATATGCACTTTAGGTTGTGAAGAGTGCGCAGTAAAGCAGGAGACCTAAAAGATAGACATTAAA
This sequence comes from Campanula takesimana, assembly GCA_026119855.1. Classification (NCBI taxonomy): domain Eukaryota; kingdom Viridiplantae; phylum Streptophyta; class Magnoliopsida; order Asterales; family Campanulaceae; genus Campanula; species Campanula takesimana. The sequence continues at coordinate 324,062 of JAOWBW010000448.1, read as the reverse complement.
AACGCAGGTCCCCTTTTATTCTTGGGTCCTAGAGTTAGCAACTTTTGACAACCCACTCCTGTCTGACCTTAGGATTTTTACGTCCCTTGGCATTAGGAGCAAATCGCAAAAGGCATTCTGCAGCCTGGTGACCTAAACCATCACACACAACACAATGATGAAAGCCACTTATAGATTGAGTTTTTACAAACTCTTTACTTTTCTTTGGCGCAGCATTCTTTACTGGAGCAGATGAATTTGCTTTGACAAACATCATCTTTTGAAGTTTTGGTGCGCTTTTCTTAAGTATGCGCATCTGGCGTAGAGGCGCATGGCTTTCATGCGCATGACCCTTATGCGCAGATTTGACATTTGAAGGATAAGCGTAACAAATATCAAAAGGTGCGTTGTCAAGCGCAGATTCAACTTTAGCCTTACCCTTGGCTTTTCCAGTTTGCTTCTTTGGGTAGACATAATGGAAATTTTGTCTCTGGACTTTCTCCTGTCCTTTACCCATTGAAGCAGAATGCTTTGCTTTAGGAATTTCAATAGTTTGCTGTGGTGTAAATTCCTTTTCCTTTTCAGAGCAAACTGCGCATTTAAAGTCGCCACTAGTTGAGAACCCTAAGCCTTCTTTATCACCACTGGCTTTTTGGGATTCTAGAATTTGGTCCATAGTGACACGAGATTTGGTCCATTCATCAGTGATCTTTGTGAGATCAGCTACTTGAGCAGCCAATTCTTCGTTTCTTACTTTAAATAGCTCATTTTGATCTGTGAGAAAACGGTTTTTTTCAGTAAGGGGAGTCATGCTTTTAATCTGCTCCTTAAGGAGGGTGATCTCAGATTTTAAAAGAGTTTTCTCCGTCTTAAGCTGTGAAATTTCTCCAATTGATAAGTCCACTGCTTCTTTCATAGAATTGAATCTTTTGATTACCTTTTCAGCTTGCTGAAAAATAGACTCGCGCTCAGCAGCAGAGTCATCCTTTTCTATTACAATTTCAGCAGGAATTTCAAGAGATTCTTTGCGTATTGGCGCAGCAACAAATTTCTTCGTTAGGTCTGCTCTGGCAAATAAGTACTTGCCATTCTGTCTGCTTGGAGTCAGATGCCCCATTTCTACCAATTCAGTGATAGTGGGACCTTTCTTCTTAATTGGCTTTGGTGCAGCACCTGTGTTAACATCAGGATCGTTGTCTGAATCACTATCAGCATTTGCCACCAAGCAGAGCAGTCCATCTTCGGAGTCATCTTCATCACTTTCCTCTGTGTCGGTCTCTATCCATGTCTTGAGCTCATTGTCTGCGCAGTCTTCTTCAGCAACCATTCTGCGCTGCTTATACGATCTTTGCGCATTGTTCCTCTTCATGTACTCAAATTTTGGTGTTGGGCATTTTGAAGCGAAATGACCAGGCTTTCTACAGTTGTAGCAAACCAAATCATCATCTTTCTTTGAGTCTTTGCCACGAGAGAATTTTACTGGAGCTTTACTTGAGGATCCTGGCTTTGAGGATTTCCTGAACTTTTGAAATCGCTTTACGAACATAGCGAAGTCATCATCATCCATTTCAAGCAGAGAGGAAGTGGATACTTTGTCTGAGTTTTGAGCAGGCGCAGGTTCCTTTTGCGCAACATAGGAAACAAGTTTTTCTTTGCCTTCGGTTTCATCAATTCGATCAAGTTTTAGCTCATACACTTTTAAGTTAGCGTATAAGCTGCGCAGAGGCCAAGTATCTAAAAATCCAGAATCTTCTAGATGACTTGCCTTGTGCACATATCTGGAACCTAGCGCATCTAAGAATTGAGAATTGACTTCTTTATTAGTGAAAGTAGTTCCAAGAGATTTACAAGCGTTTACAACAACACAGAAGCGATCATAAGTTTGTCTCAATGTTTCACCATCCTTTCTCATGAAGCAGTTGAATTTTCTTTGCACCACAATTTTTTTGTTTTCCTTGCTTACTTTGTCTCCATTCACATAGCCTTCAATAGCATCCCATAGTTCCTTTGCAATTCCACCGCTCACAAGTTGATTGTGCGTGGAGAGGTCTAGGGTAGTGAGAATGATGTTCCTTGCTTTTCCATCATAGCCAACCTATTTCTTCTCTTCATCAGTCCATTCGTCCTTGTTCTTCTTGACAGTGGGATTATCCTTATTTGTAGCAGCATCAGGATTAGCCTTCATTGGAATATAAGGACCTTCGATAACGACGTCATGGAGAATCTCATCGATTGAGGAAAAATGAGTTAGCATGCAGTGCTTCCAGATTTCAAAGTGATCTTCATTCAGCACAGGAACCTGTGAATAGTTAGCCATTGCCCAAGATTTTGAAGCCATCTTGAATCGGCACCCAAGCTGTTAAGCTTGATGAACAACGCAAGTTTTATGAAGGTGTTTGCTCTGATACCACTTGTTGGTCCCAGAGGGGCAACAAGGGTATGAAAAATGCTAGAGGGGGGGGGGGGGGGGAATAGCGTTTTAAAATTCTTTTCAAACCCATTTTGCAAATCAATGGCTTATGCGCACAGTTCTCAAATAAGCCAAGTATAGCGCGCAGAGAGAGTGTGAAATGCACAGCGGAAATTTAAAGCAACACTGCGCAGGGTATACTGCGCAGGGTAAAAATGCACGCGCTAAGGTTTGGCTAAACTGTTGGATAAAATCGGATTCTAAGACAATAGGCAATAACAAACACAGCAGCAATAGCAGCAATCTGGTAAGATCAAACAAAGCAGTAATTCAGAAATAACTAAGCAGGAAGTAAATAGCAGAAATAATGAACAAGCTATTTGGAGAGGTTCGATCGATGAAAGATCTACGTCCTCTACCAAGATGGTTAGTCTTGGATTTTCTAATGAGATATATATTGATATGGGGAGCTTTTACAAGATTACAACGAATCAAAACTCAAATCAAAATCTAATCAATGAAGAGCAAATCCTAGACTAAACCGGTGTTTCTCAAGAAGTAAGATCTATATGATCGAAGCTTCAAGAGGTGTGTGTGTGGCAGAAATTCTGGGCTCTATGAATCTAAGAGATGAAGAGCACGAAGAATTCTGGTGATATAAGGCTTAGGATCTGGGCAGAAGTTTGAAGGTATGAAGGTTTGAAGGTTGTTCTTGAATCTGGGAATAGTAAGCAGCAAACTTCAGAAGTTCAGGAATACTTGTAAGCACAAACTCTAGCAACTTGGAAATGAAGATGAGCAGGCTATTTATAGCAGAGAGCTTAAAACTAGCCGTTGGTGCTCTGAGCAAGGACGATGAGCTGGCACAATAGGATTGGTGCGCAGGTGTCCTTTATAGCCGTTGGAGCTCTGATCAAGGTTGATGACCTGGCACAATATGATTGGTGCGCAGGTGATTTAGAGCCGTTGGAGACTGAGCATGAAGACCAAATTCAAAAGCTTCTTCTATAAGGATGACAGCTGTCTTCATTTAAAAATATTTCTCTTGAGCGCGTCTCCACCGTTGGATCTGCTGAGTGTGCTTGCTTTTTCGTTTCTGCACACCTCAGCATTTTTAATAAGCGTGCATCTTCTAAGCGCTTTCCAAGTTATGTAATCTGAATGCATTGAAAACTGTGCAAGGTTGAATGCTGCGCAGAGGAGACCTGCGCAGTGATGTCCTGCGCAAGGAAGTCCTGCGTAGAGACCACAGTCTTGCTTAGATCGTCCTTTTCACTCCAAGCTTCAAGAATATGAGGTTGTTGAAAGATAAGCATAATGACCAAGTTAATCTGCTCTGCTCATAGAAGCCATGCGTATGGAGGATGAGCAAGTGATGCTATGCGCGCGGAAAATGAGCAGGTAATGCTATGCGCGCGGAGAATGAGCAGGTAATGTGTTGGGTATGCTTATCACTCAACCCTCCTACATTTGTTAGAATTGATTGATACCATCACCTATAAGTATTTTTACGGACTTTAGGACCTCATGTAAAGAAGTTTATAACTTCAATTTTTAGCAAAGTCCTTTTTATAGTATAGGCTTAGATGATAGGACTTGAAGCTTTAAAGAATCGAAGATTTCCTGAGCAGGATTCACCTCACTGCGCAAGATATTCTTTGCGCAGGTCGCCACTGCGCATAGATATCTTGCGCAGCCCTTGACCCCTGCTCAGTTTTTAAGATCTTATTTCCTGAAACTCCAAAGATCTTTTTGTGACCAAGCATGGTGCGCATGCTGCTCATGCGCTAAATCCATGCGCGCCGGCAATGCGCATGTCTTTTGTGCGCGGACACAACCTTGGTCAAGTTCCTCATCTCCTGATCTCACTTTCTAGAAAGTTTGGAAAAGCGCTTAGAAGATGCACGCTTATTAAAAAGCTGAGGTGTGCACAAACGACAAATCCTGCACACTCAGCATAGCCAACGGTGGAGATGCGCTCAAACATAATATCTCAAGTGAAGACAGCTGTCAACCTTCTAGAAGAAGCTTTTGAATTTGGTCTTCATGCTCAGTCTCCAACGGCTCTAAATTACCTGCGTACCAATCATATTGTGCCAGGTCATCATCTTTGATCAGAGCCCCAACGGCTATAAAGGACACCTGCGCACCAATCATGTTGTGCCAGCTCATTGTCCTTGCTCTGAGCTCCAACGGCTATATTCAAGCTCCCAGCTATAAATAGCCTGCTCATCTTCATTTCCAAGCTGCCTTTGAAGCTGTCTTTTGATTCAGCCCCTTTCATCGGCCCTTGATCATCTTCTTTGATCAAGATCCCTTTGTTGGTCATTATGCTTCAGAGCTCGAGTTTCATGCTTCATTGAGAAACCATGAAGATCTGAAGTCTGCTGCTTAGTTTTTCCAGATTCTTTAGAACAGCCTTCAAGATCTTCAAACCTTCAAAACTCCTGCTCATATCACAAAGCCTATATCACCAGAATTCTTGGTGCTCTTCATCTTTCATATTCATAGAGCCCAGAATCTCTGTCACACACACACCTCTTGAAGCTTTGATCATTTTGATCGAACTTCTTGAGATACACCGGTTTAGTCTAGGATTTGTTCTTCATAGATAATAGATCTTGAGTTAGTATTGAGCTCAAATGTTGTAATTTGTAATACTCTCTCATATAATAAGATCTCCATTAGAAATCCAAGACTAACCATCTTGGTAGAGGATGTAGATCTTTCATCGATCGAACCTCTCCAAATAGCGTGTTCATTTTACTTATTGCATATTCTCTGCTTAACTTTTTATGAACTGCTTTGTTTGATCTTTCAGATTGCCACTCTTTGATGATGTGATCGTTATTGCTCATTCGCCTTAGAATCCCATTTTGCGCCACTCTTTAGCCTCATACTTAGCGCGTGCGTTTTTATCTCTGCGCAGTATACCCTGCGCAGAGCTGCTGTAAATTTCCGCTGTGCATTTCACACTCTTGCTGCGCGCTATACTTAGCCAAAATAAGAGTTGTGCGCATCTGCCATTGAATTGCAAAAGGGTTTGAAAAGAATTTTAAAACGCTATTCACCCCCCCCCCCTCTAGCGATTTTCACACCCTTGTTGCCCCTTTAGGGACCAACAAGTGGTATCAGAGCTAACACCTTCATAAAACATGTTTCTGTTTTTCAAGCTTAACAGCTTGGGTGCCGATTCAATATGGCTTCAAATCTAGGGCAATGGCTAACCTTTCACACATTCCTGCGCCTGCTCAAACCTCATCAAATTCAGAAAGCTCTCCAAACCTGGTGGATCCTCAAGCAAAGATCCGTATTCTCTTTCATAGAGACTCAAAGAAAGATGACTTGGTTTACTGCAGAAATCCAGGACATTACGCTTCAATGCCTCCTTCAAAATTTGAGTACAAGGAAAAGCAACCCTGTGCACAAAGCATCAAAGCAGTACAGAATGGTTGATGAAGAGAACTGCGCAGAAAAGGAGCTAAAGACTCGGAGACTTGACACTGAAGACAACGATGCTGATTCTGAGGATGGACTACTCTGCTTAATGGCAAATACTGACTGATTCAAAAGTTATTTCTGAAATGGAACCTGAGCTTGCGCCAAGGACAATCAAAGAAAGATCCCTTCACTCCAGTGGAAACGGGACACTTTCACCAAGCAGACAGAATGACAAGCACCTATCTGCCAGAGCTAATCTGACAGAAGCTGCATCATCACCAACTCCGAAGCCGCGCAAGGAATCTCTCCAAGTGTGCTGATCTTAAAAGATAACCCTGCTGTAGAGCGCAAGTTAATATTTCAACAAGCAGGAAAGATCTACTTCACTGCGCTCTCTCAAGCTCAGTTGATATCGATAGTGGATTCTAGACACTACTAGAGATGTCAACACTCTTAAAGGTGCGCACGAAGGAAGAGATCACTCAGTAATATATGGAGACAACAACAAAGGGCACATAATTGGATTTGGACTAATCATTAAAGATAGTCTCAAGCAACCTGCTCTCCATATCACAATTATGAGACAAAGCTCTGGAGTGCCATATCTCTTCAACGCTGTTACACCAAAAATGGCATTTCTGGACTAACTTTGCTCACAAGGACTCGTAAGACAAATTTCCAATCTATATGATCTTACCGCTATAATTTCTATTTACTAATCCTTGTTTTGTAGCAATAAGCTTAAGTGAAAACAGCTAGCAATGGTATAAGCACCATGCCAGCTTAGTAAGCAACCTGAGCAGTTTTTCTCCAGCAAGATTGCTCCGATGTCAAATCGCTTACATCCGCTTCACCTCATATGTTTGGACCGCTCACTACCGCGAAGTTTTGGACCAACCTGTGGTATCTCTAATGATATCCTGGCTGCTCTCCTTCTAAATCTCCAAACATAGAAGACATCAATAGAGTTCGACACTTCAATGGAACAGAATTTATGAACATCGATGTCGCTCAATATTGTGAGAATCAACAAATGGTATTCTTCACAATTTCTCTGCTGCTGGAGTTCCGCAACAAAATGGCGTTGTGGAAAGAATCACTCGTTGATTGAGGATGGTTAGACAATGATAGTAGAAGCAGCAACGGTGCATGTTTTACTCAAAATAAAGATCCCTCATCAACAAAGCCTACGTCTATACTCCATACGATCAATGGAGAAAGAGAAAGCGCCCAACATTGTTTTCTTTCTTCAAGTTCTTTGGCTACAAACGCTATAGAGGTAAATTCGACGCCAAAGCAGTTGAACGTATTTTGTTGGGTATGCCAATCATTCTATAAGGTTTTCATGATCTTAATAAGATAAATCTCTAGTCATTTTAGTATCTGTACATGCTACTTTTTGATAAGCATTCTCTCCTTGAGCCACATTTGGCTCCCAATGATTCTGATGACTCTGCTGAGCTTTTTAGACAGGTGCGCAGTAATTCTATTCCTGCGCAGGACATAGATCAAGCAGATTCAGAATCAGTCCATCTCATGCGCATACTATAAATGCTGCGCCTGAAGTTGCAACTCCTGATGCGCAAACACCTCCTCCTGCGCATGATGTTTCTCTACTTCAACAAATCACCTTTGATGATCGTGATGCTGAAGCAAATAAAATTCCCATTGATCTTCGTATTCCTATCATCACAATATAGGGATTCGCACATCTAGAGCATCAAACTTTGCGGTGTAGCATTCGTTTATCTCTTATGTCGAATCAAAGAAGATTGATAGAGTGCTCCATGTTTTAAGATGGATCGATGCTATGCAAGAAGTGCAAGAAAAGCTCATCCAATATTTAGCGCTTCAATGGGTGTTCGGAAACAAGATGGATAAGAATGGAAGCATCATAGAATCAAAGCAAGAAAGCTTTGTATGGTCTTAAGCAACCTCCAAGAGCATGGTACAATACGCTATCAAAATTCCTACTAGAGAAAGGCTTCAAGTGCGGTAAAATCGATACAACTCTTTTTATTGCTAAGTATAATGATCACTCCTTACTCGTTCAAATTTTTGTCGATGATATTATATTTGGTTCTACTAATGAGTCTCTTTGTAAGCGCTTTGAAAAGCAAATGAAAAGCAAGTTTGAAATAAGCATGATGGGAGAACTCACATTCTTCCTCGGGCTTCAAATCAAGCAATTGAATGATGGCATCTTCGCAAATCAAGTCCAGTACACTGGGAACTTAATCAAGAAGTTTGGACTTGAATGCTAAAACATACGACACTCCAATGGCCACAAGCAACTAATTTACCAGACTTAAAAGGTAAAGTTGATCAGACTATATCTAGGTATGATTAACTCTTCTTTATCTTCTGCTAGCTGGCCGAGATATTATGTTGACTGGATCTGTGCGCACTATCACGCCAATTCCTCTGGAACACACATAACTGCTATAGAATGTATTAGATATATCTTTGGCTCTGTTAACCTTGGACTTTGGTACACCAAAGATTCGAACTTTAAACCTGTAGGTTATTCAGATGTGGACTACACAGCGTGCACCATTGACAGGAAGAACACAAGTGGAACATGTCAAATCGACTTGTAGCATGGGCAAGCAAGAAGCAAGCTGCTGTGTCCATCTCCACTACTGAAGCAGAATATATTGCTGGTGAAAGCTGCTGCTAAATCTTATGGATGAAGCAACATGTAGACTATGGAATTCATGAAGAGAATTACCCAATTCTCTGCGATAATATGTCCACCATAGCAGTTTTTCAATCCTACCAAGCACTATTATCAAGCTCATCAACATCTAATATCATCTCCTCAAAAATTAACAAGTGATCTCTTGAAAGGAGAAATGGGTATGCTTAATCTTAGCTAACTTGTCCATATGATTTATTGATACTAATGTATTTGCTTGGTAAGTGTGCAAAATAGGTTAAGTCTCATGCGCCCTGTGCAACACCTGCGCAAACAACTGTCTGCGCATGAAACAACAGTTCTGAGATTTACAGAATCTCTGCGCTATCAATGCGCTGCGCATAACTATCCATGCGCAAATCATCGTGGACCGCAGGTAAGTGTTCCATTCATTAGATTTTTCACATAGGTCCTTGACTGAAAAGTCAACGCTGAGTCACAAGGGTACTTGTGTAATTCAATTTTCCCGTGCTTTTTTTTTTTTTTTAACTTTCTTGGGAAATTACCTTTTTACCCTTGCGCATGTCCCATTGTCATTTAATGCAAACTGCGATTGTGACAGCGCCTGCTTTCGTATCCCTGCTCACCATTTAATGAGGAAGGTGATGCGACAGCCGTCAGCCTCTTTTCGCTGACACACGCGCGCGCAAAGACTGCGCACGCGCATTCCCCATTCGGCCACGTCACCCTGCTAACGTGCGCCCGTCATTTCACTGACTCACCATTTATGAGGAAGTCGACTTGACAGTGACCGGCTTAGAACTTCACACGCACACGCGCGCATAGGCCTGCGCACGCGCGTTCCATTTTGTGACACGTGGTATTGCTATCCTGCGCCACCGCATATTTTCTCAACTTTTATTAGCTATCGTGCGCCTAACATCTCCTTCCCTACTTAAACCGTTTCTCTCTCTACCTCTCTCTTCCCTCTAAATTTTCTCTCTAAATTCTCTCTCTTTCTAACCTCTGCTCAAAACTCTCTATTTTTTCATCTCCTGTTCTTTATCTTCAACCTAAATCTATCTTCTCTCAAACCATTTCAATGGCGCCTAAGAAAACCAAAACTCAACCAGAAATCATCATCTCCGACTCTTCTTCGCACTCTGGAAACTCTCAAGAAGAAGAAGTAGAACGACAATCAAGGCATCCCACCGTCAAAGACATGGTATGTTTCACTATAACTCCTTATTTTTTCCGCCATTGTTGTTATTGAAGGTCTCAAGACTCCCTTTTTCGATTTCTCCCTTATTTACTGATCATTTTTGAAATCGATCGTTGTGTTGTGTTCGTATTTGCCTGATCTATTCTTTCATGTAGTTCATTTCATGATCAATGGTCGTTACATATGTTTTTCGTCAATTTTTGAGCTTCGTAACTTCCTTAGCAGTCGAACCGTTTTTCTGAATTTCTGGGTTTGTTTTAATGTCGTTGACCATACTTTTTACATGGTTGACTTCGTCCTGTTCTCGCCGTCATTTCGATGTACTTTTTGTTGAATTCTGTCAAGTTTTGTTTTTCAGTGTTCTTGGGTGTTCATGTTCTTAAATATTTTTTTTTATTATTTTATTTAGTCTATTTTTCATACCCCCATCTTTGTGCTCTGCGCACAGTTTCCTGCGCATAGCTTTCTGCGCATATAGGTGTATCTATTTCTCTGCGCACACTACTTTACAAGTATTTATTTTCTGTGCGCACGATCCCTCTGCGTATGCATTCTTATTTTCTTTGCTCACCCTCTACTTCCTGCGCATATTTTTGTTTATCATGGAACTTGTGCCAAGGTATATCTGCATTACTTGCATATGCGCACAGCTCCATAAGCAATAGGTTGTCTAATTCTATCTATTGTTTTATGCAGGGACATGTTTATTTCATTCTGGGTTGGGAACTTATTCCGGCAGATCTCTCATTAGATGCGATTGGTCGTCATCTGCTTCATCTTCTCAGCACCTCCGGCATTCTTCCATTATTCACTCTTGAGCAATCATTCATAGTGCCTGCTCTGTTAGATGAATTCTTCAGCACAGCAAAAGTTGTTCCTGCGCAACTTGACGGCAAGACAACAGACATGATCATGGCCACCGTCCAGAGCAGTGATGTAGTGGTTCACCCCAATCACATTCGCAGCCTCCTAAACTTCAATGTTGATAGCTCTTCAGTTAGCTATGATGAGGCTCATCAAAATGCGCTTGCACAGAAGCTCATTGGCATTCCTTCCCTCAACAAGAAATGGCCAATGTATAATAGAAAGGAATTTGGTGAGGTGATGTATCACCTGTGCACCCTAATTGGAGATTCCCTCAACTGCAAGAATGGAAATAATGGACATTTCATCTCTAAGCAGTGGGAATACTGCGCAGCCATCTTCAACGAAGATCAACTAGACTGGCCGCAGATAATATTCAATGAGATTGTGAAGGGGATGACAAGCTATGAGAAGAAGCTGAACTCAGGGAAGACCAAGTACCGAACTCACTGCAGACTGCTAACCAAACTCCTATTGACTTATGGTGAATTGGCCACCTATGTTGAAGAAAAGTCAATCAAGAAGCAGTCATGCGACGCAAAGTACTATTCAAGAGTACACCTTCAGAATTTGCGCAGTGAGATAGGCAACGCCGATTACTATGAAATCTGGCTGTCTGATGCCGCTCCCAACAAGGAACCCTGGATAGGCCCAATTCTTGTGGTCAAATCCAAGAAGAATGCAGGAAGATCTTCAACGGACGCTGCGCAAGAGACCGCAGAAGAAGCGTACAATCGCAAGGGGAAGGGCATTGCTCCGCTCAGTAGCAAAAAGCTCAAGGATATTCCTTTGGTTCAATCCACCAAAGGGATTTCTATCAAAGAGGCTGATCCTACCATCATTCCAGCTCCTGCTCCCTCAAAGCCAACCACTAAGAAGCGCAAGGCTGCTTTCCGTGGTGATTCAGATGATGATACTGTTGAGGGGGAGCAAATGCACAAAGCCTCTCAAGAAACCATCCCCAGTGCTGATATCGCACATACCTCTTCTCGTCTCAAGCAAAAGGTGCGCAGCAGCGCTAAAGGAATGAAGAAGCGCCGAACTAGTTCCGCAGCCACCGATAGCAGTGATTCTTCTCCAGTTCAATCTCCATCTTCAGCCCCTGAGACTCCTCCTACCTCTTCAGCTGAGCTGCGCCAGATCGTGCAGAGCTTGCATTCTGTTCAAGCGAATCAAGTCGCTACGCAGCTGCAGCTTAATCAACTCCTTACTGCTCAAACTGCTTTATTATATCGTCTTGATATGCAGCGTTTGGAGATTGATACCATTAAGGGGGAGAAAGCTGCCAAAGAAGAAGCAAAGGCAAAGGAAAGCACGGAGAGTGCTAAAGCAAAGGCAAGTCCATCTGAGCCTGCGCAAGAAAAAGTTCCTATCACTTTGGAACATCTTATCCTGGACTCCCTGAAATCCATCAGCGCTCAGCTTGAAAATGTCAGCGCACAACTCAAAAATGTGTGCACCTTTGGAGCGTTTGATGGTGGACTCAGGGACATTCTGAAAAAGCTAAAGAAAACCCTTGCAGATGGGTTACATAGAGGATTTGATGACCTTCAAGCGCAGATGGTGGCTCAGATAGAGAAGATTGAACAAGGAGGCTCTGCGCATAATATTGAAGAAGTGCGTCGAAGCATTGCTAAGTCCATGACAGATTTTTCCGTGGCGTTCAACGACAAATTGGACTACGCAATGTTAGACATTCAGGCAAGCGTCAACACTCAGCGCCTCCATACTGACTCAAGATTAGAAGCTATGCAAACTGCCATCCTGTCGGACAGCAGAGCAAGGTTCAGAGAGCTAGTGGATGACAACGCTGATATGCGCAGAGGAATGAACATTTATGTTGGAAAAGCTGTGGAGTTCCAGGACAAATTTCAAAATTTAAAGGTGGAACTCATGAACAAATTCAACGGTCTTCAGAATGAGATGCGCGAAGCCCTGCAACGGATCAACATAGATTAGATTTCCTTTGTAAGTAATTTTTTTTTTCTTGTGACTTTTTAATTCTCGTTTGCGCAATATGTTTTATGCGCTTTCATTTCGTGCGCTTTTGTTTTTGTGCGCACCTCTCTTTTGTTTATTCCTCGATTAAAACTTGTAATCTGTAACAGTCAATCCTTCAAAGTTTTAATGAGAAGAATGCATCATAAAGCTTTCACAAAAACCTTGTTCAATTCAAATCATTCGTTTGTGGAACATTGAATGCATTATTACTTAAACTCATGCGCATAATCTTAACTGCTCATGTCTTCTACGCATGATGTTTAAACATTCAGTTTAAACGCATACTTAAAACTTCATCTCATTACTTATATGCTCTGAATGACATTTCTATCTTTCCCATTTTGTAAGTTTTTAATCTTTTGGATAGATTAGAAATCTATAGCACTGGCTAGTGTGTGCATTGACTTGAGGCATGATTTACCATTCACATTTTTATGGACATGTTATTATCAAGTACAAATGAATTGCCTTTGCTATAGTAGGTAATGGCATCAATCATTTAGGGGGAGATTGTTGGGTATGCTTATCACTCAACCCTCCTACATTTGTTAGAATTGATTGATACCATCACCTATAAGTATTTTTACGGACTTTAGGACCTCATGTAAAGAAGTTTATAACTTCAATTTTTAGCAAAGTCCTTTTTATAGTATAGGCTTAGATGATAGGACTTGAAGCTTTAAAGAATCGAAGATTTCCTAAGCAGGATTCACCTCACTGCGCAGGATGTTCTTTGCGCAGGTCGCCACTGCGCATAGATATCTTGCGCAGCCCTTGACCCCTGCTCAGTTTTTAAGATCTTATTTCCTGAAACTCCAAAGATCTTTTTGTGACCAAGCATGGTGCGCATGCTGCTCATGCGCTAAATCCATGCGCGCCGGCAATGCGCATGTCTTTTGTGCGCGGACACAACCTTGGTCAAGTTCCTCATCTCCTGATCTCACTTTCTAGAAAGTTTGGAAAAGCGCTTAGAAGATGCACGCTTATTAAAAAGCTGAGGTGTGCACAAACGACAAATCCTGCACACTCAGCATAGCCAACGGTGGAGATGCGCTCAAACATAATATCTCAAGTGAAGACAGCTGTCAACCTTCTAGAAGAAGCTTTTGAATTTGGTCTTCATGCTCAGTCTCCAACGGCTCTAAATTACCTGCACACCAATCATATTGTGCCAGGTCATCATCTTTGATCAGAGCCCCAACGGCTATAAAGGACACCTGCGCACCAATCATGTTGTGCCAGCTCATTGTCCTTGCTCTGAGCTCCAACGGCTATATTCAAGCTCTCAGCTATAAATAGCCTGCTCATCTTCATTTCCAAGCTGCCTTGATCATCTTCTTTGATAAAGATCCCTTTGTTGGTCATTATGCTTCAGAGCTCGAGTTTCATGCTTCATTGAGAAACCATGAAGATCTGAAGTCTGCTGCTTAGTTTTTCCAGATTCTTTAGAACAGCCTTCAAGATCTTCAAACCTTCAAACTCCTGCTCATATCACAAAGCCTATATCACCAGAATTCTTGGTGCTCTTCATCTTTCATATTCATAGAGCCCAGAATCTCTGTCACACACACACACCTCTTGAAGCTTTGATCATTTTGATCGAACTTCTTGAGATACACCGGTTTAGTCTAGGATTTGTTCTTCATAGATAATAGATCTTGAGTTAGTATTGAGCTCAAATGTTGTAATTTGTAATACTCTCTCATATAATAAGATCTCCATTAGAAATCCAAGACTAACCATCTTGGTAGAGGATGTAGATCTTTCATCGATCGAACCTCTCCAAATAGCGTGTTCATTTTACTTATTGCATATTCTCTGCTTAACTTTTTATGAACTGCTTTGTTTGATCTTTCAGATTGCCACTCTTTGATGATGTGATCGTTATTGCTCATTCGCCTTAGAATCCCATTTTGCGCCACTCTTTAGCCTCATACTTAGCGCGTGCGTTTTTATCTCTGCGCAGTATACCCTGCGCAGAGCTGCTGTAAATTTCCGCTGTGCATTTCACACTCTTGCTGCGCGCTATACTTAGCCAAAATAAGAGTTGTGCGCATCTGCCATTGAATTGCAAAAGGGTTTGAAAAGAATTTTAAAACGCTATTCACCCCCCCCCTCTAGCGATTTTCACACCCTTGTTGCCCCTTTAGGGACCAACATAATGCTATGCGCGCGGAGACTGAGCAGGTAATGCTCTGCGCATGAAATGTGATGCGCACGAAATGTCCTGCGCATTATACTTGGTCTTCAGTAAATGAAACCTCAATTCCAAGCAAGCCCTAACCGCTAAGCCTATTCTATAAAATTGGACTTAGCTAAAAATAGAAGTTATAAAACTTCTTACATAGGATCCTAAAGTCCATAAAATACTTAGGTGATGGTATCAATCAATTCTAACATAATTGGGAGGGTTAAGAAATAAGCATACCCAACAGTATCCATACGGATCTCTACATGCAATTCGCTCACTTCGGGAAGAGCGAACGGAAAGAGGAGGCCTTTGCTCTATCTCCTTCTTCCTCTCCATTCCTGTCTGATACGGTTTTGAAAGCCGGGCTAAGACTCTTTTCCCAGAAAAGCGATTCACCCTTTCAACTGAGCGATGAAAGCGGACTTGCTTGTGAAAAGCCTATTGAAAGAAGGTAGATAGGCCTATTCTTATATAGGGCCTAATAAAAAAATTAATTTTCCTTTCAATTAATGACGTATTACTAATATAAAAGATTTTTGCAAAGCAAAATTAATTATAATATTATTAGATATAATAACAATAATAATAGTTATAACAACAACAAATATATTTAATTATTATTATTATATTAGTTAATTAATAGTTTTTAACGGATTCATTACATGCTGCTTTTATTGGACATAATCCAGTTAATAATACAAGTAATAAAAATGAAAAACAATAATGAATGTGATAATATTGAAAATAATATCATCATAATTTTTAGTATTTTTATAATCTTACATAATAATAATAATAATAATAATAATAATAAAAATTAAAATTAAAAACTTAAAGAATCACCTTTCATTTACTTCTCCAATATATATAAATTTTTTTATTTTTATTATTAAATATTAGGTAATTAAATAATAATGATAATAGTGATTAATTTTAGCAACAATTATTATATTATCAAATCATAATAATATTATAATTATTTTGCGTTGTAAGTTTTTAATATTCTTAACATGTCATTAAATGAAAAGAAAGTTAAGTTTTTAATAATATGAATGTTCAAAGTTAACGGCCTTAGTTAAAAAGTTAACGTTTAAACTTTTTGGTATTGATAATATAAATTTATGACTTTTTAGATTGAAAAAAAAATTATGAGTCTTTTGGATATGAAAGTTTTTTTTAAAAGGTTTTTCGTGTCCCCCACAACCCCCAAATGGGATATGCTTTATGATTTGGTAGTGTGAATAGCCCCCACTCTTTTTTTATGGGTACAGTTGGTAAAAATTAAAAACCACTTAAAAGTAAAAAAAAATAACCCTCAAAGCAACGTAAATTGGGTAAATATAAAGTTATATTGTGTCTTATAAAATAATGTGTTAAAATTTTATTGATATTTTTTATTATAGTGTGTCGGATGTGATTTTTTTTTATTTTTTTTTCCCATTTCCTAAGCCATACCGGGACACCAAGTGGAGAGTCAACTAGGGTTTTGACGGACGTCCCTATATATTTATCCAGTTTCGCCCCCATTCGACAGACCCTCCACAAAATTACGCCGCCGTCGATCTGCCGCCGCTGAAGCTCCAGAGCATCAACTGAGAGAAGAAGATGGGGCACTCCAACATCTGGAACGCGCATCCCAAGACTTATGGTCCTGGTTCCCGCACCTGGTAATTTTATTTCTTAACCCTTGATAATTTTTCTGATTTAACATCCAGGATTATGTTTCAATTTAATTTGTTAAATGATGTGAATATATGATTGCTTCCTGTTTCAATTACCATGTATTTCTCTCTCTCTTTTTTTTTTTTTAGTTCGTATTTTGATTGGGATTCCTAAATTGATGGTTCGCATTGCTGTTTTATTTAGCATTTCTCTGTTTATATCATGTAAATGATCTTCACATTTGACTATTCAAACTTTTTAAAGATATGAACGCTTGATTCGCTAATGTTTTGTTGATGCACTTTTAAGCCCAAATTGTAGAAATTGGAAGAACTTTTTGTGACAATGAAAAATGACAAATGGGAAAGATTGTTTTTGGGACGGAGGGAGTACTATATTGTTATGCATGTATACTTTTCTCCTTGCCTTTGTACCTGTTTAGATGTATCTATGCTCCCTGTTGAGGCGTTGATAGAGTTATGAGTTTGGCATTTTTGAATTTGGGGAAAGAAATGCTCAATCTATTTAACAGTCTTAAAAAGAGCTGGATAACAGATGTAGTATATAACCACTAACCAATATTTTTTGGTGAAGTTGGAATTAACCAACTTGGCAACTGCTATTTGATATATTATCCACCTTGCATTTAAAAATGAGTAAATAACCAAAATGACATGCGTACTATATGAATACAACCAAATTGACCCGCGTACTATTTAAACTACTAAATCAACTTGCGTACTATTAATAAATGAACCAAATCAACCTAAATTGTTAATTAAAGTTAGTGAATATTAACTATCGTTAGTAATTTCACGGATATTACAATAAAATTTTCAAATTGCCCCCATAACCTAACAAAATCTTAAAACAAAAACATTTAATTTACACTCTACACAACCTGAAAGCTTCACCCTTTGTCCTCGCCGTGATTTCCACTCTCCATCACACAACCCTCTCTGTTCTCCATTACCCCGAAATCTCTCTCAATTCACACAACCACCAAAACTTGCCGTCTCTTCCTAAATCTTCCGACTCAATTCACGTCGATGACGTAACCTTCCCCTTCGACATTCACACCTACTCTTCACACCCTCAATCCTCCGGTCAGCTTCATTCACCCAGCCTCACAAAGAAATCAATCGCTGACATCCCACTAATTCCACCGCACCACCACCATAGCCAAATTGAACCCCATTCTCACTCTAAAGCGGAGCAAGAAATCCGATTCCCGGCGCATCTTGAAATTCCAGCCAGTCAACTGCAATTCTCGCCACTTTCTTCCATATCCCTAAGTCCCTAATCCCCTCACTCACAAACCATCTCCATCATCCTCCTGATCTGCGCCTCCTCGCTCACCTTCCCCGGCGTTTACTCGATGTATCCCCTTGGTCTGGCGCCAAGGAGGTCCTCCTCAATTATCCCGTCGGCATCTCCATATTAATCTATTAAATGAAATTCTTGTTCTTCACCGTCGTTTTTTTCCGGGGTTTCATCGTCGTCTTCTTTTATTGTAATATCCGTTAAAGTTGTAGAATTTGTGGATTTTGGAGTTGGTCAATGAAGTTGAAGTTATAGAATTTGTGGGTTTTGGAGTTGTATCTTTGATTGAAATTTCATGATTTTCAATTTGTGTAGAATTTGATAGGTGTGTAGTTAATCAAATTCTTGATTGTGTTTCATGATAATCTTTCGCAGCTTCTTCAATTGAGTTTTTTTTTTTTTTTTTTTTTTTTTGGGTTCGGATTTAAATTTAGGTTCAGTTCGTACTACTATTACTTTCGAAGAATTGTTGTTTCCTTGGCAATTTGTGTTCAAAGAAATATTTGACTTTAGAATTTTGTTAGGTTTAGGGGGCAATTTGAAACTTTCATTGTAATACCCGTTAAATTACTAACGATAGTTAATAGCCACTAACTTTTATTAACGATTTAGGTTGATTTGGTTGATTTATGCATAGTACGCAGGTCAAGTTGGTAGTTTAGATAGTACGCGGGTCAATTTGGTTGTATCCATATAGTACGCGGGTCATTTTGGTCGTTTACTCATTTAAAAATTACTGCATACCTACTTTGAGAAGAGACTGAGAGATGAAAATGGAGGGAAAAGAGTTCAAGAGTCCACTAAGCCCCTCTCCCTTCTTATATAGTACCCCATTCGGTCAAATGTGATTATAGTTATTTAGTACAGTGATTAATGTTTTTGTCCTCCTTTTTTTCCAGTCGGGTGTGTGGAAACCCTCATGGTTTGATTAGGAAATACGCACTTATGTGCTGCAGACAGTGCTTCCGCAGCAACGCCAAAGAGATTGGCTTCATTAAGGTACATTTTTTTCTTGCACTACTCGCTTACTATTTCTTATTCTTGCACTTCAGTTTGTTTTTCTGTACCATGATAATTATGGTAATAGGTTTGGCTTTGTTTTCAATTTTATTTTTACAGTATCTCTAATGGCGACCTACATTTTATTTGACAACATCTCTTTCTCCCTGCAAGTAACTTGATGTTGTTTTCATTTTTATGTTTGCAGTATCGCTAATTGAGTTATTAGACTCGAGCATTGGAGAACAAGATTTTTCCCTTTTGTGAGCGGTAGTGGTTATCATGGTTGAATTATGTTTTTTCGGTTTAGGTTGTGAAACTTTGATGACAATGGATGTAATTGGATTAGCAATGCTCTATTGACTTCTTTTCAAGTGTTGAATCATAGCATTCACTTCAGATTTCAAACTCTCCTTTAAATTCTACCCCCTCCTCAAAATGAATGTCCAAGAACTTATCAAATTTGCTCTTGATCAAGAGCAAATGTGATAACTTTTGGACATTTATTTTTTGACGGAGCTAGTATTTGAGTTTTGCTTAATGGTCTGCAGAAGCTGATTAAGTTTTTACCTACAATGTGTTGTCATTAGATATCCTCTGACCTGTGTTTCCTTTTTTCTAGTACTTGTTTCTTAAGGGTGTTATTCTCTCTCTCTCTCTCTCTCTCTCTCTTTTTCTTTTTCTTTTTTTGTGTGGGGTGGGGGTGGGTGGGTACATTTTTGTCTTCCTATGCTGCGGTCTACTAGTTTGCATTTGGTAGCCACAACATGGTGATTGTGGATGGACTGTTTATATAGTTGTGGCACCTCACTGTAAACTTTTGTTCAACTCAAGTGTAGCCCCATATAACTTCTATCCGTCCCAAAATGTTCTTGACAATTTTTTTGGCCATTATTACTACGAAGGAACTTTCATCAACAGTTTTAGATTGACTCGGGGTCTATTTGTTTTTGTTTGGGCTGAATGACGCTTCGTAATGACCTAACCAAAAGACAACACTTTTAGGCTATTAAGAGGCTTCGTATTCAGTCCAAACGAACAGACTCTTAGCCACTTAGGTCTCTTTATACAGAAGGGTAAATATAAAGTCACAAAAAAATCACATAAAACTTGGCTCACAAAATGATGTGTCAAGATTTTATTGGTGCTTTTAATTAGAGTGTGCCGGGTCCACAATCGATGCAACCGATAAAATATCGTCACCTCATTTTGTATCCATTATTTTGTAAAGTTCTTTTGTGCCCCTAGGATTGCCCCATACAGAATCTAGGCTGACCGCTCAAATTGGGGAAGGGAGATGTGGCGGCCACTGTTTGAGACATGGGTTTCACTTCCAGATAGAGTTTATTGACACTTAAACCTGCGTACTATTAAAAGATTGACGATTTGTCCCCGTACTAAAGAAACTCACACTATGACCTGCGTACTATGGTTTTAATAAAAAAATTGACCAGGGATAACGCTGAGCCGTTAGAAATTTAACGGGCTGTCAGCATATGTTAAGAATTTAACGGATTTACAATAAAAAAAAATCAAATGTAACCCTGATAATGATATTAATGTTGTAAAGGTCCAAAAAAATATTTTTATTTCTTTTATTTTAAAATAATTAGGATAGTGATATTAATGTTGTAAATGTCCACCTCCACCATTATACATATCAACCACCACCGCTACCACCCACCACCACCGTGACCGCTATCACCGTCAAAGTCGCCACTGCCGCCTGCAAAAATCCATTCCGGCAGCCCACAGCCGGCCTTCTTCTCCGGTGATTCGCCCCCAACCCAGCCATCCCAAGTCGTCTTCCATCCATGGCCGCCTCCTGCAAAAATTGTCGCCATTTCATGGCCGTCACCTTCAAATGTTGTCCCCACTCCCCACCCATCCTCCTCCGCCCCTTCTCTTCTCCACCATATCAGGACCCAAACAACAACAAATCAGTTTGAATTCACACTTCAATCGACCCAGAAATTGGATAGAGCTCGCTAAGGACGCCGCCATTGTTGACGAATTCTTCAACACTCCCAATCTATTCTATCTCCTTGCGACAACAACAACCAATGATGCTACCAGATTTGAGCATTTAGTCACGCCAAATTGATTTATTTTTTTTGAAATCAAAGAGATGAAGGGTTTAAAATTGAGGAAATTAGGGTACAGAAGTGAAGAAAATGAAGAAATTAAGGCTCGGAATTGAAGCAATTGGGCTCGAATCATATCTGGGTTTTCGAATTAGAAGGTAGGATGAAATAGATGCCGAAGGTGTTAGAATGGTCGGCGACACTGCCGGAGTAAGGGGGGGGAGGGGGAATGGCTGAACGTGGGGTGGGATGGCGAGGAGGGTAGGGTAGAGAGAGATGTGGTGTGGAGAGAGAAAGAGTAGAGAGAGAGAGAGAGAGAGAGAGACGAGGAGGGGAGTTTGTGTATTTTGTGTGGGTGTAATTTGGAAAGAAGAGGTGTGCATAGTACAATTTAAAGTGATAAGAGACTATATGGATCAAAATTGTTTTGGGACAAAGTGAATATACCAATTTATTAATATATAAAAAAAATAAAAATAAAAATAAATATAAATTAATTTTGGACCATTACAACATTAATATCATTAGTTATGATAATTTATTTACTTTTTCTATTTTATTCTCTCTTAATATAACAGATACATATAGAGAAATAAGTATATACAATATTTTATGGACCTTTACGACATTAATATCATTACCAGGGTCACATTTGATTTTTTTTTTTTTATTGTAAATCTGTTAAATTCTTAACATATGCTGACAGCCCGTTAGATTTCTAACAGCTCAGCGTTATCCTTGGTCACTTTTTTATTAAAACCATAGTACGCAGGTTATAGTGTGAGTTTCTTTAGTACGAGAGCAAATCGTCAATCTTTTAATAGTACGCAGGTTTAAGTGGCTGTAAAAAAAAAGTTATAACCTGAGTTTAACTGCTCAAAGTTTTAGTTACTTATTTTGGAGCAATAAGTGCAACAAATATGGTTGATAATGACTGCACATCTTTTTTTCCAGTTTCAGTATTTGTTTCCATGTGTTTTCACAGTTTGAATGTCATTTTAGTAGTTATACTTAAAAGCCTACCTTAAAAACCTGATGTTGATTTTTAACTTAGAAAGCAGCCTTACTTTCTAAGTGGTTAAGTATAACTTTTTTTTTTTTTTTTTTGACTTTGTGTAAACTTTAAGTCTTAAGGCTGCTATTCATTCGCAATTTTTCTGTTTGGTACTTAGGGTTTATTTGTTTGAGCAGAATGAGACCTCTGAATGGCCCTAAAGACAGCACTTTTTTGGGCTATTCAGATGCTTCATTCAGCCCAAACAAACATACCCTTAGTCTATTAAGATCTTAACAACCGTAGCCGAATCAAAAGCTATTCAAAGGGAGCGCACAAATTAGAATAAGAATACTAATATCAACAGTATAGATTTTCTCTCTGGTGGACACGTAACAGAGATATGTTAAGTCTATTTATATGTCCCTTTTTCTTAAAATAAATATTTCTATCCGTTTTAAATATATATATATATATATATATATTCTTGATTATTGGGACAAAAAGACTAATAATCATCTTTCTTCTTCTAGATGGGAGTGGACACCTACCACAACCAATAACAATTGCCCTATCCCAAGTGGAATAGACTGCACCTAAATAGCTGTTGACTAAGATTTTGTTTAGAAAATCATCTCATGTGACTACAAGTATAAGTTATTTTGGTCATGTTATATGTCTATTGTTGGAAATTTTGTGGACTATACATTGTACATAAATAATAATAAAGTTTTTAAAATATTAAGGTCTGAAAAGTCAACATGATGATCGTTCTTGGATATAGTAAACATATAGTTATCACTCACATGGATACTCAACCTTAGTCACATGTTTATCACTACAAGTGTGCTTGAAATTCTGCCAAACAACAACCTTCCTTTGGGCCGATCATTGTTCGTATGAAAATTAAACACAAAATACTATAATTGTAATAAGTAAATATTTTTACAAATAATAATAAAATATTTAAAATATTAAGGTCTGAAAAGTCAACATGATGATCGTTCTTGGATTAACCTTAAACACACAATCATCATGTTGACTTTTCAGACCTTAATATTTTAAATACTTTATTATTATTTATGTACAATGTATAGTCCACAAAAATTCCAACAATCTCCCACTTGGACTAATACTTGTACATAAATTGAACACCTTAAGTAATCGCATAACATATTATAAACCTTACTCGCATATGCTTATCCTTAGTGTGCCATCTTAAACAATCCTGTCTATTAGATAAATTAACATAAGGATCAAAGGAGCGGTCGTCACATTAATCGTAACTAAACCCATCAGTGGTCACATATATCAATCAACTAAATGACATGGATCAAGTATGGATGTGTAGCATGAAAATAACATTAAATGTGATCCATACATGTCTATTTTCAATAGGTCCAAACCTTGTGAGATCAACCACATATTCAGAGTGGTGAATAACTTAATACCTTAAACTGAATTCAAATACTTATGTCATGACAATGAACCATAATGTATAAGCTAACTCCCACTGAATCAAGACATACTTAATTGTAAACACCTATACAATTAGTATACTTGAAAACCTTTTTTGTTAACTGAAGATGTACATCCGCAATCATGGAGTTAATCCCAATATCCTCAATACAACTTTGTTCACTCTGAATTACTTTATTTAAAGACTATCAGATTGTTGTCACAAAATAACTTTAGTGGCATCACAATGCCATAAAACCATAACGACAACATTTCACAGTCATGTTCATGATGTGATGCATCTTGGCATCTACAAAGTCAGAATCCAAATACCAAATGATCTCATCCTTAGTATCTGAGTTTCTATGTATGTAAGCACATAATCTTTTATTCTCTACATCCAGAAACGATCATCATGTTGACTTTTCAGACCTTAATATTTCTCCCACTCAACATGAGAATCGAGTTGATTTTAGCAAAATAGAGAAGAAAATATAAACCAAATACATTCACATATAACCAAAACCAAAACATGTTCAAATTTTATGATCTTATTAAAAGAAAATCGGCGCAACATTAATTCTAGTCTTTGGACATAAATTAATTTGCAAGTGACTTTCTTATTTAAGTGGACAAACATTGACAATAAATCCGGTCAATATGGAGCCTTTCTTTGGACCGACTTCATACCCACATGGAAACTTAATAATCGTCACATGTTTACCACATCATATTTAGTGATCAAATATTGACAATAAAATCCTGTCAAGTACTAAGCCTTTCTTTGGACCGACTCAATACCCACATGGATAACCACTAATTATCACATATTTATCGATATAAACATGTTTAAATTTCTGCCAAATAACAATCTTCCTTTGGGGCGATCGTTACTCGCATGAAAAATAAACACACATTTTATCACCATAATGTGTTTGACTTTCTGCCAAATAATAATCTTCCTTTGGGCCGATTATTATCCACATGATAAACAAACACATATTATCATAATGTACAACGTTAATATTTTGCCAAATAATAACCTTCCTTTGGGCCGATTATTACTCACAAAAATATTAATTGCCCAATGTATATCAAAATTGAAAAATCTAAATAGGAGAGGTCACTTTGGTAACATGCTATATAGATTAAATAATATGAAATACATGAATACTTCAGAAGAGAGACTAAAGTACGTAAATTCGAACATGACGAAAATTGTATTTTTTGTTTTATTTTCAATACCAAATACAAAATACATAATTTTATACTATTAAATCAATAATAGCATCCCAAAATTTAATTGTTAATTCCATAACAAATTAAATTACATCACAATGGATGCAGTACAATAGTATTCATTTACAGTCATTTAATGTAATGTATACACTTATCAAAAGAATCTTGATTTTTCTTACCCTCAGAAAGCACTGTTACTATGGGATGATGAATTATCTATTTTTCCACCAACATTAATTACAACAGTGACATGTCCACATCAATTTGGTAACATGCTAACAAAATCATAATCTGCAGTAATATTAACCTTGAATTAACCTTAAACACAGGATGATATAACAAAACTTCATTTGGTGGTTCGTAATTCTTATTAACAACATTCTACTGCAACTATGATTCATCAAATCCAAATTCATGACAAACTAAAGTCAAAATAGAAAACAACAAATTCTAATGGGTAAAGAATTCATATTCTCATGTGACATGTATAAACAAATCATATCCCATAATAAGTAATCATCATGTAGAATATTTCACATAAGGAAAAGTCAAAAATATGTAAACAGCCTACACCATAGACCAATTGATAGGAGGTAATGACCGACACAACAATGGTTTGTTTACGAGTCATAGCATAACAGTAGTTCAATGTAAACTAGTCAGACTCCTAAAAATGGAGGTGCCGATTCAATAAAATTGAAAGGTCACGAACATAATACTGCCGCAAATCCACCCAAGAAAAATGAAACGGTTTTAACATAAGACCGAATGGAGTAAACATAAAATGCAGAAACATAAATATGTATTACTGTATCAACAATTTTGTATGATCCCAAATACCGGATTACTCAATAAATTGAAATTGAACCAGGCTCTGATACCACTTGTTGGGAGATTTCCTAATTACCAATCCAATTCAATTCAATGAAAAAAAAATTCATAAAAGCGGAAGCGTACCTTAATTCGTTATTAACGATGAACTTTAACGGAAGACTTGATTAATCCGTTAAAGATTGAGCGGAAGCCTTAAACAAGCCTAGGATCGATCTTCCAATTGATCCGTATACTCCATGTTGTTAGTCTCTCATTGAAGGGAAGTAAGTCTTAGAGTGGATACGTTCAATTGGGGACCCGACCCCTATTTATAGTTATAACACATCCGTTAGCAAGAGTCACATCCGTTAGTATGAAAGGATGCATCCATTAGTAGTATTTACAAATAGGCCCCTCATCTATTTATAAATACAATCTGGTCTCTACACATTTACAAAATAACCCCATACTTATGAAAGATGACTTAAGGCCCCTTAACATTATTAGATCACTTTATTAGGCCCAATTAACTGTATAATAATATGACTTATGTGATTAATCCAGTAGTGCACACACCTCTGCGTGCCTAAATAATTTATTATTATTTGTGTACAATGTATAGTCCACCAAAAATTCTAACATCTATGTATATATACAAATATGAATATATACGTGTATGTGTGTGTATGTATAATAATATATATACATAAATATAATAGTTGTACACACAAACACAATATTGAAAGGCATAGTCACGTGAGAAAGGTAGATAGATGATGTTGTGGGATGTCCCAATTTAAGCAACTTGGCGAGTTTCTTTTTCTCTCCAACCTCACTGGATGTAGTCGACAAGGATCACGAGATATATTACCCCTCTTTGGAGTTTAGGACACCCTCCTCCCTCCATCTCACTTCTATGCTATGCTATACTGTAGTACTCCCTCCGTTCCAAAATAATTTTTGCGTTTGACTATTCAAATTTTTTAAGGATATGAACACTTGCGTTGCTAGCCGTGTTTTGCTTATGCACTTTTAAGCATAAATTGTTGAAAGGTGAAAAACTTTTTGGGACAACGAGAAATGACAAATAAGAAGATCATTTTGGGACGGAGGGAGTATATGGTTGGTACATGATCACATCTGACATCTCTCTTTTTCTAAATGTATACTCCTTCCGTCCCTTAAAAATTTGCAGCAGTTTTTTTTTTTTTTTTTTTTTTAAATGTCCACCTTTTATTCTTACTTTAATAGCCCTGTTGGAACAATTTATGACGCCGAATGCCATACTCATATTTAGAAGGAGATTGGGGAAGGAGATGAAGGCGGAAGCGATATATTACCTGTTGAATCCATAGTTATGTTTGTAGGGAGATGATGATCAAGAAAAAGATGTAGGAGAATGAAACTTCTAAATGATGAATGCCCTTTAGCTTCTCAAGTTCTTCCAAGCAATAATGAAGAGAGTATATAGAGAGAAAGTAAAGAATGTGGTGTCTAAAAGGGTTGATGGTAAGCCCTTTATATGCTAGACAAAGAGGCACTTCATTTAGGGACCACACCTATTCAAGCCTAAGCAATGTTAATTTACCATTTTGCCCAACATAAATAGATAAATTACATTTCAGGGATTCTACACATTGACTATGTATGACTATACTTTATATTAATATTATAGACATGATTTTATATATGGAAGTGCTGAATAACTTGTGTTGCAAGCCATAATGATCTAACAATCTCCCACTTGGGTTGCAAAACAAATTTATTCCTTTTAAATCATGAATATAACATAAATGGCAACCCAAATATGCACTTTGTTGTCACTTATAACAATCTCCTCCATAAGCTATATAAGTATAGGACTAAAGGGGCAGTCGTTGTAATTGATTCGCAACTAAACCCACTATAATCACATATACCAATTCAACTAAATGACATAGATCAAAAGTATAGATGTGTAGCATGGAACTTAATGAATATAACCATATTCTTCCAACTAGTCCAACTTTAACAAAATGAGATCAAACTTTAATAATAATAGAACAAAATGAAGAAACAACACAAACTCCCACTATATTAAATGTTATCAAAAGTTGTTACACCAATATGAGCAACATGCTCGTGAAACACTAAAGGTGATAACGTGTAACGCCCATCCTATTTTTAGTTAAATATTTGACTTACTTGTTAAATTCTTGAACTTACATATTATGTGCTAGTTTTACTTGGATTAATTTATTAACTGCTTTAGAATATTAAGGTGGTTAAATATTTAGTTTTGACTTTTGGGTCATTTGTGAAAATTTGACTTTAAGGGCCTTTTTGTTAAAAGTAAAACTTGAGGGGCCTAATTGCAATTTATTGAAAGTTGAAAGTATATAAGTGGGATTGCTTCTCTCAGAAAGCATTTTCTTCCCCAATTTCTTCTCGTTCTCTCTGTTCTAAAGCTAGGGTTAGGTTTTTACCCTATTCTCGACTCCTCGAGTTTAATTATCCCTCTGTTCTTGATTCTGATCCCGGATAAATATTCGTGGCGTTGAATAGAGCGTTTCCGGCCGATCAGAAATTAATTTGGGTAAACTTGATTCCGGAGTAGGTAAGTTATTAGCTCCCCCTTGCTTGTAATAACATGCATATATGTTATTCCTGATACTTGTAATTGTTAATTTTGTGTTTGGGGTGATTTTTGTGATACTTGTAATTTTGAGACAAAGAGAGTATAAATATACTGCGTAGAAAAGAAAGACTAATCTTGAAAGTAATGGTTGAGCTAGTTATACCCTCTTAGGTTTGTTAAAAGGTTAGTAGAAAAGTTACTCCTATTCGTGGGACGGTGAAGTATTAACTTGATTAAATGAGTATATGAGTATATTAGAAAATTATACTTATACTTTTGGGACGGTGAAATATTTAAATGAAATAAAAGAAAATTATTTTATTATTTGTGGGACGGTAAAAATTAATGAAAGTATCCCTACAAAAGTGTTTTGAGCATGTTAAAATGCACTCTTGAATGTTAGGGAGTGTTAGTAAGTTTATACTCCTACTTGTGGGATGGGTAAATTTGAGCTTGTTAAATGAATGAAATGAAACCTTATCCCTCCTAAGGCATAGAGCCTTAGTATAAGATGTCCTAGCAAGTGTATATGTACCTTTTGGGGCATTAGAACTTGGTCTTGAACATGAGTGCTTATTGAATTAAAATGAGAACTTAAGTACAAGAGTAACAACTCTTCTTTATGTCTTGAAAGTGCTATGAACAAGCACTAATGTGTTATGCTTGTCTTGAAATCAATGTTTGTGCACCTTAGGGGCATTAGAACAGAGTCTTGGAATTGAACATCCTAAGAATAGGATTAAGAACTTGTAAGAGAAAAAGATATAACTCTTATACATGCTTGAATGTCCAAAGATTGGAATGATAACTCGAGTATAAGACAATAAAATCTTGTACATGTCTTAAACATCCATAGAAGTGGATTGAGAACTTGAATATAAGATGATAAAATCTTGTACATGACTTGACACCAATACATGTGTATGGTAATAAACTAGAAAGTGCTATGAACAAGCACTAACGTGTATGAGAAATGTTCTTGATGTGTATGTGCAAACATTGCATATAGTTGCTTGATAACAATGTGACTTCTTGATTACTTGAAGCATGTTCCGTGTTGTGAGCTAGTCCACTACTTTTGGATTAGTTTTTCTCCCGTAGTTCAAGTAAATACCTACTTGTGCATTCTTGTGTGAGTCCAGCTGGTCCTTGCTTGTTCGGAGGTATATAGGTTCACGCTTATCATGAGGCTGGGGCCAAAGTGATAATCGGGGATCTATGTATCTGCGCTTGACCCCTTACTACAGGCCATAGTAAGGGCATAGCTTCCTTTATTAGAGCAATACGCCTGATATAAGTGAATGCTAAACTCTTGAACACCTCGTGAGTCTTGATCTTGGGAATGACACTGGTTACCGGGCCTTCTGATATATACTGAATAAGCAGTTTCTTGATATTGATCGTGATTGTCAACAGTAATACAAGCTACAACAACAATGGTATTCTTGGGAGGAATAAGGAAGAAAGCAATATCTTTTGTAACGTGTTAGCTTAGCCTTATGTTCTACTTGATGAGTTGGCTTAGCCTCTCATATACTTGTTACTTGATGATACTTGATACATGATTACTTGAGTATCTACTTGAATTGCATGATAACATGTCATGTAGTTGCATCTAATAGCTTACTGAGATTTATCTCACCCCGTTTCTTGTTTAATTGTTTTCCTTAGATCAAAGGAAGGCTAGTGATAGCGCGCAGTGAGGCTCGTTATAGCTGGGAGCTTACTACGCAGGTGGTTATTCTTTTGGGGCTTGTGTCCTTTTACATTTTGGTGAGGACGATGTATTATGGGTTATATAACTCCTTATTTTGGGGTAAACAGTCTTGTATAGTACTTGTTGTCTCTAGACATCTTGTAATGCCAGCTTATGTGCTAGGCATATCTTCCGCTGTATGTAAATAAGTTTGGTTTTAAATTTTCTTGTCTAGAACTCGTGTTGTGAGCTAGTTTAGATCCTTACTTTAGAGTATATATATCATGTCAGTTTGTTATAAACAGATGTCATCCCGTTTCTTGTTAAGTTTCTCGTTCCTTGTTAGTCACGCGCATCCAGGTTCGAGGTTCTATTAGGGGATCCCGGGACCTGGGGGCGTGTCATAACGCCTTAGTAAACGGATCCGCTAACATAGAGTTTGTACCAATAAGTTGTATTTCTATTTGTTCCTTTTGTACCCTCTCTCTTACAACAAGAAATTTAATGTCTATATGCTTAGACTTTGACGAACTCTTGTTATTATTAGAGTACAAAATCGCTGCCCTATTGTCACAATATAGCTTAATAGGTCTTTCGACGCTATCGACAATACGGAGTCCCTCAATGAACTTACGCAGCCATATAGCTTGATTGGATGCCTCGAAACAAGCAATAAACTCGGCTTCCATGGTAGAGGAAGTAACGAGTGTCTGCTTGGCACTTCTTCAAGAAACTGCTCCACCGGCTAATGTGAAGACATAACCAGACGTTGATTTACGGCTGTCTTGGCATCCAGCAAAGTCAGAATCGGAATACCCAATGATCTCAAGATGATCCGACTTTGAATATGTAAGCATGTAGTTCTTGGTGTTTTGTAAATACCGCATCACTCTTTTGGTTGCGACACAATGTTCTCTCCCCGGATTGCTTTGGTATCTACCAAGCATCCCAACAATAAAGGCAAGGTCTGGACGAGTACAGACTTGCGCATACATTAAGCTTCCTACTGCTGATGCGTAAGGGATATTTTCCATATACTTGGTTTCAAAATTGTTTTTGGGACATTGATTAAGACTGAATTTATCTCCTTTAGAAACAGGGGTGTCATGCACATTTTTGCATGCTAAACCTTTGTAATACCTTCTCTATATAGGTCTTTCATAGATTTCAACTCTTTATTAATGGCATTGATCCACTTATGAGAATTAGGACTTTTAATGGCTTCATGGAAGGTGAGAGACTCATCTCCCACTAAACCTAGGTGTCCTTCATTCTCGGCAAGATACACCTCATAATCATCCGAAATGGCACTTCTTCTTACTTTAGTGGATCTCCTTAAAGGCACTGGTTCTTCCTCATTTTGAGGTTGTTGAATATCCTCATTATGATCAACATTTTCATGTTGTTCAATATTTATAGGGGAGTTAATATTTTGATTTGCATGTTCCTCTTGAATTTCAGGTACAAGTACTTGATTTCCAATTGAAACTACAATAGGAAGAGGTATAGAAATGGATGCCTCTTCCTCTTCAAAATCAAAATTATTATTCCTTATTTCCCCTCTAAATTCAACATCCTCAAAGAACCTAGCATTTCCCGTTTCAAAAAAGGTTCTAGTTTTCGGGTTGTAAAATTTATAGCCCCTAGATCTCTCGGCATACCCCACAAAATAACTACTAACTATCTTAGCGTCCAGTTTTCCTTCGTTAGGCCTATAAGGTCTAGCTTCTGCTGGACAACCCCAAACATGAAGATGATTTAAGGACGGTTTCTTATTCGTCCATAATTCATAAGGGATTTTATTGTTAGTAGCCTTAGAGGGAGCCCTATTGAGAAGATAAGTTGCGGTTTTCAAAGCATCGCCCCATAATGAGTGAGGTAAAGAAGTACAAGAAATCATACTTCTTACCATATCCTTAAGGGTTCTATTACGTCACTCAGCTACACCATTCATGCTAGGCGTACCCGGTATAGTGTAGTGAGGGACAATCCCACACTCTTCAAGATAGCGAGCAAAAGGACCGGACGTTGTTCCCCTGAACCGTCATTCCGACCATAGTATTCCCCACCACGATCGGATCTAACGTTCTTAATAGTCTTACCTAGTTGATTTTCAACTTCGGCTTTAAAATACTTGAAAACGTCCAAAGATTGAGATTTATCATGAAGTAAATAAATGTATCCATATCGAGAGTAGTCGTCTATGAACGTAATAAAATATTGTTGACCATTCTAAGAAGGAGTAGGAAATGACCCACAAATATCTGTATGTATTAGTTCTAAGACACTTGATGCTCTCGAGGATGCTTTCCTTTTCGTGTTTGTAAACTTTCCTTTTAGGCATTCTGTTGGTCCCAGAGACACAACAAGGGTATGAAAAGAGGCTAGAGGGGGGGGGGGGGTGAATAGCCTATTTAAAATTTCAACCATTTTTCAAAATTCAACCTTTATGCTTACACTTGAATTTTGCGGTAGATAAAAACCACGCGGTCAAGTATAAAATGCACAGCGGAAGTTTTCGTTGAAACAAGTTAAGAGTTGGTTTTGATAAGTTCAATGCGGTAGGTTGGTTTGCGGTAGGTAGTGCGGTAGGTTAAAGTGCGGTAGGTAGGAGTGCGGTAGGTTAAAGTGAGGTAGGTTGAAAGATTGAAAATTTGTGTCTTAGAGATTTTCGGCAAATGATAAGTTAGTCAGATTTTAACTTAGGCAATGAGGTAGACAAACAAACACAATTCACAATTGTTCTTAAATCTGAAAGATCAAACACTAAAAGACAAACAAGATTAATGTGAACAAGTGAAGAACAATATGAACAAGATGAACAAGACTTAAAGTAAATTTGCAGAAAGGTAAAGTGCAGTAAGTAAAGAACACAATGATTTGGAAAGGTTCGATCTGTTAAAAGATCTAAGTCCTTTACCAAGATGGTCAGTCTTGGATTTTGAATGAGGTATATATTGATTCTTGAGTACATATTACAGAGATGAAGTATGAATCAACACCTATTTCTATGAAGTTCAAATCCTAGACTTAGACCATTGTATCCCTAATGATTCAATCTATGTGATTGATCAATCGGGGTGAGTGTGTGTGTAAGAATCAAGAGCTCTTTGAAATCTATATGATTTTAGAGCCTAATGAATCTTGTGTGAGAGGCTTGAGATTTGATCTTGAAGGTTGCTGGAGATTTGTTGAAGACTTGAAGGTTGAGTGCTTGAAGATTCGAAGGATTCTGGAAATCTTGAGTATGATCTTCAATCACCAAGAATTTCAACAGCAATTTCTCTCTTAGAATCTCAGCTTATCTTCAATGAAGAATTCAAGGTCTATTTATAGCCTTGATGGAGAAACTAGCCATTTGAATTCTTGGAGGGCAAGTTTGGAGGACAATGAGCTGTTGATTTCTAATTGGAGCTCAGTCTGAGTTGTCCTTTTGTTGCAGAGTCATGGTGGTCCAACTGTACTAAAATGACAGTTGTATTCAAATTTGAAATTTGAATTTGCAACGTTCAAAACTAACCAAGGTGTGACTATGGTTAAGTTTGAACCAACTTGAGTTTCTTCAACCATGGTTCCATGCGGTAGAGATTCACGCGGTAGGATGGAATCATGCGGCAAGGTTATCTGCGGCCAGCATAGAGAATGCGACACCTTGGTCATGCGTTAGGTTACATGCGGCAGACATATGACCTACCTCATTTCTCCAGACTTAGAAAAAATTGAGGGTCCTAATCTGCTAAGCCTATCAAACTAGAAGGTGGACTATTCTAAATGAAGTACAAGTACTTCTTACAATATATCTTAAAGTCCACAAAGAGTAAAATAAGGTTATGGGATCAATCAAATCTAGGTAATAGGAGTGGTTTATAAATAAGCATACCCAACAATCTCCCCCTATTTGATTGAGACCATTACCTACTATAACAAAGGCTAATTCATTGTACTTGGTGAAAACATGTTTTCAATAATAAATATTTTATTAAATATCATGTCCCAAGTCAATGCACACTCTAAGCCAATGTCATAGATTTCTATCATCCTAAAAAGAAAAACAAATTACAATCCTAGAAGATAGAAATATTATTTGAAGCATTTTAAGATAAGTAATTAAAGAAGGATAGAGATGCATCAAACACAATAAACATACTCCAAATGATAATCATTGAGGCAAAGGAGTAATGGTCACAAAAGAGAAATTTTTGTCAAGTTACAGACCCAAAATAAAAACAGAAAAGTAAATTGTTTTAAACATTAAACATAAAATGTTTCAAATGACCACATACGGTCATATCAAACGCGGTCAATATCGATGAGGTCTTCAATGAATTTTGCGGCAAGAGGAAAGCGGTAAGCTGGGAAATTCAATCCTGGAATCATGACTGGAGCAGTGACTCCATCTTCTTCTTCCTCTTCACCGTGAGCTTGAACATTGCCGTGACCTGCTTCAGGAGGTTGAAAATCTTCCTGCGCAGCTTGAATCACGCCTTGTCGATTAAGCCTGTTCATTACCGTATTGATGCGGTTGGATAGGAGGTCAATCTTGGTAGATTGTCCTTCAATTCTGACGTTGTTGACTTCAATGCAGTTGGTTTGAACTTTCATGGCTTCGGTCATTGCGGCAATTTTGGGAGTAAACTTTTCTGCAACCGTAAGAAGTGCGGTATTTGTTTGAACCATAATTTCCTCCTTTAGAGAAGATTTCAATTTCTTCAGCTCCTTGCCCAGCTCATCCTTAATTTCAAGTTTATCATCATTCATCGACTTTGAAAGTTCTTTGCTTGCCCCCTCAACCCCACTAACAACACTGTTACTAATGTAATCAGTTTGTTTTCTAAGAGCATCTTTGAGTGCGGCAAGAGTGAGGGAAGGAGTATCCGCTGCGGCAGGAGGTGGAGGAGCGGTAGAGGTGCTAGTTGTTCTGCCAATGATGTCCTTCACGGCCTTTGTTATTACAACACTCTCCCCCTTAATGGTCGAAATCATTTCGGAGGGAAGTGCGGCAACATCTCGCTTCAAAGCGGCTTAATCAGTTTTCAACTCAATAACCTCTTCTCGAAGTGCCACCATACTAGACACTAGAGATTCAACCTGTGATTGGGTGTCTGCCTGCATCTGAGTTAAAAGTTTAACTGCGGCAAGGAGCTCAGCAGTGGATGATGCGGCAGCTTCAGGTTGGGCGGTCGAAGGGGTTGGCATGGCAGGTTCAGGAGCTGAGGTCGGAGGAACTTCAACGTGTTGCTCAGAAACAGTAACCCTTGGTGATATTGGCTCATCATCATCAATATCTTCAACAACAACAAAAGAACTCATCTTTTCAGGAGCAATATCTTCTTCAACATTTTCAACATCCATGGCTTTTTCTGCGGCAGACTTTTCACTTGCGGCAGAGCTTCCATTCTCTTCTTCAGAGCTTTCATCCACAAGACCCTTTTCAATGGGTTTGGTTGGGGGTGCGGCATCATCAGCCTCAGAGAGATCAAAATTTTCATCTTCAGTTTTCTCACTCTCATCTGCGGCAGACTCATCATTGCCTTCAGAGTGAGAGATTTCTTCCATATCATCTAGCTGAGCATCCAACACAAAATTCTTCGAGATCTTTGGAGGAGCCACTGTAATATCTTCATCAGAGGTGAAGACTGGAGATGGAATTTCTGGGGATGGTTGCTTGGAGACCTTCGCCTTTTTAGAGATCTTGATAGGACTTGGAGTGTGAGATCTCTTTTTGAATGTTTTAACCTTCTCAACATGTCTCTCCCCCTGACTAGATGCATGTTTGGAGGATGATTTGGATTTGGAGGGCACGGTAGGTTGAGGGACAACATAAGGTTGTTTTGGTGCGGTAGAGAGAGGCTTGGAAGGTTTTGATTTCGGAGGGGGTGAAAGTGAAGGTGAAGGGGATCTTGATGGTGCGGTAGGAGGCACAGAAGGTTTAGGTGCGGCAGACTTTGATGGAACGGTAGAAGCAATCTTGATTCCTTGGGAGACTGGCTTTGGCTTCCTTACCAGATCCTCAACCTTTTCTTTACCTTTAACAGAGGTGGGAGGAGAGGAGATTGCAATACCTTTAGACTTGGCCTTCTCTGCGGCAGCCTTCTTTCGCTTCTTCTCAAATGCGGCAGCATCCTCATCAGACATGATCCTATCACCCAAATTACCCAATCCACGCTTAGAGTATTTTGGTGGTTCATAGCTCTCAATTGGATCTTTGAGAAGATAATTCCTGTACATCTCATCACTAAAATTGTTGCGGTAATTGCCTCTCATCGACTTACGGCAGAAGTCTTTTGTGGTGGAGATAGGCACCTTGTAGTTCTTGTTTTTCTCATACAGATCTTTGATTCGGAGGGTTAGACCCATCAAGTAGGAAATCAACCTACTGTTCGTCCGGTACTTGGTTTCGCCTTCATCTGCCGCATCCTTATATGATAGGATGTTTGCCATCAAAACATCGTAGATAATTTGGCCCCAATCCAACTTCTTTCCCAGATAGATAGCAGCACATATCATCCATTGGGTGTTGTTAAAATTAGCATGATTGCCAGTCTTGCAAAGCAATGCATGATCCACCAGATGCCCAATGTGGTACATAACCTCACCTACATCCTTTCGCTGAATTCTCAGAATATCTGCCGTGCCAGCAAGCTTCTTAGCAAGGCTTAGGGTTTCTGACCGTGAAATAGTTTCTGGTCCATCTCTACTCATTTTAATGCCAAGGGCATGAGCTAAGTCGCTAGCATCAAAGGATAGAGGGATGCCCATGACAGAGGCTTTGATAAACTTAGGATTAGAATCAGGCTCATCAGCACTTTCCATCTCAACAGCAGAGGTGAAGAATTCATCAGCAAACGCAGGTAGATGGAAGTCTTGTTGAAGCGTAAAGAACGGTAAGATGCCGGACTTGTTGAGCCTAGCCAGAATGTTGCGGTCAATGGCATCCTTTTTAAGATCTTCAAGATCTAGAACTATGCCAGGAATAAAGTGATTTAGATCCTGAAACAAAACAAAGTAAAGTTGAGAACAAGGTAGATCATGCGGTCACTTGACAAGAGTGTAAAGCAATGGTGGTGCGGTCAAGTGAGGCACGGTAGGGAAGAAATACGGTAAGGAGAAGATGGAAATACCAAGGTTACCGCAAACAACAAAGTGTTGCAAAAAAGTGAATCAAAATGTGAACATTTTGATGAACACGATGAACATCATAAGCACAGTTACCCAGATTCCCAGAAAGATGACTAAAACAAATGAAAATGACCTGGGAAGAATCGGAAATGCCTATAGATTAATAAAAACGCATCAATTTCATGAACTAAACAACATCAAACTCAGAAATTAAAAGGGGAAAGTGTTTGAATGTCGAAAATTCAAAAACCCATTTGGCTAAAATGAATTCAACCAAAAACTGGATAAAGTACTATGAAATCTACAAATATATGAACTAGAACCAAGAATAAACAATCAATGCAAGATTTTCATATCACTAACTTACGAGATTGAAGAGAGATTTCAAGGAATATGAAGGGTTGTCGAGTTTTCTACCTAGAATACGAAAAAAATGAGAAATTGAAAATTCATACCATAACAACGACGGGAGGAGTGGATTGAATTGGAGGTTCGTCTCTTGTTTCAACAGATTTCGAAGTCTTCTTAGATGGGTGTTTAGAAGTCATTTATATATTGTGAGAATGAGAGTAAGGAAGGCGGTTTTAGAGAGAAGTTTAGAGAGAGAGAGAAAGGTTTTGAATTTTCTGAAAAGGTAATATGAGCAGAGTGGTGGAGAGAGAAGGAGGTGGAACGGTTTTGATGGAAGGTGGTTTTCAGATGTCAGAGTGATGGGATGATGGGAGGGGGTTAACTCTGCAAAAAGGGCGGATGTGACCTAGGGTCTAGTTTTCATTAAATGCAAGGTTGCAGAGGGTCACATCGGACTAGCCAATGACAGCTTAGATATTTTTAAGGAATAAAAATTAAATGCTGAAAATTTAATGCCCTAAAAGATTTGAATTTATTAAAAACGAGGAAAAATAGAAAGTTACCTTTATACCCTTGAGGTAGATATGACCAAAACATCCTAAATATCTTTAAGTTTGAGTAACTTACCTGGGGTCCTTGTGCGGTAACTATGAGGTCGACAGTGACATGTGCGGTCGATTGAGGTCTTACCTTGGTTGTTTTAGCTTTTGGTATATGCGGCAGCATAGTTGATGCGGCAGACATGAGTTGCGGTCAAGTGAGTTTAGAGGTTTGTGTTATATGCTTGACCGTGAGTTGGTCTGCCGTGTACCTATCTTGATATTGAACTTTTGACAAACATTAGTACAAGAAATTATATGGACAAGTTTGAGTTAGAGTTCAAGCATACCCATTTATCCTCTTAGATACCTAAATCTCTTGGAATCAAGAGCCTTGGTGAGAATATCTGCAATTTGATCATCAGTACTCACATACTCTAGATGGATATTACCTTTTTCCACATGATCCTTGAGAAAGTGGTATTTGATATCAATGTGTTTGGTCTTGGAATGCATGACAGGGTTGTTGGAGACAGCAATGGTAGATGTATTGTCACAAAAGATTGGACAATTTTCTTCTTTGATTCCGTAGTCAACCAATTGTTGCTTCATCCACAGCACTTGGCAGCAGCAGCTTCCAGCAGCTATATATTCAGCTTCTGTGGTAGATACAGAGACTGAGGCTTGTTTCTTGCTTGCCCATGAAACTAGTCGATTTCCAAGGAAATGACAAGTTCCACTTGTGCTTTTCCTGTCAATGGTGCATGCTGCGTAATCTGCATCTGAGTAACCTATAAGATCAAAAGTTGAATCTTTGGAGTACCAAAGTCCAAGGTTAGTAGTCCCAGATAGATATCGAATAATACGTTTAATAGCAATAAGATGTGCTTCTCTAGGATCAGCTTGATAACGGGCACAAACGCAAACACTAAACATGATATCTGGCCTACTAGCAGTTAAGTATAGGAGAGAGCCAATCATACCTCGATATAAGGTTTGATCAACCTTCTCACCTTTCAAGTCTTTATCTAGCTTGTTACCAGTAGCCATAGGAGTGTCGTATGCCTTTGCATTTTCAAGTCCAAATTTCTTGATAAGATCTCTTGTGTACTTTGCTTGGTTGAGGAAGATGCCTTCAGCACATTGTTTAATTTGAAGTCCAAGGAAGAATGTCAATTCTCCCATCATGCTCATCTCAAATTTGCTTTTCATGAGTTTCTCAAAACGCTTACACAACAATTCATAAGTAGAACCAAAAATAATATCATCTACATATATTTGAACAAGTAAAGTATGATCATTATATTTAGCAATGAATAAAGTTGTGTCGATCTTACCACGCTTGAATCCCTTTTCAAGGAGAAACTTAGATAGAGTATCATACCATGCTCGTGGAGCTTGTTTGAGTCCATACAAGGCTTTACGGAGTTTGTAGACATGATTTGGAAATTTGGGATCTTCAAATCCGGGCGGTTGAGCAACAAAGACGGTTTCTTGAAGTTCTCCGTTGAGAAATGCACTCTTCACATCCATTTGATATAGCTTGAATCTTTTGTAAGAGGCATAAGCTAAGAATATCCTTATAGCTTCGAGTCTTGCAACGGGGGCAAATGTTTCATCATAATCAATGCCTTCTTCTTGTCTATATCCTTGTGCAACCAACCTAGCTTTGTTCCTTGTGATGCTTCCATTCTCGTCCATCTTGTTTCGGAACACCCACTTTGTACCAATCACTCCTTGATCTTGTGGCCTTGGAACCAAGGTCCAAACTTTACATCTTTCAAATTGGTTGAGCTCTTCTTGCATAGCCACAACCCAACTTGAGTCCTGGAGTGCTTCATCAACTTTCTTAGGTTCAACTTGAGATATGAATGCGGTAAGTGCATCATAGTTTGATCTTCTTGTTCTAACACCAGAATGCAAATCACCAATGATATTCTGAATTGGGTGATCTCTAACCTCACGAACTTCTTGAGGTAAGTCTGGTTGAGTTGATGGTGGTTGTAAGTCTTCTAGTGGTACATCATTTGAGCCATCCCAATCATAAGTAATTTGAGGGATAGGTTCTTCAACATTTATGGGTGTCTCAACTTCAACTCCATTTGAGGTAGCAGCAGATGAGGTAGCTTCTGGTGCTTCATATGAGGTAGGTGGAGGTGCAGTTGAGGTAGATGGGTTTCCTTGAGTTGATTGATTTTGTGGTTGAGTTGTACCTGTCTCATTTATCTCAACAAAATCATCAGCAACATTTGGAGCCATATGTGGCTCAAGGAGAGAATGTTCATCAAAAGTAACATGGACGGATTCAACTATCTTAAGAGTGGTTTTATTAAATACACGAAAAGCTTTTGAGTGTTTAGCATACCCAATAAATATACCTTCATCGGCTTTAGGAGCAAATTTACCTCGATGTTCTTTACCGTTGTAGAGTATAAAGCATTTGCATCCAAATATCTTGAAGTATGCTATGTTGGGGGTTCTTCCTCTCCAAAGTTCATAAGGAGTTTTGTTGTAGGTATTATTGATGAGGGATCTATTTTGAGTGAAGCATGTTGTGTTGACGGCTTCAGCCTAAAAATATTGAGGTAGCTTTGCTTCAGCAATCATTGTCTTTCCGGCCTCTATCAACGTTCTATTCTTTCTTTCCACTACACCGTTTTGTTGTGGAACTCCAGCAGCAGAGAAGTTGTGGTCAATACCATGATCATCACAGTATTGAGAAACACCGTTGTTCTTGAATTCTGTACCGTTGTCGGATCGAACACTAACGATGTCATCTTCTTTTTGTGTTTGGAGCTGTCTAAAGAGTGCGGTCAAAATGTCATAACAATCATCTTTGGAGCTCATCATCTCGACCCACGTATATCTTGAGTAGTCATCTACCACAACTAAGGAATATCTATTTCCTCCAATACTTGCGGTAGAAACAGGTCCATATGTAGTAGTTGCAAACATCTAGAAGTTGAAGGTGTCGTCTTGCTGGAGAAAGACGCTTTTGGTTGTTTGCCTAGTTGACATGCTGTGCACTTCTCATCGTGGTGATCAGCTACTTTGGGTAGACCACGAACTAGATTTTCTCTCCCAATCTTGGAGAGATACTTGAAGTTTAAGTGACTTAATCTTTTATGCCACAGCCAACTATTTTCACTAACATTCTTTGCTACAAAACAGAGATTAGAAGAAATGCAAGATGAATTAAAATCAACAACATAAACATTTTTCTTACGAATCCCTTTGAGCAAAGTGACGCCGGATATGCCATCTTTGATGAGACAGAAATTTGAAGTGAAGTGGCATTGCAATCCTTTGTCGCAGAACTGAGATATTGAGAGTAGATTGTGTTGTAGTCCAATAACTAGAGAGACTTCTTGGATGGTGATTTTTCCTTTACGAATGACTCCATATCCTACAGTCTTTCCTTTGTTATTATCTCCGAAGGTTACTGATGGCCCTTTTTCTTCACGGACATCTTCCAATAAGTTGATATCTCCGGTCATGTGCCTTGAACAGCCACTATCGAGATACCATAAACTTGATCTATCCTTGGAGAGTCCAGCCATTAAGCAGAGAACCTATAAAATAAACATTTAAGAACAAGGTCCCCTTTTATTCTTTTGGGTCCAAAGGGTTAGCAACTTTTAACAACCCACACTTGCCTCACAGAAGGGGGTTTAAGCCTTCTGGG
This sequence comes from Campanula takesimana, assembly GCA_026119855.1. Taxonomy (NCBI): domain Eukaryota; kingdom Viridiplantae; phylum Streptophyta; class Magnoliopsida; order Asterales; family Campanulaceae; genus Campanula; species Campanula takesimana. The sequence goes on along the minus strand of JAOWBW010000448.1, from coordinate 282,737 downwards.
ATTTGGTGTGAATCTTAAAAGACATTCAGCAGCCTTGTGACCATAATCATCACACACGGAACAATGGTGGAAGCCACCCAACTGAGGTTTAACAAACTTTGTCACGGTCTTCAGCACAACATCGTTTACAGGTGTGGATGCGGTCTCTGCGAAAGGAAGATCAAGACCATCCATCAAAAAGTCTCTTCAATTAAGAGAACAGACGTTATTTATCGGGTATAGCTAGTCTTCCATTTATTCCTGTATGGCTTGCTTTCCCGAGCTAAGTCACAGCCTTCCTCTTTTACTCTTCCTCGATTACAAAGTTCACCCTCTTGAACTTTGCTGCATTTCCACCATATGCGGTCGACTTACCACGGAAGGTAGTCTGCCGCGGTAGGGTTCTGCGGTAGGAAGACTCTGCCTTGCCGCATGAGGTAGAATCTGCGGTAGGTTCATCTACGGCAATACCTTTCATCTTTGCCTTGCCAGTTTGTTTCTTAGGGTAGACATAGTTGAACTCTAGTTTCTTCTTTGGTTCTTGTCCTACACCCTTTGAAACATGATGTTTAGCCTTCGACCCTTCCAAAGTTTGCTGGGTAAATTTCTCATCTCTTTCACAACAAGATGCACATTTAAAGTTGTCACTAGTTTGAAATCCTAAGCCTTCCTTATCACCACTAGGCTTTTGGGATTCTAAGATTTGTTCCATAGTGACACGAGAATTGGTCCACTCATTAGTGATCTTTTTCAAGTCATTTATCTCAGCGACCAATTCATCATTTTTAACTTTAAATATAGCATTTTGTTCTTCTAAGAAACGGTTTCGATCAGTAAGAGGAGTCATGCTCTTGATCTGCTCCTTAAGGAGGGTGAGTTCAGATCTTAGTAGAGATTTCTCCGTCTTAAGCTGGGAAATTTCTTCAGTTGAAAGTGCTAAAGCTTCCTTCATGCCAGAAAACTTACTAATTACCTGTTCAGCTTTTGCAAACATCTTTTCTTGTTCATCGAGAGAAATGTCAAACTTGACTTGAGGTGTGGTAGACAGAACTTCCTTCACTTTGGGGTTTAGTAGAGCCTTCTTTGCTGCACTAACATCACATCTTGAAAATAGAAGATCACCATTCTTTTGAACCGGAGTTAGGAATCCTTTTTCAGCAAGTTCATCGGCCGTATAACTTATCCGTTTAGGTTTTACATTTGGTGAGCGACGACTTTTATTATCATCCTCATCATCGGACTGAACGACCAAACAAATGTGACCTTCTTCAGAATCCTCATCGCTTTCATCAGAGTCTGACTCTATCCAAGTAGCTAACTCTTTTGAGGTAGAGTCTTCTTCAGCCATCATTCCCTTTTGCTTTAAATACCTTGGAGTAAAGTTACTTTTCTTCTTCATATATTCATACTTGGGAATTGGACATTCTGATGCGAAGTGACCTGGTTTCCTGCAATTAAAACAAACAAGATCTTCTTTCTTCTTGGAGAAGTTGAAGTTCTCTTTCTTCTTTGAAGGGCTGCTCCTTGAAAACCTTGTTGGAGCTTTGCTTGTTGATCCGGGTCTTGCTGTCTTTCTGAACTTTTGGAATCTTTTCACGAACATAGCAAAATCATCATCATCCATATCAAGTAAATCTGATGTGGATATTTTTGGATCTTCTTCCTCGATCACTTCTTCCTTTTGAGCAACCAACGATAAGCTCTTTGTTTTTCCTTCCATTTCAGCAATGTTGTTAAGCTTGATATCAAAGACTTTGAGGTTGGCATAGAGGCTTCTGAGAGACATGTCATCTAGTAGCTTGGTATCTTCAAGAGTATTTCCTTTATGTAGATATTGCGAACCAAGAGCGGCAAGAAAATTAACATTGATTTCTTTCTTGGTAAGCTTCTTTCCGAGTGCTGTATAAGTACTCACGATTTCACAATAACGATCATAAGTGGCTCTTTTGCAGTAGAACATTCCATGATCTGTCGACGCTGTGACGTACTCAAGGTACTTAGAAGTATGCTTTTTGCTTTCACATCCATTCCAACCAGTCTTTTCTCTTCATCGGTCCATTCAGCTTTTGGTTTCTTGATAGTCGGATTTGCACCATTGGTTTCTGGATCCGGATTAGCTTTCATTGGGAAGTATGGTCCAATGGTAAGACAATCACCAAGTTGCTCGTCCATAGAGTAGAACTGAGTTAGAATGATGTGCTTCTATACGTCAAAATTATCTTCGTCGAACGCTGGAACGTGAGTGAAGTTAACCGTTGCCATAGTTTTCTGACTTGCCATTTTGAATCGGCACCCAAGCTGTTAAGCTTAAAAAAAACAGAAGTTTTATAAAGGTGTTTGCTCTGATACCACTTGTTGGTCCCAGAGACACAACAAGGGTATGAAAAGAGGCTAGAGGGGGGGGGGGTGAATAGCCTATTTAAAATTTCAACCCTTTTTCAAAATTCAACCTTTATGCTTACACTTGAATTTTGCGGTAGATAAAAACCACGCGGTCAAGTATAAAATGCACAGCGGAAGTTTTCGTTGAAACAAGTTAAGAGTTGGTTTTGATAAGTTCAATGCGGTAGGTTGGTTTGCGGTAGGTAGTGCGGTAGGTTAAAGTGCGGTAGGTAGGAGTGCGTTAGGTTAAAGTGAGGTAGGTTGAAAGATTGAAAATTTGTGTCTTAGAGATTTTCGGCAAATGATAAGTTAGTCAGATTTTAACTTAGGCAATGAGGTAGACAAACAAACACAATTCACAATTGTTCTTAAATCTGAAAGATCAAACACTAAAAGACAAACAAGATTAATGTGAACAAGTGAAGAACAATATGAACAAGATGAACAAGACTTAAAGTAAATTTGCAGAAAGGTAAAGTGCAGTAAGTAAAGAACACAATGATTTGGAAATGTTCGATCTGTTAAAAGATCTACGTCCTTTACCAAGATGGTCAGTCTTGGATTTTGAATGAGGTATATATTGATTCTTGAGTACAGATTACAGAGATGAAGTATGAATCAACACCTATTTCTATGAAGTTCAAATCCTAGACTTAGACCAGTGTATCCCTAATGATTCAATCTATGTGATTGATCAATCGGGGTGAGTGTGTGTGTAAGAATCAAGAGCTCTTTGAAATCTATATGATTTTAGAGCCTAATGAATCTTGTGTGAGAGGCTTGAGATTTGATCTTGAAGGTTGCTGGAGATTTGTTGAAGACTTGAAGGTTGAGTGCTTGAAGATTCGAAGGATTCTGGAAATCTTGAGTATGATCTTCAATCACCAAGAATTTCAACAGCAATTTCTCTCTTAGAATCTCAGCTTATCTTCAATGAAGAATTCAAGGTCTATTTATAGCCTTGATGGAGAAACTAGCCGTTTGAATTCTTGGAGGGCAAGTTTGGAGGACAATGAGCTGTTGATTTCTAATTGGAGCTCAGTCTGAGTTGTCCTTTTGTTGCAGAGTCATGGTGGTCCAACTGTACTAAATTGACAGTTGTATCCAAATTTGAAATTTGAATTTGCAACGTTCAAAACTAACCAAGGTAAGGACACACGTGTGACTATGGTTAAGTTTGAACCAACTTGAGTTTCTTCAACCATGGTTCCATGCGGTAGAGATTCACGCGGTAGTATGGAATCATGCGGCAAGGTTATCTGCGGCCAGCATAGAGAATGCGGCACCTTGGTCATGCGGTAGGTTACATGCGGCAGACATATGACCTACCTCATTTCTCCAGACTTAGAAAAAATTGAGGGTCCTAATCTGCTAAGCCTATCAAACTAGAAGGTGGACTATTCTAAATGAAGTACAAGTACTTCTTACAATATATCTTAAAGTCCATAAAGAGTAAAATAAGGTTATGGGATCAATCAAATCTAGGTAATAGGAGTGGTTTATAAATAAGCATACCCAACACATTCAATGCAAAAGTCTTTATCCGGAATATCAAGTTTATTTATGATTACTTCTGACACAAGCTTGCCAATTCTCCTTTGGGAGATAAGACCTAAACGCCTATGCCATAAGGTATAAGAATTTTCACTTGAAAACTATCGCTTTTTTACTTTTAGTTTCATTATTATGGGACTCATTGATTGTTTGAGTAGTGTTAAGCAAATAAAGATTATCACTACTTGATAAAGTACTAGTACCAACAATAATAGAATTAAAATAAAGATCACATCTATTATTTCCAAATGAACAAGAGTAACCCTCTTTGTCCAAAACAGTGATAGATATTAAATTCTTTCTAAATGAAGGTACAATAAATGTATTATTTAGTACAAAATAATATCCAGTGCTTAATAACAACCTAAAGGTCCCTATGCCAATTACTTCAACCGGGTGGTCCCAGCTCCCATATAGATGAATCTTTCATCTTCGCTAGGTCTTCGGTAATTCAAGCAACCCTGCATAGACATACTAATGTGAGTTGTTGCACCAGAATCCAACCACCATGTATATGAAGGAATTGAAACTAAATTAGCCCTAGTAGAAACAAGACCAAATGACATACCTTTCTTAGCGCGCCAAGCGTGATACTTAGGGCAGTCGTACTTCATGTGTGTAGGGTCCTTGCAAAAGAAGCACTTCTTTTTTTTATGATCGTTAGATCCCTTAGGCTTCTTGTTGCTTGTCACCGTAATTTCTTTCCCTCTTCTCTTAGTCCCATGAGAAGAGGTAGATGCTAAGTGAGCACTTTCTACCTTAGATTGCTTCAACCTATCTTCCTCTTGTGTCACATGTGAAATCAATTCATTAATGTTTCACTTGTCCTTTTGACAATTACAGGTTACCTCAAAGTGACCAAACTGAGGAGGAAGAGAGATCAAAACTAAATGCACGAGGAGCTCTTCAGTCACCTCTAACTTAAGTGCTTTTAGTTTTGTCAAAAGATGAAGCATTTCCAAAATATACTCCCTAAGATTCCCGGTACCCTTGTACTTCATGGAGACAAGTTTCCTTAGGGTAGAACCTGTTTTCGACTTATCGCTTTTTGCAAAGCGTTCTTCAAGGGTCTCAAGGAAAGTCTTAGCATCAACGTCCTCGGGAACACTGTTTAAAAATGTTTTCGGGACGACATTTTTCATAATCATTAGGCTCACGCGATTAGAGCGTTTCCACTTCTCAGAATATAAGCGGTCCTCAGGGGTGCTTTCATCATTAAGAGGAAGAGGAAACGGCTCCCTAAATGCGAGATCTATGTCCATACAGCCTAAGATCATTACAATTTTGTTTTTCTAAGTTTTAAAGTTTGTCCCATTAAGCATCGGAATTGTGCTCATCGCAACAGTAATAGAAGAAGCGTTAAGTAAATCTGGGAATCGAGAACAAGAATGAATACAAAACAATAATAAGTAACCACATTATGAATAAAAGATTAATTATATCAAAAGAAATCCATCAATAAGTCAATTAACATGACATCAAAACTAATCTTTGGATTGCGAGTTGATTCATAAATAATTGACTTTGATAACAAGTAATTTGAACAATGTTTGATTAAATGCTTAATCTTCCTTTGGGTAGTCTTAAGCATTTAACAAAATAACTTAATGTTCATTTTATTTGTCATCACATGAATGCTTAAGATTAGTCAAATGTCAAGATCTTCTTTGGAAAATTCAAGTCATTCACATATTAACTCAAATATTCAACACTTTAATAATTTTGGATTTAAATAACGTTAATCACTTAGACGATAATATTATTTAAATAATGTATAAAATTATTTAAGCATATAATTAATCAAGTCTTTAAGGTTTGAAAAAATGAATGTTTTGTTCAAGGGGAAAACAAAAAATTGTGCAGAATATTTAAAAGTTCAATCCTGATGAACAGTGTTTGCACGGCCGAGCATAGAAAAGTGCACGGCCGTGCACCAAAGAACAGAAACTTGTTTTTCTCGACATCCATTGCACGACCGTGCTAAACAAAGGGCACGACCGTGCAAGTCTTGAGGTCCGCCCGGGTTGAAGACAATAGCCGCCCGGAACGGTTCAAGAGGTCCGACCGGACTACACCAAAGATCCGGCCGGACCATGCCATAATAAAAACCCACCATTTCAGAAAACCCTAGGTGGTCCGACCGGGCTAAACATAATACCCGTCCGGACCAGCACTATCCAGGTGACACCGGTTCAAGAATTCATGGTGCACGGCCGAGCAAAACAAAGGACTCGGCCGTGCAGATTGTATTTCTGCATTCTGATTTTTGTCCAAATGTTTCCCAAAATGCATGAATAACAAGTAGATCCACATGGTATGTACTTAAAACATAAAACCATGTTATTTAGGGATAATCTTGTTTTAAAATTAATGGAATCAAGTGAGTAGATCCACATGGTATGCACTAGACATAAAACCATGTCATGAAGGGATAGTCACACTTGAATCATTGAGTTTAATGAACAAAAAACTTTCAAACCATTTCTTAAATTCAGATGATGATTATCAGTACTCTATGAATGAATTAGAGTCCCTAATCAACATCAAAACTTTATGATTCAACAAAAAAAATGAATAAAAGTAAAGCATAAAAGCTTTCTTAAAAGAACTCAAACTCAAACTAAATAATGAGCGGTACCAATTGTTGGAACAATTTATGACCCCGAATGCCATACTCACATTTAGAAGGAGATTGAGGAAGGAGATGAAGGCGGAAGCGATATATTACCTGTTGAATCCATAGTTATATTTGTAGGGAGATGATGATCAAGAAGAAGATGTAGGAGAATGGAACTTCTAAATGATGAATGCCCTTTAGTTTCTCAAGTTCTTCCAAGCAATAATGAAGAGAGTATATAGAGAGAAAGTAAAGAATGTGGTGTCTAAAAGGGTTGATGGTAAGCTCTTTATATACTAGACAAAGAGGCACTTCATTTAGGGACCACACCTATTCAAGCCTAAGCAATGTTGATTTACCATTTTACCCATCATAAATAGATAAATTACATTTCAGGGATTCTACACATTGACTATGTTTGACTAAACTTTATATTAATATTTTAGACATGATTTTATATATGAAAGTGCTAAATAACTTGTGTTGCAAGCCATAATGATCTAACAAACCCTACCTCATTTGCAGGGCGAAGCCATAAATATTTAGAAAGGGGGTCAAAATTGTTTTTTGAGTAAATATTTTTGTTGAGGTATTCAAATTTAGTACACAAAAAGGTCAAAATAATAATTTAGTGCAAAAATTATCTAAAATTAAGGGGGGTCAAAATGTAAAAATTAATTATTTTTATTTGTAAAAAGACAATTTTTTAAGGAAGTAAAATTAACATGCTCTAAAATTGAAGGGGGTAGAGTGACCTCCTTCACCCTAAGGTAGCTTCGCCAGTGCTCGTTTGTCATACACACTTAAATTTAGGTCTAACGCTTAAATCACCATACTCACAATACTTTTGAATATATAAGTTATATCCATAATTCTCGTATCGGAAAAAAATAGTGCAAGCTGTTATGTGATAGAGAGAGTAGTTTAGAGTGATTCGGTGCATGGATTATATATGATAAAACTGCACTCAAAATATAACTTTATTTATTTAAAAATGTGATATTCCGTATTTATTTGTAACATAAAAAAATAAATAAAATAAATATACAATAGTCAATCATAATCGCGATGGTGCAGTTTAACCGAACTTGTTTAAGATAGATACCCTTTTTAGTCTCCTGTATTAATTATAAAGTTTTAGTAGTTTGGTAGAAATGATGTCAAAATCGACATATATATAATTTAGGTGTGATGCTGACTACTAATACAAGTTTGTCCCCAAGGAAATTAACAACTGGCCTATGAAACTTTAAATTGGAGTAGTTAATTACAATTATGAAATAAAGTTAATTGCAAATGCAATTGTTGCCAAATTGAACGGCGACATACTCAATGTACTTAAAATTACGTTACAAGCAATGAGGATGGATATATACAAATTAGATTTTGGGGCTTTATTTATTTTCAAATGTAGAGATGTAACTCATGTATTATGACATACTCCATAATTTATATTATTTTTGTCCCGGTTTAATATGCATATTTTGATTTTTTTTTTAGTAATGTAACTCACGTACTATAACATATAATTCATATTACCTCCGTACCAGTTTAATGAGCGCAATTTGACTTTTTTGAAGTTGAACTTTGATCATAATTTTATAAAAATCTAAATGTTTTTATGCAATTTAAAATATGTTATTAATACTATTTTTAACGGTGAAACAATAATAATTATTAGAATTGCGTAAGAATATCGGGATTTTCATAAATTATGGCCAAAGTTCGATTGAATTGACTAAATAAACAGTAATTGTGCACAATTAGCTGGGACATAGATAGTATTATATTAGTATAGATGTAATTCATGTATATGATAAAATATAACACACGTACTATTAAATATACTACATCCGTCCCGGAGTAAGAGTCTTACGTCCTATTTGCACGGAGATTAAGAAAAAGTGGAAATAAAGTAAGTGTGTATGTGTAAAAGTAAAGTAGGAGAGAGAATGAGTGGGATGCAATAGTGAGTTGATTGGTGTTGTGAGTATAAAAGTAAAGTAGGAAAAAGAATGAGTGAGATGAATATTAAAGATTCTTTGTCATTTTTAGGAAAGAGACTCTTACTTTGGGACGTACCAAAACAGAAAGTAAGACTCTTATTCTAGAACGGAGAGAGTAATAATTTATTATATTATAGAATATTATTTATACTAAATGGGTTTCTTTGGAAAGATCCATAGACATAAATGTACGTATAATTCGAGGGAAGAAATTAGAGGAATTAGACGTAAGAGGAGTAGAGAGATTCGGGTTCCCGTCGGCGTGCGAGAAAGGGATGGGGCATCCCATATAAAATCACGCTAAATACTATAATTAGGTTGTATCTTAGCTTGTAAAATTCACAAGAAAAAAAAAGGCTAATTATTTGACTTAATCACTTTTGAGATGTATCTATGGTCTTCTTCTACTTCAATTTCACTTTCATTCGCTTTTAAACACCACTTAGAAATCAAGACATGATTGCTGAAAATAGTATTTCTTCCATGGCAAAACAAGAGGTAATTTTCTAATCTCCACTCCCTAGAAAATGACTTGTATTATTGGCATGTAAAATATTTAGGAAATCTAAAAAAAACTTGTTTTACACTTATTTTGGTGTAAAACGTATTTTTCATATGCGGAGTGGCATTTTCGTAAATAAGCGGAACATTTTTACAAGACGTGGTGGCATTGTTGTAATTAACTGGAACTCATAAAAACTCACCAAACACTTTTCGACATTGTAGGAGGCATTTTTCTATACTACAACAGACACTCGTTTTGGAACTTTGTAGAAACTCACCTGACAAGTTGAATCTGTAAGAAACATGTTTCAATAATACATCACACTTTTTTAACACTAGGACAGACAATTGTTAACACTACAACCGGCAATCCTTAACACTACCACTAAGTGTCTGTTTGAATTTTTATAAGTGTCGATTTGAATGCTTTAAAAGTGTTATATTAGAACAAACATTTTATAATACTAGAACATGCATATGATAATATTAGAGGAGGCTATTATGAAAACTCGTTTTTTCAACTCTTAATGTATGACGGTCTAAATAAGCATATAGTATGTAAAACCATGTTCTACACAAAGCGCTAGTGTAGAACGCGTTTTACATAAGAATGCTCATCTTTATATCTTTGTCAAAATCTACGGCAATGGAATATGCCAAAATCTTTGGAAAAACGCGTTTTACGTAAGTATCTGGAAAAATGTGTTTCGGTGGCATTTTTGAAAATATGTTGAACTTCTTTAAAAAACGCGCGGTGACATTTTTGTAAATAATCGAAACTTCGCAAACGGTTCTGGATATCAATATAAAGCTTTCTGGATATGATTTTCAAGCACATTTGAAGAAGGTCATGACAAACCTTCTGGGTATCAAGCTCAAGAGGTTCTGAGTATAAATAACAAGGTCTTTGGATATAATTTAACAAGTATCGCATGTGAAAAAAAAAACTTTTTTAAAGTTGAAAATAATCTTTGAGACTGATAGCCAGAACCTTTGAGATTGATAGCCAAAACATTTGAAAGTAATAACATGAAGGTTTTTTCTGAAAGGAAAGGTGAAAAGCAGTTGATGTGTTAATAGATAGCCAGAAACAATGTTTAGGATGACCAGTTGTTGTGTTACGAAGGTCCAGCGGGTATATTGAGGAGTGCCAGATGATTAGAATAAACACGTTTTTCCTAACCAATAAGAAAAAACGCGTTTTACAGGATACTAACCCATGAAATATAATGTTAATACAAAGATCGCAAAAATATAGTGTTTCATATTTGAATTCAAAAGCTTAGTATCCTTTTATTGTGTATCATTAAGATTATGATATTGCTAAGCTGTGAGCCTGTGAGATGACTAATTAGTACACTACGCGTCACTCAAAGTTTAATATCTTTGTTTTACAAAATTAGTTTGAGAAAATATTGGGGGAAACTAGTTCCTCCAATAAGTTATAAAAAGTCCTGTTTTTATAGGGTTTAAGGTTTAGGGTTTGGGGTTTCAGGTTTAGGTTTTAGGGTTTCATGTTTAGGGTATAAGAGTAAAAAACAAGACTTTCTATAACTTATAGAGGAACTACTTTCCCCCAAAACACAGTCAATTAGTTTTATTTTTGTTTTCAAGATCATTCATTGAAATTTGATCATAAAGTTTAATGGAAATTCTCGTTTGCGGCCGTCTCACACCGTGCGACGGGCGCGTGAGACGGACGCGCCATTTTCCACGTGTGTTAAAAAAAAATCTTTAAAATGCTATATTTTGAGATTTATAAGTCAAAAAAAATATTTAAAAATACCGTTGTGTTCGTCTCGACGAGACGAATAAAACTACATAGGTCATGATATGGTTTGATTTTTTTTTTTAAAACATTTTTTTACACATAAAAAAGTTTGAGGTGCTTGCCAGCTAAAATGTAACACTCTGTTATGATAAAAGTAACACTTTCATCTTAAAAAAGTAACACTTTTTCTACTGTCAAATGTAACATCAATTTTACAAAAAAAAAAAATTGTTTGCATTTCAATTGTTACTTTCTCAATAAAAAATTGTTACATTTCATATATAATGTTACATTAAGGAATATAAACTGTTACAATTGAGAAAAAATTGTTACATTCATTTTTTATAAAATGTAACATTAGTTTAGTTGTCAATCCTATGTTATTTTCGGAGAAAAAAAATGTTACATTTGAAAAAATGAGTGTTACATTCCCTTATAAAAAGTGTTACATTAATTTAGTTGTCAATCTTTATGTTATCTTTATCTATTGTAGCAAAATTGTGGTATATTTTTTTTTAAAAAAAGTGTTACATTTTGAATAAAAAAGTGTTACATTTTGTTATAATAAGTGTTACTTTTGTTGGAAGGAAAAAAAGTATGGGTGGTACATTTTGAAAAAAAAGTGTTACATTTGAAAAAAGAATGTTACATTCCTTTATAAAAAGTGTTACATTAATTTAGTCGTTAATTTTTATGTTATCTTTAATCTATTGCATCAAAATTGTGGTACATTTTTGAAAGAAAAAAAAGTGTTACATTTGAAAAACAAAAGTGTTACATTTCATTATAAGAAGTGTTACTTTTGGTGGGAGGAAAAAATGTTGTGGGGGCAAAAAAAAAAAAAAAAAAAAAAAAAAAAGAAGTTATGGTCAGCGCCGCACCCCATGCGACCGCCACACCAGAGACCTTCTCAAGTTTAATTTACTTATCCTTATTAGATAAAAACACATTACTCCAACAAGGGTATATAATTATATAAATATATTTTTAAATTTAAACAACTATAATAATTTTTTAATAAAAATATGATTAGAATTTTAAATAAATTAATTATACAATTGAAAATGAAAACTTTCCATACACAAAATTTAGACCCTCACTTTGCAAGTGCAACCAATCTCTTTCCATTTTTTTTTGCTTGCTAACTATAGTAACTCAATAGGGGAGGGGGGTCGTTATTATTAATTCTACTACTACTCTTTCGGTCCAAAATAACTGTCGCTTTTGAGCTAAAATTTTGTTTCAAAATAAATGTCACTTTTAAGCCAAATGTCCTTTTTACCCTTGCACTGAAACTTGTTTTGTTTTATTAATTGTTTTAGTTGTGTAACATTAATGTAATAGTGATGCACACTTAATAGGAGTAAAATTAACACTTTTATCACCAAATCATGGTATTAATTGCTTTCCTTAAAAATTGTGTAAATGACAAAAAAAATATTATTTTGGACCGAAGGGAGTAGTAGATAATGTAATAAAATGGTTTTGGTTATGGCCCTAGCGACAAAAGAATCTTCATAGCTTCTACCCTTTTCTCCTTTCCCTAATTCCCATGTTAAACTGCTTGTAGAATGAAAATAATTTATTGCCAATCTTGTCATTATCTTTTGATTTTAGTGACTGCAAACTCTTCCCCATAAAGAAAATTCATTCGTAGGTTGTAGTAGATTAAAGTAAAAACTAGGTCATGGCTTCCACCATCTTTCAATTTTCTACCAGCAATGCTAGGGGTACAAAATAAATTCATAAAATCTTGCTCACAAAATGAGGTGACGATATTTTATTGGTTGCATCGATAATTAACCAGTCACACTCTAATTTAAAACACCAATAAAATTATGACACTTAAGATTTTGTGACTTTTTTGTGCCCCTAGTATTAGGGATGGCCAAACGGAACCGGAACCGAAAAACCGGACCGGAAAAGCTCGGAACCGGGGAGTAAACCGGAACCGGAGTAACCGGAACCGCCATTCATCCGAGCCGGTTACGGTTCACATAAATGGCGAACCGGACCGAAAATCTTTTGTTTTTCAATAATTTTAAAAGGGGGACCGGAACCGGACCGGAACCGTACCGAAACCGAACCGAAACCGAAGCCTAACCGGAACCGGATTGTGCCAACCGGAACCGGAACCAGGGTAAGCACGGGCCGGTTCAAGGTCACATATATGCCAAACCGGAACGGGGTCTGGAACCAGTTTTGGCCATCCATACCTAGTATTATTCATTTTCTACTACCTAGAAATAAGCACAGCTAGTATTTAATAATTAAATGCTTATATTTTACGCTCTAGATTTTATAATAAGTTTAACAATTGCATCATTGATATGAAAAATAAAATACTCCTATACTCTTTCTGTTCCATATTAATGGGCACAAACTTTTTTTTGGTGTCCCATTGAAATGCACACATTACTAAAAACAGCAATTTTTTTTACTATTCGTCACAGGTCACACGCATTCTCTCTCATATTTTACTTTTATACTCACAAAACTTACACATTGTCTCCCCCACTCACTTTTATCCTCATAACATTTACACATTTCTTAATTCTTGTGCCAGAACAATTTTGTGCCCATTAATATGAGACGGAGGAGGAAGTATTATTTAAAATGTAAAAACATTTCAATATATTGGGGTGCAACCCAAAGTCCCACATCGGCAATTGAGCAAACAATTGCAAGGTATATAAGAGCACCCACCCACTTCATTTGTATGAGGCCTTTTGGAAAGTTTCCAAAAACAAATTCTTGCGGGCTGAGTCCAAAGCGGACAATATCATACTAATGTGGGAAAACAAGAAAAATATTTAAATTTTCAATGTATTTTTTCATATTTTATTCTTGGTATTAGTGAAATAGTGAGATGAGCTTGAAGGTCCAACCTCCTTTTCGGTCAGTATTTCTTTATCGGGTCAAATAGCCGACCCGAAAAAATTGACAGGCACTAACTACTACCGGTTAATGGTTGGGACGAACCCATCAATCCCTATTTATAAGTCATTTACGGACTAAAGAGAAAGACAATCTAATTAAAAAATTGTAAATATTACACAGCACCCATAACTTATTAATTTAATATTGCCACTTCTTCATAGGATTTACAAATACTAGTTTAAAACTATAAATTAAGGGACTTTCCTTGATGTGCTATGATTACTTACAAAGCCTTACCTTCTTCATTTTGAAATTACACTTCACTACCCTTTATTTTGCATTTTCCTTTTACATGCTTGAACAACTAAAGATCCCTTTGAGCCTTGAGGTGGTGTAATTTAGTTATGCCAAAAGTCTACTCCAAGTTTCTAAGGGAGAAAATAAAAGGAAAGGAAGGGAAGGGGAGGAAATTTAATTCTTTCATGACGTGCCCCCGAGTTAGAAAATAAAAAGAAAGAAACACCCAACTTTCTTTCATTGATTTCCTTTCCTCTCAATTCTTTTCACTCTTGAGAGGATTTGAAAAAAAAAAAAGAGGAAATATGTCGAAGTCCCTTTTTTTTTTTCTCTCTCCACACTTCCTTTCTTAAAAAAATAAAATCGAGAGCAATTGTTGAAAAGTTTTTTTTTTTTTAGACTTTTTCCATTTTCCTTTTTTTTTTTTTTTTTTTTTTTTTTCTCTCTCTCATTTTTAAAACTCGGGAGCAGACCATGAATAACATATCAACATACTTTAAATGTGAAAATAAATATTACCTCCATCTCAAAAAAAAATAATAATATTTACAGTATATTTTTATGATCAACAAATAAATTATAATCAAACACTAATCTCAATCTAATTATTTTAGTAAAATTTTAAAAAGTGATATTAGTATCGATACTATATTTTTCAATTTTACTATGATAATTGAATTGACAATAATTTTAACTTAAAAGTTACTTGTGATAACCATTAAAAATCAAATGAGACAATTTCTATAACTGAAAAATAGTTTCTTGTGCAGGTTATTGTTTACTTTATGATAAATTCACCTTTATACTCTATCTTTAGTCTCCCCAAAGATAAATATATTGTAACTCAATTTTTATGCCCAAGTGTGAATTTTGAACAAACTATAATTTCTAAAATTTAGATATTCTCATTTAGTTTTTTTTTTCATTGATGTTATTTGGGGATAATTTAATTTAGCTGACTAACAAAATTAAAATTTAATTGAAGGTTATTGTTTCTTGTCCAGTTTATTGTTTACTTTATGATAATTATACTCTATCTTAGTCTCCCCAACGATAAATACTGTAATTCAATTTTTATGCCCAAGTGTGAATTTTGAACAAACTATAATTTCTAAAATTTAGATATTCTCATTTAGTTTAAAAAAATTTCTTTCAAAAAAAAAAAAACAAAATTAAAATTTAATTAAAGGTTATTTGGGGATTCAAACATTAAATGATTGAAGCACTAACCAATCAATAACTTAAACTCATAAACAAAATTATATAATAAATTTAGAACATACCAAAAATAAAAGTGCAATATTTAGTTATCCGGAGATAGTTGTATCTTGTATAGAGATGACAATTTATCCGAACCCGATCCGTATCCGGGACAGTCCGCTCCGCAACGAGGCGGGTTTGGTAACGATTTTTCAAAATCCGATGGGTTACGGGCCGGGTTTGGTAACACACCCCAACCTGCGGGTCCCCGCCCCCCGTATACTAAAGCATCCTTCTATTTACTGTAATGTCCCAATACACTCCTTCATATTTTGCATGGTTATTGTTGATTTTAATTTCATCTCTACTTGTAGCATATATAATACGTCTTTATCATTTTTTAATGTTAATTTATGATGTTATTTTTATCCATAAAATTGTGCTTTTATAGAACATGGGGCTGGGCGGGGCGGGTACGGGTTCAACAACATACGGGGCGGGGCGGGTTTGGTAACAAGAGTGTTCAATGAGGGGCGGGTTTGGTTATGAGCAAACCCGCTCCGTATCCGCCCCGTTGCCATCCCTAATCTTGTATGTCCATTGTTTATGGCCTACAGTATCTCTTTGTATTACGTTAACCAAATTTATATTTATATGTATATCTATAGTATATAAATTTAATAAAGTCGTTTTCCCTTTTAAAAGTGTCACCATCAAAGGTAAAAGTACAATCTTTACTAAGCAAGGACAAATATATTATTATCTTGTAAAAAAAGAAGAAGGTACAAGTAGTCAATTTTGCATGTGAATTGATTTATATGATACTTTTGTTTTTTTATTTATTTAGTGAAAAAATTGAATTTTGATCAATATATAGTGAAAAATTACTAACTGATCCGGAAAACAAGGCTTTGAAGTTTTCAGAGTCATTTGTCATAAATTTTGACTCCGGATGAACTACGGAACACACCGCATATCAAATTGAAGTTGTTGCAAGGTTTAAAAAGGCCAAAAACTATTATTAGTGTCTCAAACGGGCTTCTTAATTTTTTTTATCAGTTTTATACTTTTTCATATTGTTTTTGCTTAATTAGAGTTGATTTCGTTTTAAGGTTGCAGAATGTATAAGTACATTGTGTTAATTTTTTTATTAAAAAATATTACTCCGTATTTATAGTTTTAAAAGGTTTTTTTTATTGTTTGATATAGCCTTATAGGATAATTCTTTAGACTTAACCTCAACCTCAAGGGAGGCAATTGTAATATCAACAAACTAACAAACCAAAAGTTGAAAAATGAAAAAATCTAAACATAAAATTTGGTTAGCGTAACGTCTCTCTAAAGTTACACAAAACCCCAAACCCAGATGCACGAACTCCTCCGTGCTACCCATTCCTTCCAAATCTCACCGCCACACACACTCTCTCTCCTCACTCTCTCGCCGGAAAATTAACCCTTCCACTCCCTCCGACAATCGGTTAATTGAACAATGTGAAATCATTATGTTACACATTTCCGATTCTTGACCTACACAGCGAATTCTTGATCTCTTTACAGGTGAATTTAATTTCTCAATGGAGGTGCTCATCGGGTTCCTGAGTTTCACCTACAATGCAAGGTAAGAGCTCCTTCTGTATTTTCCCTAATGATGGTGGCTGCTATTTCTTCGACAACACCAAACCCCAGAACTGAAAACCCATCAACAACGAGACCGCCATTGTTGCCCTCCGAGAAGGACAATGGAATCGCCGGCGCCAACAACCCCAAAAGACCTAAATCAAGACAAGTTTCTTCCCGGTACTTGTCTCCTTCTCCTTCCCCCTCACCTTCTACCTCCAATTCTTCCCTACACACTCCTACACCTTCGACTTCTAGAAGGTTTCCATCGCCGCTAGTTTCTAGAAACTCAACGCCGGCGTCGACTGCCGCTGCTTCTTCCTTACCTAAACGGTCTGTTTCTGTGGACCGACGGCGGCCAGGTAGGCCGGATCTTAACCTGAAAACTAACAATGCTAGTGATGTATCGGCTGCTACTAGGCTTTTGGTTACATCTACTCGGAGTTTATCTGTTTCTTTTCAAGGGGAAGCGTTTTCTTTACCGATTAGTAAGACTAAAGTGACACCCGTTTCGCCTAAATTGAGTACTGTGAGAAAGGGTACTCCTGAGAGAAGAGCTACTACTCCTGTGAGAGCCAAGATTGATAATGGGAGAGATCATGTTGAAAATACAAAGCCCCCGGATCAGCATAGGTGGCCCGGGAGGACCCGACAACAAGCCAGTCCTTTGTTATCGAGGAGTATGGATTGTACAGGGGAGAATAACAAGTTAACTGGATCTGGAAATGTCATTAGGGCTTTGCAATTGCAACAATCTTTGAATCTTGATAGAAGGGCTTCTGTTGATGGTAGGTTAAGTCTTGATTTGGGCAATAATGCTGAGCTTTTGAAACCCTTTAGACAGAATTCAGAGGGGAATTTGGGTAATGAATCGAGTGTTCAGTCTGATCTCACTGCTTCTGATTCGGATAGCGTTTCTTCAGGTAGCACCGGGGTGCAGGAGTGTGGTGGGTTAACCCGTGTACCAAATGGGTCTCGAGGAATTAACGTGTCTGCTAAGTTTTGGCAAGAAACAAATAGTAGGATGAGGAGGTTGCAAGATCCTGGTTCACCATTGGCTACTAGTCCTGGATCAAAATTAATAGTTCCTCCAAAATTCATGCAGTCAAAAAGACTTTCAAGCGACAGTCCATTATCATCGCCGAGAAGAATGTCTTCCCCGAGCAGGGTTAGGCCTGCTTCGCCGAGTAAGTTTATGACATCACAAATGGTATCATCTCCTGCAAGGGGAATGGTTAGTCCGTCTCGTGGCAGGAATTCAGTTTCTGGCACTATTAGTAGTAATTTTAGTGAGGCGCCTTCAGTTCTTAGTTTTGCTGTTGACGTTCGGAGAGGGAAAGTGGGTGAGAATCGTATTGTTGATGCACACCTGTTGAGACTTCTATATAATCGGCAATTGCAGTGGCGGTATGTAAATGCCCGAACAGAAGCTGCCTTGTTCGTGCAGAAACATAATGCAGAGGTGAGATTCTTCGGGCTTATGCTACATTGCTTTGAATATAATCAATCATGGACATGCAGACACATTACTTGGTTAGATATAATATATCATGCCATGTTGGGTGTTGTCAATCATGATATAACTTTTTAGTGTCCTTGAAGCACTCACAGACACACTTTATAACCAGATTGCAACGCAAAAAAGCCATATAAGAATATTGCATGCTGTATAAGTACACGCAGGCGCATCACTTTTGATCCTACTAGCGTGTGTAATGTTACATAACAATCTCTAAAGCATCCATTTCAAAACGAAATGAATAAGTAAAAATATATAGCCTCCCATCCCTATGCTGCTTTGTGGAGGAATTAGAAGTAGTTTTATTCCGACATAATCTTGTTTTCACCCTGTAGTCTATGAAATCATCTTCCTTCAAAGCTACCATGTTTAGGCCTCTTCAAATTTTGAACTTGCAATAAGAGTATAGGCAGGCGTTCACTCACTAAAGAAATATGTAGAGGTGAAGGTTTAATAAATCTGTGAGGGAAGGGATAAAAACTGTGTATTGATGTTTAAGCTTGCACTTCACCATTTTATACAAGGGACATTCAAGGTTTGATAGGTGTGTAATTAAGTGTTAATATTTAGATTCTTTTTTGCACTGCTGAACCTGTAAAAATCGATTTCTTCTGGTCATATAACTATATACTCCCTCCGTCCCACCTCACTCGAGACTTATTTCCATTTTGGTTCGTCCCACTTCACTTGAGACTCCCCAAAATGGTAATCTTTTTATAATTTTATATTCAATCTACTCCACCCACTCATTCTCTCTCTTCATTTTCCACCACACAATTCATTCAACCAACCTACTATTAACCCCACTCATTCTCTCTCTTCATTTTCCACCACACATTTTTCTTATTTTATTCTTTTTCCTTAGTTATTGTGCCCACCTTTTAGGTCTCAAGTGAGGTGGGACGGAGGGAGTATAATAACTGAAGAGTATAGAAAGATTGCTTGGCGATTTTTTGCTGCTTTGACTTATGTTACTCCTGCTGGAAGATTTTAACGAACTTTTTGGTAAGTTTTGTAAGGTATGCTAAAGGTCTAGCTATTTATGCCTGGAAAGTGACAAATCTTAGCATGGTTTTGTCAAGGCGGCAGATTTTTGTTCACTTCTTGTGGACAAGTTGATAGAGGGTAATGTAGATTGATGAGCCAGGCCGGGGTACTAAAGCAAATTGGATGAATTGAGAACACCATACTCGTTTGTGTTAACCTATTTGGGCTTTTCATTGTGCGCCATTGAGTAAAGTCAGATTCAAGCGAAGCTAGTCATCAGTTCCTGTGTTTTGCCATTTCTTATCCTCTCATAAATGGACCCTTGTTGGGTTCTTCATGAGCTCAGGGATCTTTTAGGGGGAACCTATGTCCCTTACTTTTTTGATTGGTTGATGGAATTTTCATGCTCCAGAGTGATTTGACCTTACCGATGTGATATTGGATGGGCCTCATCTCAAGCATATTTTTGGCTGGTCTGGAGAGGGGTGGGGATATTGAGTAGTTTCTTGCTATTAGAAGACATGGTGGCATTGCCATTAAAAAAATGCCAATTTTTTGTGTCTCATTTGCTCTTTAGATGAGTCCATGATTTTTATTCAATTAATACCAGCAACTTAGTTTCAGCTACATTTACCATTCCTGACATCAACTTTTATAGATGCTCTCCTCGTTGCACCACATATTGAGCATTCTTAGTTGCTATGGTTATTGGCCTAGCCAAACACATGCTTACAATAGGCATTGCTAGGTTTTATGCGGCCCTGACTAACCTTGCATATTGAGCAGTAGCAATGTAGCTTTGCTATTCCAAAAATACCTCAAGGCAATTACTAACTAAACTATATTATTAATATGTGTAAAAGTAGGTATTTTTACTTATAAGCCGGAGGGAGAAGATTTATTTGCGACAGTTGGAAGCCTTCTCTTTGGAGCGATCTTTGTAGGCATATTTTCTTGAAGACGTAATTTGTGTTGCTCAGGATCATCTGTAGCTGAGTGCTTCATTTCTACGGTTAGACGTAGCCCCACAGTCTTACAATGGCTTTAGGGGTATGAGTCAGAAATGGTTGGCTGATCATTTGGCATGTCTAATTGAGTGAGTAAATTGGTAGGTCTTGAGTTAGAAATGGTTGGGTGATCGTTTGGCGTTTCTAGGTTATGTCTTTGATGAGGTTTCTTATGGACTCATATCATATGTATGTTACAGCTGAGGCTATCTCGAGAGTTTTTGAGATTTATGTGATTTCTTAGGATGCATTTTCTTTTTTGTATACCCTTATGTTCATTAAAAAAAAAAGCAAATTAGGCATTTGACAGCTATAGGAGGAAAGGTCATTTTTGTTCTATTTGTGTGCAGCAAGGTGGTACAATGTATGTTGTAGGCCACTCCGCTCTAGGAAGCATTGTGTGGGGTTTGTACTTTGTAGTTGTGCTGCAATTACAAATCCCATGTTTATTGGGGGTGGGGGAGCTTATGTTTGACGTTAAAGCATTTTATATTTCATTATTTCTTTGTTTACCCCGGTGACCAGAGCGTATGAGGTGGTTCTTTACTCATTTATGCTGACTTGGTTGGCTGTACTCTTCTAAAGTTAGTAATATACAACTTCTTAGTAATATACGGCTTCTGCCTCCCTACACGATATTCTCTGTTTTCTAGAAAAGATCGATTGAGAAATGAGGTGATCAGGGGTAAAGTAGGAGTTGCGTCCATTGAGGATAAAATGAGGGAGCATCGTCTAAGGTGGTTTGGTCATGTGAGACGGAGACCGAGTGATGCACCGGTTAGGAGGCCTGAAGAGTGGAGAAGTGATAAAATGGCGAGGGGTAGGGGAAGACCCAAGCAAACTTGGATTAAGGTGATTGAAAATGATATGAGTTTACTCGGAGTGGATGAAGATGTGGCGTTGAAGAGGCCGGAGTGGAGGGCGAAAATTCATGTGAATGATGGGGGTTGATCGTACTTTTTATTATTTATTTATTTTATTTTCTCCATCTTTTTCCTCTCTTTCTCTCTCTCTCTCTCTTTCTCTTTCTCTCTCTCTCTCTTCCTTTTATCACGATGACATATGAGGATTCATGTTAGCCGACCCCAAATTATTTTGGGACTAAGGCTTTGTTGTTGTGGTTGTTCTAGATATATACTCCCTCTGTCCCGAAAAGTTAGGTTGTGTTTGATAGCATTAAGCACTTGATGCTTGATGCTTAATACATTGTAGATAAATTTGGAGGTAGGGTGTGTTTGATAACACTGAGCGCTAGACGTCGAATGTTGAGTGAGGCTCTTAATGGTTAAGCAACGATTTTGATGCTCTATAATTAAGAGCACGTTGGACATATTCAAGTTCTATGGAGAAACAAAACCAAACACACTACTTCCAAATCACCGTACAATGTATCAAGCATCAAGTGCTTAATAATATCAAACACAACCTTAGTCCAATTTGACTTTTTTATGGTTAATACAAGTTAAGTTTGACCAAATATCAATGAACCTAATCATCCTAGTGAAGTTCTAAAGAGTGTAATTGAAAAATACGTAAGTGCTTTGTCAATAACAAATTGTAAATTTGTATTTTAATGATTAGATTGAAACTAATATTTGGTCAAAGTTCATTTGTGTTGACCGTAAAAAGTCAAATGAGACTAACATTCCGGGACAGAGGGAGTATGAAACAATCATATTGGTTTATAGTAATGGTGTCAGGATGATATTTGGTTGAAAATGTTGATGTCTTTGATTGGGAAGACAAAAATCACTGTGGAGATTTTATTTAGGCAGAAACTTCTTTTCCTCTAGCTCGTTCTCTTCCCTGTAAAAATTGGAAGATATATCCAAGTGTTGGTAAGTGTTGAAAACTCGTTTTGTAGGGAATGAAATGTGTACCTAATTGGCTTGGGATGCTATGACCATTCTTATGGTCATAAGTGCGTTTCTTAAGAATTTGGTAAGCTCTTGTAAAATTACAATTGCCTGTTAGAAAACTATGATATAGAGAAGCATGACCACTGGTGTCTACAGTTGATTAAACAGAAAATCAGCCGGTACCTGAAATTGCAAAAAAGCTTACACTTTCTCAGTCTTTTTCTTTGGCAAGGAAATCTTAGTTTATTGACATTGCTATTGAAGTTATTCTGGCATATACCGTAGTTATTTATATTCTTGACCTCCTCTGAATATTGTTTACACTTAAACTGCTTATGTGCTTAATAATATATTCTTTCTACCAGAAAAATCTCTGGAATGCATGGATAACAATCTCAGATCTACGTGACACAGTCACCAAAAAGAGACACCGATTACAGTTGTTGAGGCAAAAATTAAAGCTAGCCTCCATCCTCAAGGGACAAGTAAGATTTGTTCATTGACTTAGTGCACGCTTAACATTGCCTGCTCCCTAATGCATGTAAACAATATTATTTCTCTATTTATATTCTCATCGATGAACGTTGCGTCTCTCTTTCAACCAAAAATCATAAATGTATCCATATTCTGCTTTAGTGTATAACAAGGCACAAAATGGAATTTTGCATATCAGCCAAGATGGTAATCATCAGACTGTTTCAGTTGTCAAAAGCGTACTTGTCTATTGAAGTTGAAAAGTTCTGTTTTTCTTCTATAATTCCTTATAAGCTTCTTAATGCTTCTTTAGCACCCCATGGCTGCACATCAAATAACCTTTTTTTTTCCCTTCCAATAGAGACTTTGCTTGAAAAGTATTACACCACTTCGGTTTTATGAATAATCTACTACCTCTGTCCCAAAATGATTGTCTGAAATTACTCTTGATCAAGAACAATTTCAGACATTCATTGTGGACAATGAACCCCTTAGAGAGGACAAATGATATGATTAGCAGCCTTTTGGTGCTTAGAAAAGCTTAGCAAGTAGCCATGCTCATATCCATCTACTACTGTTTAAAGGATGGTTCAGAACGAGCCTTTCTGGAATTCTTTCAATCACTCTTGTCACTATTTTATAATTATCAGCTTTTCAATGACTCTTCTTCCATGAGTTTTGAAAATTGTTACCGAACTTCTCCCATCATTTTTAAATACTATTAGTAATAACAAAGAAGACTTCCTACTTTTACTGATTCCTAAAAAAAATAGTACTAAAGTTTTAACTAAAAAATGGTATAAGCAAAATGGAAAGAAAAAAAAAGGCACACTCATTATGTAATCACATTCCAGTTGGATTGATGTTGCTTGTTGTGGGACCTTATGAATCCTCTAAAAGTAACTTCTTAAAGCCATCGCTGTAAAATAATATTTGTCCAAGAAGTATCGATCTAGATTTACTAGAAGAGTCTATGCATGTGCAATTCTCATAAATGTATGCTGAAACCTCTGATATGTTTTAAGATTCCATTAGTTGGTAAGTATCTACTCTTGTAAGAAATTATAAGCGAAGTTTTGACAAATTATTTCATTTATCCATGCTAATATGATATTTGAGGTTAAAAGTATACGCCCTCGATAGTAGGTAAGCCATTAGAACGTCTATACGTCCTTTACTACCCATATTGTGCATGATGAAGTTGTCTGTTATAGAAGAAAGGAAATGCTTCCATCTTTCCCTAAACATCCTCTTCTACAGGAGTATTTGTCAAATAAATGAGAAGCTCTTTGAATCTTTATTATTCTCTACAGAATACCATGTGTTTTTGGAGTCTGTGCATCTGAGCCGTTTCTTAGCCGTCCATTTTCTACCACATTGAATCTGACCTTCTTGAGGAGGCAGCCTTAGCCTGACGATTCTAATATGATGAGGTGAATTGTAGTTTTGCTCTCAGCAAAATCAGTTGGTCACTGTCCCACACGGCCAAACCATCTTAAGTGATTTTTCCTTATCTTGTGTTCAATGCGTGCAACACGTACTTTCTCCCTACTCACCTCATTCTGCAACTGATCCTTTCTTTTATGACCACTCATCCACTGTAGCATACACATATCTGCCACGTTCATCTTTTGAATGTGACATTGTTTCACGGTCCAACACTCAGTGTCATATAGGAGAGTGCTTGCCTAATAGTTGTGTGGTAAATTTTTTCCCTTTAATCTATGGGGCATGCCAGGATCACATAGAAACCCCATGGGTTTATTCCATTTCAACTCACATTCTTTTAGCCACTTATCTATCAAATTCTCCATCCTTTTAGGTAATTGATCCAGGATAGCAGAAAAGTCAAGAACCTTGGACAATCTTCCCATCTAAGGTGATCGCCCCAACCTATCTCTCTGCTTCCAACCTTGCTAAACTTACACTCCAAATATTCGCCTCATCATTAAGGCCCTAAATTTGCAAGCAGTCTTTGTCCATCACCCACCATATAAAACATTAATTTGGCTTCGTCTTGATAAGTTTCAGTTCCTACCAGGTCTCTTTCACTAACAGATCTTTTGGGGGTATTTGCTGATTTGGTCTCACATCAATCTTCCTTTCCTATTAGTACGGTTCGGCCTTCGATAAGATATCTTTCTTTCAGCAGGTCTCAAATACTAAGTGGAATTTGTATGATCACTCAGCGAAAATTATCAAATTTTCAATAATGTTTGATTTTAAGCTCCTTTGACTTGATTTGATTTATGTCATATGTTTGTTCCCTGATTCTAAGGTTAGATGCAACGAGTCAATTCTGACATCCACTGTATTGGCAAGTGTAGGTAACTTGCTTGGAAGATTGGGCTTCTTTCGATAAAGACCACTCCATTTCGTTGCTAGGAGCTATTGAAGCTTTGAAAGCTAGCACTCTTCGCCTTCCAGTTGGAGGAGGAGCAGTTGTAAGTTTCTCTGATTTACTGCTAAATTCTTCTCTGAGTTTAGATGTTTAAAGTAATTAAATCAGTTACTTATGGAACCTTGATTTTCAGGCCGACATCCAAAGTTTGAAGGACGCCGTTAGCTCTGCCCTGGATGTGATGCAGGCCATGGCATCCTCAATATGCTCACTCTTGTCACAGGTATGTATTTGGTCATTTTACCTGGACATTATTTATCTCTCTCTTTGCAATCTTAATATTTCAATATTTCAGTTACTACATTTTCCCGATGAATGGTGACGTAATTACTGTTGTACTTGAATTAACGGCAGTATTGTTTTTATAAATCAATCATTCCTACTCTTAAAGCTATTGAATCTGCCTTTTTATGCCGGCTGGCAAGGGAGAGCGCACACCTTTCCTGCCTTGATTTGAATGCTGTTTTAGCAAGAGTATGGCACAATCGTGTTTGACCAGAAATAACATAACCTGCTATGTAGTAGTAGGTCTAGGAGTAAGATTAATCATAATTGACTAGGAATCACTTGCTCTAAAGTTGCCAAAAGTTACAATTCTTAGATGCTTATTTCAGAGAATATACCTATTTTTTCTGTGCACATTTGGTTTTAGGTCTATGCTGTCAGAATAGTGAGCCTTCCAGGTTCAAATGCTCAAGGCTGGCTGTTGATTTGCTTGCCTTAGCATTGACATGCTCATCTTTTGTCAATCACTGATGGCTAGCTGTCATTTTTTTTTTTCTCCTTTTTTTGATAGGAAAAGAGAATTGTATTAGAAGAAGATTAAAAATTAAAGGGCAAATTGCAATTTAGTTACCTGAGTTATACAAGATGTTTCAATTAGTTCCTAAATCCGCTTTTTGACTATTTGGTTACCTGAGTTTGACAATGAGTTGCAATGTGGTATAAAAATGAATGGGGTGTTAAAAAACTAACAAAACTAAATTAAAAACGTAACAAACTTCGTTTAAAATTGCAATGATCACCCCTACAGTTTAAATTATCCCACTTTGCACCTTCCGTCAAACAGGCGTTAAGAAAAACTAAAAGAATTGACCATGTGCTTGTTATGTCAGGGTTAATTTTTCCTTTAATTCAAAAATAAAAGGGCTAAATGTCATTCAACCTTGAATTTATCCCAAGTCTTCATACTGCCACCACCATGCCACCATTACTGCCGCCCTAAACCACCACCGTGCCACCAGACAAAATCAAATTCTTCATTTTCAAAGTTGCAAAAAATCCTTTTAATTCAATTATGAGGACAAGAAAGTAATTCTAAAACAAATAATCCCCATTATCGTCTCCTTCACTCCGCTTTCCAAAGCCGACCACGTTGATGCCCTTGCCACTTCCTCCTCATGCGGTATCTCTCCCTCTTTCTCAATTCCCCAATCCAACTTCCAATTACGTTTATGGGCGGTGAATTTAAATCAGAATGAGACTCAAAGATAAGTTTGAGATCGACAAAACAAATCTCGATATTTAGGTGAAAGCTAACCCCAGTCAAGATTCAATTTTAACCGATTCCGTGGGTTTGCAATTTCACAATTGTGGCTTCATCCGAAATTACATGTTTGTGACTGAGATGGGGCTGTTAGAAAGGGGGAACTTTGGTGGCGTGGGAGTTCTGTGGAAGTGGTTGAAATGATAGCGATGAGCTAGGCGATTTGGGGGATTGTGCTCCACTACTCGACATGGTGGATTTGGTGGTTTGAGAGTGACAAGGGAGAAGGGGAGAGAGAGAGAGAGAGACGACATTGGCATCTGATATATGTCAAATGGGTCTGTAATTCTGAAACTACTTTATACCCTCATAACAATTGTGTCTTTTATCAATAGGAGGATATATTGGTCAATGCAAAATGGGTATGTAGTTAACCTACTCTTGAAGTGGGTATCCTAACAAATCCCTTTAATTTTCAGTGCAAATATAACAATTAGCTAAAATGTAGGGGTGATTATTGCAATTTTAAAAGATGTTTGTTACAATTTTCCATCCATTTTGGTTGGTTTTTTAACACCCCATCCATTTTATACCACATTGCAACTCATTGTCAAACTCAGGTAACCAAATAGTCGAAAAGCGGATTCGGGAACCAATTGAAACATCGTATAAAACTTAGGTAATTAAATTGCAATTTGCCCAAAATCAAAAGGATGGGCAGAAGTCCATCTACAAAGAAATACGCAGATACTACATTTAACTACCGCAACTGCCACATTCCCCCACCTTAAGTCATCAAGTGATAAACCTTTGAAGGCACTATTGACATACACCCAAAGAGACGTTAAAGACACCACTTTGTCCAACACAAGATTATTTAGTAAGTGATGCTTTTTTAAAATCCTCGCATTCGTCTCCATCCAAATACACCAACACACTGCAAACACCCCCTGGTCCCACAAAACCCTTGTGTCTTCTCTTTTACCTCTGTATCTAATCTGAAGATGAGGGGAGATAGAATTTGGGCTCACCCAAACTTCCCCAACCACCGCAAACAAGCAATTCCATAGATATCGAGCTAAGCCACATTGAAGAAAGAGATGGTTATGTGTCTCATCAGATTCACTGCAATTCAGACACCAATTTGGCGAAACCCATTTAGCGGGCCTGAAAATCTGCTATTTGTCATTTGTGTTGAGTTTGTTAAGCAGTAAAAGCCACACAAATGCCCATATAAAAGGAGGTTTAGATTTAGAATTCCACACATACGAAATTGAGTTTGGCTGTTGGTAAACTCGAAAGTTGCTTGCACGCCATAGATCCCATATTTTGTCTATGTACTAGCAGCAGTGCATCCATATCGTACATTTGTCACTACGAGAGCCTATATCTGCACTGTGTCTTTGAAGTGTGTTTTCTACCAAGCGCATTCCAGTGTTGACAATACCTTCTTGGACAAAATAAAAAACACACTAGTTTTAGGGGAGCCGAAGCTTGTTCTATATGTCCCTGTCAGTTCTGGTCATCCTGTACGTTCACCATTCTTGATGTTCCAACCACTTGATTTGAAACATGACCATCAGGATGGCCCTGATGTAAAAGCACGAGAACAAGCAAGAAAGAGGTCAATGAAGAGGGATTCTTCATCGTCACAGTGGAAGCACAGCTGCATATCGTAATTCTCATTTTCATGCTTAGATATTGACCCCATTTATAATATGGTCATGAGAGAGTCACTGTTGAGGAACTTGCCAAGGAAAACCCAAAAGTGGAATTCCGTAAGTATAACCAGAAGGGATAAGAAACAAATCCTGTGCGATGAGGATTATAAGCAATTCCAACATAAACTGTAGAGATTGATTCCCAGATTTTCATTGTTACATCCAAAATGCTATACTTTCCACATTATAATGTGAAGCCTTTCAAGCATCAATGAGACCTGTAAACATTGTTTTTTTTTTTTTTTTTTTTTGGTTAGGTCCTGTATTACTTAGAACTGGAAAAAGGCTCATCTTTGCATCTTTGCAAAACCAACCCTTTTTTTAGGGAAACTCTTTACAGAAATGATTTCTTTGGCATAAACACAAATTTCAAAAGAAAAAAAAATTGAGATGAAAGCTGATTAATCATATATCTAACACATGATGTCATTTAGGCCCATTGCTAATTGAGAACATGATTGGCAGGTGGAGGAGGTGGATTCATTATTGATGGAACTGGCAAAGGTGACTGCAAAGGAGAGAGCTTTACTCGGGAATTGCACATACTTCTTGTCCAAAGTGGCCGCCACTCAGGTATACATATGCAACCCTTTGCTTTCTTTCATACACCCCCCCTTCATCTACAAATAATCATTTATTTATGATCTCTCCCGATATATTGAACAGGTTAAGGACTGTAGTTTGAGAACTCATATTCTACAACATAAACGAGTACCATCAAAATGACAGAACAACACGCGCGTATAGACTGATCTTTCTTACATGACCAATCCATCCCACATAATTAATCCAACACTAACCATTACATCCCGATCCCCTATCAAACCCCAATCAGAGCACTGGTACTGGCGCTGGTGGTACTGGCATGGGGGACAATAAGAAGAATGGACCAAGCAGCTGGTTTTTGGCTTCGCGTGTGCATTTTTTTGGTAAGAAATGAAAATGGAAAAACAAGTGAGCTTGTCTTCAACGACATTGTATCAATTCACCTTCCTTCTGTCACGGAGAATATAGAGGAGATGTTATTTCTTTCCATCTCTTATCTAGTTAGTTTGTACACGCCGTCTATAATGTTTTTCCTTTCTTTGAGGAAAAAAATATATCCTATGTGTGTATATATGTAATTTTTGTGGTTACTCACTTTTGGTTTAGTTTCATTATCTTTTTAGTCTAATGAAAATCAGAATACCCTACATGCATTTGTGTGTACTTGGTGAGTATTGTACAAATATTCATTCCAAACCAAACCAACATTCACACCAAGTTTCTAACGGACAATGGTGAAGCCAACCCAATAGATATTCTTTGCTTCCCATAACAACTTAGCATCAATTTTTTTTTTTTGAGCGTTTTACTGATAAGTTTCAATTTTTTAAATGTTCTCCTTTTAATCTTTCTTTATATGCCTTATTTTATCTGTCATATTCACACACTTAAATTGTGAGTCTCATTCTCAATAAGAGAATACATAATACAAGGGGCAAATCAGATGACTTGACCTAGCCTAGGAAACTCTTGATGTTGGTGAAACTTTTTTTTTTCTTTTATTTAAGGGTTAATGACAATTTAGACCTTAAAGTGATATACCACACTTCTAAATGGACCCTGATAATTTTTTTTCTGCCAGATCAGACCTTGATGTGTAAAAAACTCGCCAGTTAGGGCCTTTTTGACAGAATTCGTTAAAAAGGTCAGTTAAATAGCATGTGCAATGTACGTGACTAACGAAGTGGTTATTTTGAATTGCTATTACGTATGAAGGGGTTACCAATGATATATTTGAAAAAAGGAGGGGTGGGAAAAAAAAGTAAAATTATATAACCCACTTCCTCTTACTCCCGTCACTCACAGATTAAACTCCCTCTTATCATTCCACCAAGCCAGCCGTCCGCCATTGCCGCTTTGATGCCGCCGGCAAGGTTGCCCACTGTCCTCACTACCATACCGTCCCTCCTCTGCTTTGCTCTCTCTCTGTGTCTCTCTCTCTTCCCCATACTCGATTTTTGTCATCTTCTCAAACTACTCGATCCTCGAGATCCAGATCCGAGAAATTTCTGACGGTCCTTCTCAAAATTCCGACAGGGTTTTTTGCATTTTCGAGTTGCTAATTTCAAGTTTCCAAAGAACTTGAAGTTTGGGTTGGAGAAATCTCTACAACCCAGATTTTCGGCCAAAATTTGTTGAAATCTCTCCAGAACTTGAAGTTTGGGTTGGATAAATCTCTGCAAAGCATGTGATGAAATTTAGTATTTGGATTCAATTTTTTAAATCTGCAACATCTCTTTTGCCTATTCGTGCTTTGAGTGTGAGATTTTTTTTTTTGTGTTAGGTGGGTCTGAAGGCCTCGTCGAAATCATCGACTTTCTGCCCTGAAGATAGGTCTTCAGGTCTCCGCCTCTTTTGTCTGGTTTAGGTTCAATCCCCGTGTTGTTTGAATTTTGTACAAATGTTGTACAAATATGGCAAATTTGGGTTTTTTTTTTTGCTGCACGGTGGTAAGTTTGATGGTGGTGTTTTTTTTACGGATGGTGGTGAAGTGGTGTTTCTGATTGCCGATGGTGGTAGTTGATGGTGGGCGCCGGTGGTGATGAGGTGGGATGGTGGTGTGTTTGTTGGTGGGGGCCGGGTTTTAAAGCCAAATTAAGACCAAAGATTAACAAGGCTAGCAAAATTAATCATAAACTATTCTAAAAAATATTTTTTTGAGCATACTTATTATTAAATATTGGAAAATTTGGTCTTATTTTAATTCTTTAAATACACTATCATTTTCAAGTTAATCAAAAATCAATAAACTAATTAATTCATAAAAATTGGTAAAAATAAACTGCAATCTAAATAACGGTGTTTAATGTTTACTTAAAATAATTTTTTTCTTCATTTTTGATATTATTATAATATTTCATTTTAAACAGAAAATTAAATCTAATATTTGGGAAAGAAAATTACATTTTTCAACCTTTTTAATTGGTGTAAAAGAAAAATACTCTTTTCACCCCCTTTTTAATAGGTTTTAAATGAAAATAAATAAATCAAGTGAGTGAGTGAGTGAGAAAGTAAATATAAAACATGATTTATTATCTATTTATAAAATAAAATTAACTATTTGTTTTTTTTATGTTTTTATTATTTAATATTTTGAAAATAACTTAAAAACCTTTTTTATTTATTTTATAAAGTTTATTTTGATTTTCACCCTTTTTAAGTTTTGAATTTTCATTAAACACCTTGAAAGAAATTTCAACTTCAAACTAACCAATTATGTCATGCACACGTTTTTTAACTGATTTTTTAACGAATTCCGTCAAAAAGGCCCTAACTGGCGAGTTTTTTACACATCAAGGTCTGATCAGGCGAAAAAATACATCAGGGTCCGTTTGGAAGGGTGATATATCACTTTAGGGTCTAAATTGTCATTAACCCTTTATTTAAATGGGTCAAAATCGTATTGTTTAGACTCATACTCCATCCGTTCCAGCACAAGTAAGACTAGAGGAGTGGGCACAATAATTAAGAGAAAGTAGTGAATGTGTGGTAGAAAATGAAGAGAGAGAATGAGTAGGGTAAATAGTAGTGCTGGTTGAATAAAATGAGTGGTGGAAAAATGAAGAGAGAATGAGTGGAGTTAAATGGTGGGTTGGTTGAATATAAATACTCCTATATTAAAACATTTCCATTTGGGTAGTCCCAATTGTTCTGGGACGGCCTAAAAGGGAAAGAAGTCCTACTTGTGCTGGGACGGAGGGAGTATATTCTTTCTATTTTATAATATTTTTTACTATTTTTTTTTCCTGATAGGAGAATTAAAGATAGTGTGTACTCCCTCCGTCCCCTTTCAAGTTTCACCAATTAATCAAATGGATGTCCCGTTGATTACTTCACCATTTCCTAAAATGGAAAAAAACATGGGGGCCCACTTGTCATACCCACTAACTTTCCCCTCTCACATAATTAAATGTAGGCCCCACTTGTCATACCCACTAACTTTCCCCTCTCACACATTTAAATTGTAGGCCCCACTTGTCATACCCACTAACTTCTTCCCTCTCACAACACTTCTTACACAAATAGCTTTTCTTAATTTGCGTGCATCACCAAAATGGTGAAACTTGAAATGGGACGGAGGGAGATATATTTACTTTGGGTTTATTTCTTTTTTTGAAAGCAAGATTCACTTCACGAGCAAATCTATCTAATACATAATGACCAAATCACTTTGTGTCCAAGATATTGTGATTTTTTTTTTCCTTTTGTTATTTTAGTATTGCTCCACTTCTTAATCAAAGTTTAACCAATACCTTATCAAATCCTACTCCTTTTTTTTTTTTTTTTTTTTTGAGCCGGTCTCCTGTGCAACCGCCGCACGGCGTGCGACGGCGCCAGGAGCCGAGACGTTTTTCTTTTTTTTTTTTGCCGAGATTTTTTTTTCCTCCCAACAAAAGTAACACTTATTATAACGAAATGTAACACTTTTTTCTTTCAAATGTAACACTTTTTTTTTTTTTTTTAAATGTACCACAATTTTATTGCAATAGATTAAAGACAACATAAAGATTGACAACTAAACTAATGTCACACTTTTTATAAAGGAATGTAACACTATTATTTTCAAATGTAACACTTTTTTCTTTTCAAAATTAACATAAGATTGACAAACTAAACTAATGTTACATTTTATAAAAAAATAAAAATGAATGTAACATTTTTTTTTTCTCAATTGTAACAGTTTGTATTCTTAAATGTAACATTATATCTGAAATGTAACAATTTTTTATTGAGAAAGTAACAATTGAAATACAACTCGATTATATATATGAACTTTTAATCTTTTTTTAAAGAAGAAAAATAACATTTACTAAATAAAAATGTTACATTCATCTATATAGAAAATTATAATTATATATTCACTTTGTTACACTTCAAATATTACTTTTTCTAACCGCAAAAACTATCAAAACATTTTTTTTTTTTTTTTGTAAAATTGCTGTTACATTTGACTGTAAAAGTGTTACTTTTTGAAGATGAAACTGTTACTTTTATCAGAATATAGTGTTACATCTTAGCTGATGAGCAGCTCAAACTTTTTGTGTGTAAATTTTTTTTTTTTTTTTAAAAAAATTAAACCATATCATGACCTATGTAGTTTTATTCGTCTCGTCGAGACGAACACAACGATATTTTTAATTTTTTTTCTGAGTTATAAATATCAAGATATAGCATTTTAAAGTTTTTGAGTTTTTTTTTTTAAAGAAGGACACGTGGCAGCGCGCGACTGGGTGAACCAGCGTGTGGCTCACAGCGCGCCAGATGTCGCTTTGGCAGTGGAGGAAAGGCGGGCGGGTCGGACGGATCTGGTTTGGCCCGCCGCACGCCCGTGCGGCGGTTGTATATAAGAATTTGTCCCCCCCTTTTTTTTTTACCGTGTTAGAAGTTGAGGTAGTCTCTTGTGAGAACACCCAGATCTGTCTCATAGAAGAGGCGGGTCGACCCATAAGCCATATACAACATTCTCCGCGAAGTGTAGGATCCCAACCCATGCCCCACTCAAAATCTGCCACGTGGCAGCAACCCATTGGCCCATATTTATTTTTTTCCCAGAGATTTTTTTTTTCGTTTTTTTCCCCTTTTTTTTTTTTTTTTTTGTTTTTTATATATTTTTTTGACTGTTTTTTTCGTTTGCCAAAAGTAATACTTACTTAACTAAATGTAACAACTGTGTTACTTATAAAGTAACATTGTTTATAAGTAAACGTAACACCAGTTTTACAAAAAAATAGCTCATTTTACTCATTTTTCAACTGTAATACTAACTATAAATATGTGTAACACTAACAATAACTAAATGTAATTATCGTTATACTGAAATGTATTAGTGTTTTTCCAGAATATTTTTTTTATTTTTGAGTATTTTGATTTTATTTTTTAAAAGAAAATAATATTTGAAAAATAACAACTTATATACATGAATGTTTATTTGTACAATTAAATGTAACACTTTAGTAGATGAAATTGTAACAGATTTCTATAGATAATGTAATACTTTTACATGTATCATATAAATTGAACCCATTGTAACTTATTATTTGAAAACATATATATATATATATATACTATTATACAAGTAAACGTAAATGTTTTACAATGTTATTATACAAGTAAAATGTAACATTCGTTTATAAAAATTGTTACTTTCTTATTTTTACAATGTTACTAACACAAATGTTTTTAGTTCTAAAATGTAAATGATTGAATTATTACTTTTCTATACATATGTGTTACAATTATGTATAAACACTGTTACATAAGTAACACGTTCGTTACATTTTAGTTGTAATAAATATTATTTTTGGCAAACGAAGAAAACATATAAAAAAAAACAAACTGTTGCTTTTCTGTATATATGTATTACTTTTATGTATACAAACGGTTACATATAAGTAACACGTTTGTTACATTTAGTTATAGTAACTATTTCTTTTGACAAACCGAAAAAAAAAACTAAAAAAAAAAGAAATAAAAACTAAAAAAGGAAAATATATATATATATTTTTATTTTTTTTAATTTTCTTTTGCCTGTGGGTCATGGGTCATGGGTCCGGGTCATGGGTCAAAAATGACCCGTCTCTACTATGAGACGGGTCATGGTGTTCTCATACAAGTTTTTGTCTTAAAAGTTAATATTTTAATCATAAACATAATTTTCATGATTAGCAAATTATGATTATACTCTCTCTGTCTCAGAGCAGTGTTCTACAAGACGGGCGCCTAGGCGCTAGTTGGGGGCGGTCCGCCGCGACTTTTGGCAAATCGCCCAAATTAGGCGCTAGGCGGACCTAGGCGGATCTAGGAGGAGCTAGGCGGATCTAGGCGGGCTTGGCGGCTAGGCGGATTTAGACGGGCCTAGGTGGGATTAGGCGGGCCTAGGCGAGTTTAGGCGGGCTTGGCGGCTAGGCGGATTAGGCAGTCTAGGCGGATTTAGGCGGGCCTAGGCGGAATTAGGCGGGCCTAGGCGGATTCAGTGAAAAAAACCTAGCTTTACACATTTTAAAAAGTTAGTAAAAAATTGTTCCAAAAAAAAAAGTTAGTTAAAGTAGTCGATTATCTTGATTTTATAACAAAAATATATTAATATTACTAAGATTTCCGCACATTAAAATTACTATGGTTTGAATAATTACATATATATTTATAAAAAATATTAAAAATGCGCTAATTTCTCGGCCCCGCCTAGGCGCTCTAGACGTTGCTCCGCCGCCTAGCGTTTTTTAGAACACTGTCACAGAGTAAGAGTATTATTCTTAAATTGATATGGATTTTGATATTCGAGAATGCTGTCTATTGACTTGAGGGTAAATATGTGTTATAATGAAGGCCAAAATAGGTGTATACCCCCTAAGTATCCAGGCAATCCTACTTTGCAACCCAAACCGAATTTTGTCCCAGAGTAACACTCTAATTTCCTTTAGTCCCACTTTGACCCATGACCCATAACGACGTTAGAAAATTAACGAGAAATTGTCATGTGCGTGTCACATGAGGGATTTTTTTTTTTTTTTTTTAATCATTTCTTTAAAAAATAGAAGGGCAAAAATATCAATTTGTTATTATGGTGGCATTTGTTATCTCCACCCAACTCCACCAGTCAACAACCACCACCACCACCACCATCTTTTCCAAAATCCGACCACCACCCAAATGTCAATTTGACTGTCAATCTTTTTGATATTCGAGAATGCAAAAAACATAGTATAATCACGCAACGCATGTTGCTGGTGTGCTTCCAGTATTGGCTTTGGGCTCGAAGAAAATAGAAGTAGACTCCCCCCCCTTTCTCTACTCAATAGATGTATCTGGTCTGATATAGTATAGTACCTTGGCTCCCAGCTCCATCTCGACCGGCATCCTGCTTGTGGACAACTTTACCCATAATAATTGTATGATAAAACTCAACACTTTTGACTTGCTATTTAGTCACTTGCATTATGACTTTTTACTCACTTGCATTACGAATAGTGTTTTAAACAATTATATTCTCAATTCACTTGCAATTTTTATATTTCTTTTTCTTGCATTTTTTTAATTACTTGTATAATCAAAGTAAGAGTCTTACTCTAAGATAAAAGAAAATACTCCCCCCATCCCGGACTAAGGTTTTTAGTTTGACTTTACACGAAGATTAAGAAAAAGTAAATATTGTGAGTATGGTAATTTAAAGTAAGAGAGAGAAAGTGGGTAAAGAATTTTGATTGTAAAAATAATAAGTGAGTTTAAAACAACTAAAATCTTAGTCTGACACCAATTAAAAAAGTAAATACAACAACAAAAAAACTTAGTTTTAGTGAGAGTATCGTATATCATATGTATCTTGTTATAAAATATTATTGTGTGAATGTCCTTTGTACCAGAAGCTTACAAGAGAAGCTTTGCAAGATAAGCTTTCACGAAGCTTACAAGGGAAGCTTTGTAAACATCTTCAGGCAAGTTTACAAAGGAAGCCTTACTAAAGGATAATGTTTATCTTTATGAAAGCTTATAGCGGAAGCTAATTTCCACGTATAAATAGTAGGTCCTAGTTTTCATTTCAATAGACCTCAGAAGTTTCTAACTTCTATCTTTCTCTCTATTATATACTCTCTCTATAATAGTCTAGAAATAAAATAATCTCTATTGAGATCCTGCCCTTGGTTCTCCAGTTTTATAACACGTCATCAGCATGACTTCGTTCTAGTTCCGAATCCTGAGCTATAGTCACTGAAGTAGGTAC
Organism: Campanula takesimana; assembly: GCA_026119855.1. NCBI lineage: Eukaryota > Viridiplantae > Streptophyta > Magnoliopsida > Asterales > Campanulaceae > Campanula > Campanula takesimana. The sequence continues at coordinate 245,712 of JAOWBW010000448.1, read as the reverse complement.
AGTATCGGTAAGATCTACCTAGTCTATTTTCAAGTTATTTCAAAATTATATCTTATACTCCCTCTGTCCTACCTTAGTGTGAACCAAAAATTTTGGCACACAAATTAAGAAAAAGTAAGAGAGATAAATAGTGGAGGGAGGTGTATGTGAGTATGGAAAATTAAATAAGAGAGAGAATGAGTGGGAAGAATAGTAAGTTGATTGGTGTTGTGAGTGTAAAAGTAAAGTAGGAGAGAGAATGAGTGGGATGAAAAGTAAAGATTCTATGCTATTTTGGGGTGGTTCACACTAAGGTGGGACGGATAAAAAAGGAAATAAGTTCACACTAAGGTGGGACAGAGGGAGTATATGTTTGCAGGACCTTAAAATAATAAGTGAACATATTTCTATGATGTTTAAAATTACATCACAGTTAAAACTATGTAGAGAAAGAATAACTGATAATGATATGGTAGAGAAAAATTTCTCCACATTTCATCTTCGATATGCTCCTGCAGTAGCAATATCGAGAAAAATGTTTTAAAAGATATTCTGAATTGATCTCATGTGGCTTAGCAAAATAATGAGATCTTATTGAAAAACTACGAATCCCGTCCCACTGGCTCTACTACGTTCCCTGAAGTGAACGCAAGTATATATGATAATACTGAGTGAGGCCGAGAACATGGTTGTGGACTTGGCCATGGACATAATCGCGGCCGTGATCGGGGGAAATTTTATAATCGGTATCATAATGACAATCACCCCAATAATGATGGAAATATTTCACTCCACCAAAATTGGAATAGAGAATGTAATAATGAAATATCATCGACTAGACAAATTGAGCAACCGATAAAAATTGAGAATTTATGTTATCGGTGCAGAATGAAAGGCTATTGAGCCCGTACCTGTCGTACGCCTAAACATCTTGTTAAGTTGTATAAAGCATCAATGCTGAATAAATGAAAATATATTGAAACAAATTTTGTCTTTGAAAACGATGATCTGAATCGAGATCCATCTACAAGTACACATCTGGATATATCATATTTTTTCAATCCAGATGGAAATGATTATGTTGGTCTCAGAGGGCAACAAGGGTATAGAACCGCTAGAGGGGGGGGGGGGGAATAACGGTTTCAACTTTTTCGAAAATACCCTTATAAAATTCAACCGAGTACTTATCAGTTTGGCCAACTGCGGTTCAAGGCAATGAAACCGAACTAATAAAATGCACAACGGAGGTTTGCGGTTTGGCCAAAGTGGATAGATAAAGAGTTGGACGGTTTGACTGGGTTGAAAAACAATGTGATGCACAAGATAATTATAACTTAAAGATCAAAGGGAAAACACTTGTCATTTTTCTGATCATATCATAGATGAATTTGTGAGAAACCACAAACATAAAATTAAAGAACACAACAGAAAATAAATATCAAACACACCAATTTGAAGAGGTTCGTTCTTGAATGAACTACGTCCTCTACCTAGATGGTTAGTCTAGGATTTTTTAATAGCTACTAGACTTGTATTAATTTAGAAGAACTTTTACAAGATTACAATGAAGAATCTAAACTCTCAACATACAATCTAACCTATCAAAGCTATTCTAACAACCGGTGTTTTTGAAATGTATAATCTATTATAGTCTTACAATTCGGGTGTGTGTGTGGGAAAGAAATCAAATGCTTTAAATATCTAAGTGATGATGAGCACAAGAAGTCTTTCGGTGTACAAGGCTGAGTATGAAGGTTGTCTGTCTTGAAGCTTTATGAAGAATTCTGGGTTGGCTAAGGAGATCTTTGAAGGTTTAAATATCTGGGTAAAATCTTCAAAGCAAACTTTGAACATTTGGGAATTTTCTCTCTTGAAGCTCAACAACCTTCATTGTTGGAAAATGAAGGCTATTTATAGGGGAGCAGTCTTGTGACCGTTGGACAATGATCTGGTCCAAATCTTGATGGTACCGCTGCTGTCAAAATCCCATTGGTTGAGCTGTCATTTTTGTCCTTTGTTTTGTCTTGTATTCCTAGGTAGTTATAGCATCACTACCTGACATTGTCCTTTGTTGCAGAGAAATGACTAACGGTAAACATTTAAATTTACTAAACAAAACCGACATTCCTTGCAGAAACTCCAAGTTAACTCGAAGTCATTTGTCAAGTCATAAATCATTCCTTTATGGTTGTAAAGGGAGTGTTTGTCTGAAGGAATAAATGACAACACTTGAATTTTTCAATACATGATCTGCGGTTCCACCAGGTGGTGGAGCGGTTTTATGAATGAACTTGAAGTGCGGTTTCATTGAAACTGCATAACGCGGTTTCATGAATTAATGCGGCTCCATGTAGGCGGTTCAAGAGTTGCAACCAGTGCGGCTTGAAGGATCAAACCTCTGAGGGCAAACCGAATCATAACTCAGCCTATGACAAATAAAAATCTAGAAATTGACTTATCTAAAAATTGAAGTATAAACTTCATTACATATTTCCTATAGTCCATAAAATGACATATGGCATGGATCAATCAAATCAAGTAGGGCAGTCTAACAATGAATCCTAACAGATTACATACTTAATGGGGGAGAAACCCACACTAACTAAAGTATCTGACTCGTTATAATTTAGTTTAGCGTGTTTTATTTCAGTGTGTGTGTGTGTGTTCTAACATATTTAACTTTTACTTATAAATATATTTGATTGTAAATTATGTTAATATTAGTACAATATGTGGTAGTATAAAGATAATTGATGGCTCCAAAAGAGCTAACATAGTACTACTAAGAGAAACAAAAATCAGTATAAAAATGCATTACTCTCATCTATGTCTCAAAGAAATTTAATATGATTTAAAGATATTCGTGAAAATGGATATCATATTGAGACAAGTAATGAAGAAATGATGGAATATTTATGCATTACAAAGACTGAATCAGGTAACAAATATGTGTAAAAAAGTTACTTGTATTTTCCTCTAGAGTGTGTTATACAAAGATTAGCACAATTGAAGTACACATGACAGTAAACTAGAAGTTTACTGATATAAATGGTTTTACCAGTAAAACATAAGTTTACTAATATAAATGGTTTTACTAGTAAACCAAAAGTTTACTGATAAAAATGGTTCTACTATATGGCATGACTGGTTGGGGCATCCCGGTTTTAATATGATGCGAAGAATTGTGGAAAGTTCACATAGGCATCCATTGAAAAACCAGAAGATTTTTCAATTTAATGAATTCTCATGTGCTGCTTGCTCTCAAAGCAAATTGATAATTAAGGTATCACCAACAAAAGTTGGAGTTTAATCTCCAAAATTTTTAGAGCGAATTCAAGGTGATATTGTTGGTGCTATGCTCTAGGCATGTTGTTTGTAAAATTAATATTATTATTTATAAAAATATTGAATGTTTGATTATTATATCTTTTGCATGTTTATTATAATAATCCCCCTCCCTGATTATTATAATTAATTATTCGTATAAGTTTAATAGATAATCATATGATGATTATGGAGTATGGGTTACAATTAGACTTATGGGTATTTGTTGGAGAACAAATACTGGACTGACCACTATGAGATTTATGTCATGGTCACAATGTCATAATTAAGTTTCATATAGTTATATCACTAGAATCTCTAGACCTGGGGTTATAACAGTCTTCCACTTGATAAACATTACGTTTGACATATTCAAACGTTACCCCTAACCGGGTAGCTATAAAGAATATGATTGGCGTAATCGGAATCATGTAGGGAAGAGTAATAAGCCAAGATGAGATTTGTTCCTCGTCAAGAGAGATGTCAAGCTTTGGCCACTCGATGAATGGTATTGATGAAATGCATGGCCGTGCTCAAATATGATTTGTATTATCAATACATTCGGGATCGAGAAAGCATCGAACTATGTCAAGTTCAAGAAGGTGTTCTTGAAGTCTGTTCGTTGTGTGGATCACTGATAGAGGGCGTTCTTCCTAACGTCTAATCCAAGTTTTATCTCGATATACAAGGGTTAGTTTCTTTCATCTTGATATTATGAATTATTGTTCATAGCGGATCTAGGCTATTGGATTTTATTCATGTATTTTTTCCGCTGCGCATGATTGCACGAAACCCAACAGTGGTATCAGAGCTCCGTTGATGATCAATAATTCTAATATAGTCATGATATAATTATTTAATGCGATTATTTAATTGATATGATCATGAGAAAGATGAATTTATGTGATGGATTTTATATGAGATATAAAATATGCATGCTAGTTGATGTGGTTGTGATATTGATTTGATTAATATGTATGATCACATGCTTAGATTATCATGGTATAATTGGATTATAATCGTTGATAATATTGATCTTATTTGTATGAGGAATAAATTGGTTATTATCTGTATGAATAAAGAGGGTTAAAATTTGTATTATGTTAATTTCGTATTTCTGTAATCTGATTATGTATAAATACGATATTGGATTGATCGAATTTCTGAAAAACTGGAAATCTGGGATTCTGGAACAGAATCCGTACGGCGACATAATGAGCGTACGCCGCCCTTCTAGCCGTACGGCTGATGTGCCGAATTCCAGAATGTTGTTCTATCTTCTGGTCTTCAGATTGTTCTGTAAATTGTTTACAGAATTCGAATCTGGAAACAGAAACTGGTTTCAGACGGCTGGTTTTCGAAACCGTGTTTCCTGAAACAGTTTCTGCGAAGAATTCAGAATAATTGCAGAAATCAGAGTTCTAAAGAGTTTAGAACTGCTGTAATCTGTGAGATTAAGAGACAATGAAAGATCTTGAAACAAGTATCCGATCTATACGGGAATGTGGATGCCTTTTGGCTTAGTTTCGACCGTATAGAAAAGTTGCTTTTCTTGATCCTAGTACGGGAATGTGGATGTCTTTTGGCTTAGTTTTGACCGTACAGTTTTTGCTCTGAATTTCAAGATGCTCTGCGGATGGTTTGGACTATACTGATTTGATCCATTTTAGATGGCTGGTTTTTGAAACCGTGTTTCCTGAAATAGATGTAAGTTCAGAAGTCCAGACATTGAGATTAGAATCTTAAAGGAGTTTAAGATTGGCGTGATCTCAAAGTTTCAGACTTTAATCCTATAACTAGCGCAACTATTATCACATAAATTGATTCAGTTAATTGATTAACTTTATGTGTGTGAACCTTCTTAAAAATTTAAGTTATGTGCCAATCCATGATTAAAACACTTGTGAGTACGTGTGTGGTTTTATGTGGGTTACGCCCTAGCATAGGCACATTAATTCTATTCATCTATGAGCAAGATGAGGAAACAGTGATTCCTATATGTTTAAAATGGTTTGACTTAATTAGGCTATCAAAACAGTTTTGGGCTTAAGGCACATATGAGATTAAAACATGTTAGACATATGATGTCTAAAATCTAATAAAAGATCTAAGAGTCATATATGATATGATTGACAAGGAGTTGTCTACCTAAATAACTTATTTTGAGCAGTCGTGCCCTAGCCGACTCAAAGTTAAGTGAAATATGGATCTTAGCCCGTTTAAATTATATGATACATTGGATGTATTTGAAGGTTATATAATTTAGTGGGAGTATTTGTGAAATACTAATATTTATAATATCTTTAATTAAGTTGGTACTTATATGTGATTACATGTTTGCATAATTGTAGATAATGGCTCAAAATACAAGTTCACTATCATTGCGATCTATCCTTGAGAAGGAAAAGCTTCAAGAAAATGGAGCTAACTTCACGGATTGGATCCGAAGCCTTAGAATTGTTCCGAGGCATGAAGACAAGCTCTATATTCTTGATGAGCCCGTTCCTGAAGAGGAACCTGCTGCCAATGCTCCTAAGGATGAGAGAAATGCCTACAAGAAGCACAAAAGTGATTCTCATGAGTTAGGTTGTCTCATGCTAGCAGCCATGTGTCCAGAACTTCAGAAGACTCTTGAACACTTGGAGGCATATGATTTGGCTGTTGAATTGAAAGATATGTTTCAAGAACAGGCAAGGCAGGAAATGTTCGACACTATAGCTGCCCTGGTCTCATGCAAGATGAGCGAAGGACAGGTTGTGGGCCCTCATGTTTTGAAGATGAAGTCTCATTTTGAGCATCTAGAGAGGCTTGGCCACCCCATTGATGTTGAGTTGGCCACTGATTTTATACTTAATTTATAGCCCAAAAGCTATAATTAGTTCGTCATGAACTTTAATATGCATGGGATGGATAAGTCCTTGTCTGAGTTGCATGGGATGCTAAAGACAGCGGAAAAGAAAATCGGTAAAGAAGTCGCTCCTGTGCTCATAGTGTCTAAGGAAGGAAAGGGCCCTAAAGGCAAAGGAAAGGGTAAGGCAAAAGTTGTCAAACCTAAAATTAGAAAGGCAACTGTTGCCAATGCTACTGTGGCTAAACCTACTTCCCAAAAGGATGCAATTTGTTTCCACTGCAATGAGATTGGTCATTGGAAGCGCAAATGCAAGGTTTACAAGGAAGAGCTAAAGAAGATGAAGGGCAGTGAGACTGCATCTACTTCAGGTATCTATGTTATAGATATTCTACTTTCTACTTCTAGTTCCTGGGTAATAGATACCGGATGTGGATCTCACATTTGTTTAAATGTGCAGGCACTAAAGAATAGGAGGCTACTCAAATATGGCGAAGTAGACCTACGCGTGGGGAATGGAGCAAGAGTTGCTGCATTAGCCGTAGGAACCTATGAAGTCATTTTACCTAGCGGATTAATTCTTGTTTTGAACAATTGTTATTACATTCCGGATTTGAGTAGAAATATTATTTCAATTTCTTGTTTGGATAATGAAGGTTTTAATTTTCTCATTGATGATAAGAAGTTTTCTATTTATTTAAATGATATGTTTTATTGTACTGCGTATTCATTTAATGGCCTTTATGTTCTTGATGTTGAGAATGGAAATAATGAGAATATTTATAATGTAAATAAGAAATCTAAACCTAATGATGTAAATCTCACTTATTTGTGGCATTGCCGTCTTGGTCATATTAATGAGAAGCGTATCTCAAACTCCATGGGGACGGACTTTTAGATTTATATGATTTTGAATCATATGAAACTTGTGAGTCTTGTTTACTTGGAAAGATGACTAAGACACCTTTTATTATGAGTAGTTAAAGGGCTACTGACTTGTTGGGACTCATACATACTGATGTGTGCGGACCAATGAGCTGCAATGCTAGGGGAGGATATCAATACTTCATAACTTTTACTGATGATTTTAGTAGATATGGCTATGTCTACTTAATGAAACATAAAAGTGAATCTTTTGAGATATTTAGAATATTTCAAAATGAAGTACAAAATCAACTTGGTAAAACTATTAAAGCACTTCGATCCGATCGTGGTGGAGAATATTTAAGCCAAGAATTTGACAATCATCTTAAAGATTATGGAATTGTTTCACAATTAACTCCACCTGGAACACCACAATGGAATGGTGTGTCTGAGCGGAGAAATAGGACCTTATTGGATATGGTCCGCTCTATAATGAGTCAAGTTGATCTTTCTTTATCCTTTTGGGGACATGCACTAGAAATTGCTGCTTTTACACTAAATAATGTTCCAAAAAAATCCGTTCCAAAGACTCCATATGAGATGTGGACTGGAAGAAAACCTAGTTTGTCTTTCATAAAGATTTGGGGTTGTGAGGCTTTTGTTAAGAAACTCATATCTGACAAACTTAGACCTAAATCTGATAAATGTATTTTCATTGGTTACCCTAAGGAAACTAAAGGTTATTACTTTTACAACCGCGCGGAAAACTAAGTGTTTGTTGCCCGTCATGGTACCTTTATAGAGAAAGAGTTTCTCTCCAAATGAATCAGTGGGAGTAAAATTAATCTCGAAGAGGTTCGAGAACCCGAAAATAATATGGAACGAAATGTTGGATCTGAACAAGTTTCACAAGGAGTTGTGGAACCTATTCAGAATACTCAAGTTCCTCGCAGAACTGGTAGGGTGCGATCCGGACGTGAGAGATATGGATTTCTCATGACAGATAGAAATGAAGTGGAAGTGATAGTTGATGACGAACCTACTTCCTACCAAGAAGCGATGTCCGCTCCTGATTCAGATAAATGGCTTGGAGCCATGGAATCTAAAATTAAGTCCATGTATGATAATCAAGTTTGGAACTTGATTGTTGCGCCCGAAGGTGTAAAAACCATAGAATGCAAGCGGGTTTTCTAAAAGAAAACTGACATGGATGGAAAGGTGCATACTTATAAATCTAGACTTGTAGCGAAAGGCTATAGGCAAATTCATGGTATTGCTTATGATGAAACCTTTTCGCCCGTAGCAATGATCAAGTCTATAAGAATTTTAACTGCCATAGCCGCATATTTTGAGTATGAGATATGGCAAATGGATGTCAAAACAGCTTTCCTTAACGGGAACTTACTTGAGGATGTTTATAAGACACAACCTGAAGGTTTTGTAAATCCAGAAAATTCTAACAAAGTATGCAAGTTGCAAAGATCCATCTATGGATTGAAGCAAGCCTCTAGGAGTTGGAATCTTCGATTTGATGAATCAGTCAAAGAGTTTGGCTTCATCAAGAACGAAGATGAACCTTGTGTATACAAGAAGATTAGTGGGAGCGTAATATTATTTCTAGTACTATATGTTGATGATATTGCTCATGGGAAACGACATTCCTGCACCGCAGTCTGTAAAGACTTGGTTAGGAAAGTGTTTCTCAATGAAAGATATGGGAGAAGCCACTTACATCCTTGGCATAAGGATCTATCGTGATAGATCTAAGAAACTGATTGGTTTAAGTCAAGATACATATATTGACAAAGTTCTTAATAGATTCCGCATGGAAAACTCTAAGAGAGGAAATTTTCCAGTAGGTCATGGCATAACTCTAAACAAGAATCAGTGTCCTAAGACAACTGATGAGCATGACAGAATGATTGGAATTCCATATGCTTCTGCAATTGGATCAATCATGTATGCCTGATATGTACTAGACCTGATGTCTCGTATACTTTGAGCATGATGAGCAGATACCAATCAGATCCTGGTGAGAGTCACTGGATTGCAGTCAAGACGATTCTTAAGTAATTGCGAAGGACTAAAGATTCTTTCTTGGTGTATGGAGGTATGGAAGATGATCTTGTTGTAAATGGTTACACACCAAACCGACAAGGATGATTCTAGATCGCAATTTGGATTTGTATTTATGCTTAATGAAGGCGCTGTTAGCTAGAAGAGTTCTAAGCAAAGTACCGTAGCAGATTCTACAACTGAAGCTGAGTATATTGCTGCATCCGATGCTGCTAAAGAGGCTGTTTGGATTAAGAAGTTCATTGGTAAACTAGAGGTGGTTCCTAGCATTGCTAACCCAATAGACCTTTATTGTGATAATAATGGTGCTATTGCCCAAGCAAAGGAACCAAGATCGCATCAGAAATCCAAACACATACTTAGGCGTTTTCATATCATTCGAGAGATCGTTGATAGAGGAGTTATAAATATATGCAGAGTACCAACTGATGATAATATTGCAGACCCATTGACAAAGGGTCTTCTGCAAGCGAAGCATGATGGTCATGTTAGGTCTATGGGTATTCGATACATTAATTAGGCCTAGTGCAAGTGGGAGATTGTTGGTGTTATGCCCTAGGCATGTTGTTTGTAAAATTAATATTATTATTTATAAAGATATTGAATGTTTGATTATTATATCTTTTGCATGTTTATTATAATAATCCCCATCCCTGATAATTATGATTAATTATTAGTATAAGTTTAATAGATAATCATATGATAATTATGGTGTATGGGATACAATTAGATTTATGGGTATTTGTTGGAGAACAAATACTGGACTGACCCCTATGAAATTTATGTCATGGTCACAATGTCATAATTAAGTCTCATATAGTTATATCAATAGAATCTCTAGACCTGGGGTTATCACAGTCTTCCCCTTGATAAACATTACGTTTGACATATTCAAACGTTACCCCTAACCGGGTAGCTATAAAGAATATGATTGGCGTAATCGGAATCATGTATGGAAGAGTGATAATCCAAGATGAGATTTGTTCCTCGTCAAGAGAAATGTCAAGCTTTGGCCACTCGATGAATGGTATTGATGAAAATTATCAAGACATTCGGGATCGAGAAAGCATTGAACAAAGTAAATTGACCATTGACCATGGCTTACGTTCAATAGACAGCGTGTAACAAAGAGATTGTGTTATGTTCTATTTTAGAAAACTTTGGATTTCAAAGTTATACTAATTGGGTAGTCATAATGGCTTGCTAGAGTCCGCTTATGACTTACGAGGTTTGACTGGTTCAGACTCGTTGCCAACATAGTATAATCCTATTGGGTCACACACGCAAAATGGATAATTAAAAGGAGCGAAAAACGAGGAAACTGAAGGGAGTCCCCGTACGGCTACGGCTGGAATGCCGCCGTACGGCTGCCCCCCGACTGACAGTTTTATTTTAAGCAGTTCTTGTTGATCAAGAATACTTAAGTCCTAAAGGGTTTTGGACACCCTTAGTATATAATGTAAACTGATGGGAATTGTTCCCCTAGCTATTGATTTGATCAATTCCTAACTCTTTTTTTGAGAAAGAAAATACACATAATATACTAGGATCATTGTATTTGATTATTCCCAATCATCAGCCACAATTATCTTTGGGAGCTTTGAAGAATCGTTCTTCACAATCGTTTTTCAAAACCGAAGGCCTAGCAGTCAAGTTCAAGAAGGTGTTCTTGAAGTCTGTTCGTTGTGTGGATCACTGATAGAGGGCGTTCTTCCTAACGTCTAATCCAAGTTTTATCACGATCTACAAGGGTTAGTTTCTTTCATCTTGATATTATGAATTATTATTCATAGCGGATCTAGGCTATTGGGTTTTATTCATGTCTTTCTTCCGCTGCGCATGATTGCACGAAACCTAACAGATATATATGGACCTACTGATCCACCGTGTGGACCATTTAGATATTTTATGTTTTTAGTAGATGCATATACTAGATGGTCACACGTAAGTTTATTATCAACTCGCAACTTGGCATTTGCGATATTGCTCGTTCAGATAATTCGATTACGATCACAATTTCCAGATTATGTTATCAAGACAATTCGCCTTGATAATGCTGGTGAATTTACATCATAGGCTTTTAATAACTATTGTACATCTATTAGAATAGATGTTGAACATCCAGTTGCTTATGTTCACACATAAAATGGTTGTTGAATCATTTATTAAACGAATTCAGTTAATAGCTAGACCATTGCTTATGAAAGCAAAGCTACCTGTCGTAGCTTGGGGGACATGTTCTTTTACATGCAGCATCACTTATACGCATCATGCCATCGAGTTATCACAAGTTATGCCCATTACAATTGGCTTATGGTCAGGAGCAAAATATTTCCAATCTAAGAATTTTTGGGTGTGCGGTATATGTTCCAATTGCTCCACCACAACACACCAAGATGGGACCCCAACGGAGATTGGGGATATATGTAGGGTATGATTCTCATTCTATTATAAGATGTCTTGAACCATTAACAGGAGATCTATTTACGGCAGGTTTTGCTGACTGTCATTTTGATGAAAAACTATTCCCAACATTAGGGGGGATAATAAGCTGGAAAAGGAAATAAAGTGAAATACGTTGAAATATTATCTTGATCCTCGTACAAATAAATGTGAACTAGAAGTTCGAAAGATAATCCACTTGCAAGAAATAGCGAATCAATTGCCAGACGCATTTACTGACCTAAAAAGAGCGACAAATTCACATGTTCCAGCTGTAAATGCTCCTATACGGATTGACGTCCTGATTGGACAATCCGTTAATGAATCTAAACCGCGCCTGAAGCGTTGAAGGCCTATCGGTTCCAAAGAAAAAAATCCTCGAAAGAAAAAAGGAGCAAATTGTGTGAAAAACCCCATCGAGGTAAATGAATCTCCTAAAAAGATACATGACATATCTGATCAAATACTTCCAGAAGAAGTTCAGGTACCTAAAATCATTAAGAATGATGAGATCTCGATCAGTTATGTCAGTACATGAAATAGATGGAACCTAGAGGAAACAAATGTCGACAATATTTTTACATATAATATAGCGCTTAATGTTATGAAAAATAACGAGGATCATGAACCTAGGTGTATCGACGATTATCGATGCAGAAATGATTGGCCAAAGAGGAAAGACGCACTTCAAGCAGAATTCAACTCACTTGAGAAGCGTTAGTTTTTCGACCTGTAGTCCATACACTTGAAAGTGTAAATTAGTATGGTACATATGGGTATGGGTGTAAGTACCCCAATCTGAAATTAACCAATTTTAGAAGAATTCTTAGCACCATTCAGGGATAAACTGATAGGCTGGGATCTCACTAAGATAAACCTAAAATTCCAGGACTACTCTGGAATTAAGATTGGAAAAATCCAGAAGCTCACCAGGCTGAGCCGTACGGATGGTTTGGAAGCAGGAGGGGCCAATCCGTACAGATGGTTTGGGCACCCTCAGTCCCTATAAATTGAGACCCTTGCTGATCATTTCAGGGGGGGGGAGAAAATCATTTATGTGTGCAAAATCTGCCAAATTGAGAGCAGATTAGGAATACAAACATTCTTGAGTGAAAAGAGAGAAAGAAGATAGGCTTAGAAACAAAATTGGTGAGGCCTCCTTCTCCCCATCTTCTCTTCATCTCATAATCTATTTTATTATGCCTTATTTACATTATGTCTCTATTATTCTTGCATATATTATGAATTGGAACCAAGTTCTTGATATGAATCAATGGTACCTTCATGTTCTATGCATGATCAAGGGTTCAAACCTAAGATGATCAAGGCTTGTTAATATTTAATGTCTTTACATTAATGCTCTTTACATTATGTCTTTACTTTTATGCAATTTATGTTATGTCTTTACATTTATGCAAGTTAAATTCCATGTCTTTACTTTAAAGATGATTTTATGGTGAAATGATCAAGTTTAGATGATAAAGTTTCAATCTTTATCATTCAAACTTTGATCTAACTCCAATAATGTCCCTTTGGATGGTAACGACTCAATCTTTATCTATCCAAAGGTTGATTTCTTACTTCCCCAAGGTCTTTCCTTGGATGAATCATCCATTTGGATGTTAAATTCTTCATCTTTAAACATCTAAATGATGATCCTGGCTCAAATGCCATGTTCATCACCTTTCTTAATTTCCCCCCAATTATTGCCTTGATCACACCCAAAACCTTGTGTTTTGGTGTTTAATTAGTTATTAAGAGCATAAGGATGATTTAATTCAAACTTTGTGTGGATAAATAAACTGGAAAGATGTAAAACAGTTTAGTTTCAGCAGAATGCTCTGTTTCTGCCTGAAACTGGACTGATTTCTTGATAATATATAAAAACCCCAGGGATGACCTTCCCAGCCGTACGGCTAGTTTGGCCGGAGGGGTGAATATTCAGTCTTTCCCTTTTCTGTTAAACTGTTTACAAAACTACCCTTTTTGGTTAAATTTCTAACTGATTTTGTTAAAAGTCAGTTTCTCCCATTTTCAAGAACACACACACACACACACACACGCACACATTTGCACAATTTTAACAAACTTTAGGGAGACTCAGTTTCTTCCGAGGCACTTTGGGTGAACTACCGGTTGAGTTCTTCCCAAAGCGTAACCTGACCTCTGAATCCTTTGTCTCTAACCATTTTTCGTTAAGTTTGGGTTTAAAGTTAAACTAACGTGGCGACTCCGTTAAACATTGAAAGTGCCGTGTTTGATTCTCGAGGGAAATTTCTTCCTTGTTTTCCCGCGGGTATCTTACAGTGGCGACTCCGCTGGGGAATAAAGTGTTTTCAAACTTTTTTTAGAAGCTTTGGGGACACTTTTGTGTGGGTCAAACTTCCGTCCCCGTTTGTTGACTTTGTGCATGTTTTGTGTGTATTTTATGTTTCTGTTTTGATTTCTGGGAGTGAAACTGTTCTGGAAATGCAATAAACTGGGGCTTGATGATCAGAAGTTGAAAATTTGCAAAAATAATGGAGCTACTGCTCTAGCCGTACGGCTAGTTTGGCTGGGCCCATAGAATGCTTCAAGCTAACAATTTTGTGCAGGGCAGAAGCATTCTGATGGTCCCCTTGCATTTCTTCTTATCCAGGTTCCATTTACAGCCTCTACTTGTGCACCTTTGCTTTCGTTTTCTTGGCTAAAACTCGATTTTTTAAAGCTTGGTAATGCACAAATGTTTTGGACATAAAATTGGGTTTTCAAAGCCTCATTGTGCATTACCCCTTTCATAAAAGTTTTGGTTTCTCAAATTCTTTTGTTTTGCACAACCTTTTTGTACAAATGATTTCCAAAAGGTTGTTGTTCTCGTTGTAAAATTTTGGTTTCAAGAACCTTTGGTTGTGCACAACCTTTCCATGTACAAAATTTTGATCCTTGCTTGTTCATATACTTGCTTGATTACTTTTGCAAATTACTTGTCCGTACAATTGTTCATACAATGCTCATGATATTAAAACGGACCGAAAATTTCTATTTTGACTCAAAAGAGAACATAGAAGACTTCACACAACGCGCACTTGACCTAGTGCACGTTCCAAAAACCCTTTAAACCCAGGATGGATGCCACGATGCAGCTTTATTGGTGGTCTTGTGCCCTTCTCGCGCGCCGGGTCCATTCCACCTCCCCTTCCGAGCCGAGTCAACCACACATGTCCGTGACACACAAATACCGTGACCTTGGTTGGGTTTTGGTCTAGTTAACGTCACCACGTCCCTAATACGTGCCCGAAGTTGATTATGACCAAGTTAATGCCCGAGTCACGACTCCTTGTGAAAGCAAGTGTGACCAAGGTCATCTTTGACCCGGTCCTTGACTTATGCGTTGATGTTAACCATAATTAACCTAAGTCATGTATTAAGGATAGGGTGACATCGTGTCGTTAAGCCCTAATGTTTGATTCATCCTAATCATCCTTAAGCCCAAGGTTGAGGTTAAAGACCCCTCGTTAAACGAGGTCATGCCAAATTTTCGTTAAGGCACTGAGCTAATCTTGACCTTAACCAGGGCTTAACTATGATAAGAATGGCCCATGCATTGGAGATTTGCGACGCACTAGATCCTAGGAATGGTTCTTTTGGTCGGTGGAAGTCACGTTCCCTATAGGACCCTCTCCCGGGACAGTCCGTCTTTGGGAGTGTGCAATACAGGTGAAAAATGAGGGGCTTATAGACGTAGTGTTGGCCTCCACTGATCCAGGGTTGGAATAGTTGCGAAAAAGAAGAGAAATATTTTCCAACCATTTAGGATCAAGTCAAGAAAACTTTTTAAGTAAACTTGAATGAATAAATAATCACACATTGCATAAGTTTGCTCCGTTTTTTGCTTCTCGTCTTTGACACATTGCATTCTTTCGTTAATAAGCATCATTTAGTTAAGTCTTTGGACGGATCCCCGTTATCCTCTAAGATCTTTGTGAAGCCGTAGGATTAATTTTTTAATCCCCCGTTAGATTCTTAGGAATAGTCCCCTAGGAACCCGTTAAGTCCTTGGAAAATAACCCGTCAATCTTTGAATAGATTCCGAAGACCCGTTAAATCCTTAGGAGTAGTCCCCTAGGTCCACGTTAAGATTCCCGTTAAATCCCCAAGAAGTCAGTCATGTCCTTGGATGGATCCCCGTTATCCTCAAAGAAGTCAGTCATGTCCTTAGATTGATCCCCCGTTATCCCCCAAGAAGTCAGTCATGTCCTTGGATGGATCCCCGTTTTCCTCCAAGAAGTCAGTCTTGTCCTTGGATGGACCTCGTTATCCTCCAAGAAGTCAGTCATGTTCATCTTCTCCTCTTAGAATTCTAAACCCATTCGAACTACGGTGACCTGAGCCTCTCATCGCGTGGGACCCCCTCCCTCGTGGTGAGAGGAATGTAGGCAACTTCGGCCCGGTCAAAGGTCTCAAAATAGAGGATTCTAAGATACGTGCGCCTTTGGCCCAAACATTCACCCAGTGTTTACCCGAGCCTAAAGCTACATTTTGTCTTCCCCGTAGCTCAGACGAAGTGGAAGAGAGCATCATGTCGCCGCCTAGTGCGTGTGGAATCAGAGAGTTCCCCGGTCACCGCAACTTCTCCAACCCAGTACCTCGGAAAGACCGCTTCAATGGATGGTAGCTTGGGAAATGACGTCGCAGACAATCCGGATAGCCCTACGAAAGAAGAGTTGCTCCAAGCTCTAGAAGCCTCCGGGGCTACAGAAGAAGTCATCACAAAGAGCCACAAAGAAACACAGAGTTCGTTTGATGAGTCGATGAGACAAGGAGGTGTCACAGCTCTACTCCAAACCGAGGGGCTCTTCACCAAAGTGACCAATCACAAAGAATAGGTGGAAGCCATCCAATCTTTGAATTGCAACCAAATATTGTCCCCTTCATCTCACCAAAATACCAAGACCCCCATTTCTTCGCCCTAACATGCCGTCATCCATAACAGGCCTCTCACTCAAGTCCTCCTCACTCCGCCTCACCCAAAATCCAACATCCCCCATAGGACACCTCCTATAAAACCCCAAACACAATCACTCAAAATTCCCGCAAACCACTGTTCACACCAGTTACGCCTCGAGCATCATACCCACAACACTTTCCCAATCGTATCCCTTCTCGGTTTAATGCCATCAACCAAGCCACCGGAGCTCGGTCACTGTTCAAACCACTATATATGGATACCCGACCAGGCACTGCCAACTTGCCTCCACCAGATTTCCCGATGAGATTCTGGGGTGACCCGTATCATTTCTACAATCCAAAGTAAAAACAAATGCGCATCAAAAACTTACAAAATATGCGCAGCAAAAGAAATTACATTTCTAGTCTATGTTAATCCTAGAAAGTGCTTCCCTAAGCTCGTTCTGCAGGCTGGTAATCTTGTCCATTATCTCAATCTTGAGAGCTTGAAACTTAGCATTATATTCCACAGCCTGGTTAACATATGTCTTCATGCCGGAGCGTATCAAATCGTTGTCTTTCCGAAGGTCTTCAGAGACTCTGTTAAATGTATTCTCAAGGGAACCAAATCGGTTTGCCAGAGATTGCTGAGTAAAAGCAATAGAGTCCAGAATCTCCTTCTGCGCATCCGCTAGAGATTTGGTCAACTCCACTTGAACCATGTTTTGGCTTGCTTGCATATCCAGCATAGCTTGGTTCATGGCGCTGTTAAAAGTATCACTGAACTGAACTAAGCAGTGAGTGACATGAGATTTTAGAGCATCAAAGGAGGCGGATGAAGAGCTGGATTCACCGGGCGCATGGTTTTCAAATGCATTCAAAATCTTTGCAGTTTCAATCTGCATAACATCCTTTATGGCTTCTGCCATGGTGCTTAAAGATTCATTGAGACCATGCATTGAAGGGATTTTTGAGAGCGCAGTGATAATCACACCAAAGTCGTGCTCTAGGTCTAGGCGAAGCGCTTTAAAATTTGGAGGCATGGGCACAGCTCCAGAACTTGTTGTAGGTGCAGCTTCAGAAGGGGTTGCCTTTGTTGCAGAACTCTCCCCCTTAATGGCACAATCAATGGCTTGAAGCAAACTGGCCTACGCATCTAGCCTAGTGGATTGCGCATCCAGTTGCTCTGAAATCTTAGCTTGCGCAGTGACCACTTGGAAGTGCTGGGTTTGCACGGCGAATTGATTAGCCTGGATAGTCTGAAGCATGGCCAAGACTTGGCGCATGTCAGTTGCTGAACTAGAGGGATATGAGGGAGCATTAGCTGGAGGCACAATTGGAATATCAGGGGAAGTATGTGAAGCTCCAGTAGGTTGCGCGGGAATAGCAGCAGCAGCAGGAGTAACTTGCGCAGGAGCGGTAGATTGATGCGCATGGATAGGAGAACGATGGACCTCATAATCTTCTGAGCTTGAGTCTTCACCATCTTCAACTATAGGCGCATCCTCATAAACAGTAGGATCTGGCGCATCATGAACAAAACCTTCACCATCAATAAAGACTGGTGGGGCTTGCTGCGCAACTGCAGCAAGTCTTGCTTCCCTTGCTATATCACGCGCATACTTTTTAGTGCGTGGAGGAGAATGTCTTGGAGGATCTGAATCAACATCAGATAAGTCTTCCATGGTTCGCTTTGAGGCGCGCTTCTTGGTAGCAACCTTCTTTACCCTGCGCGATGGAGTGGCCTTCTTCGCTGATAGTGGGACCTCATCCTCACTAGAAGTAGCATTGCACATGGGCTTTGCAGTCTCCTTCTGCTTCCCCCCTGAGATTGAGCAGCCTTAGAGGTTCCAGTAGATTTGGAAGGGCTAATGAATGGATCATTTGTAGCACCTTCAAAGATATCTTCCTCTTGAGGCGCAGGAGGAGGAGTAGATGCGCGTTTTGACTTAGGCGCAGGATCATCTTCTACTTGGATGTCTTCATCAGACTCATCTAATAGAGTTCTTGATTCCTTAGTGTGCTTCTTTTTCTTGTCCTTTTTCTTTTCCTTCTTCTTTTTAGGCCCATCAGCCTTAGCTTTCTTTTGCTCTTCAGGCGCATGGGCTTTAGCCTTCTTTGATTTCTTAGGAGGCTCAGGGTCAGTAGTAGCCTTGCGCTTAGGAGCAGGCGCAGAAGGCTCTTTGATAGTTATCCCAGGCGCAACAGTAGATTTGCTGGCCTTCTTCTTCTTGCGCTGAGGCGCATCAGTAGCTGGACCCTTGCCTTTTTATTTATCACCCACCTTGCTTACAACAGGCTTATAAAAGGATTCTTCTTCAGAATCTGACTCAGATGTGGAGGCTTCCTTGAGTTCACTATCAGAAGTTGGAGGTGAGCCTTGGTCATCAGGATGAATATCCTCAAACAACTCAACTGGATCAGCAGCCCAGTACATGTAGTAATCAAAGTTGTTAACTTTACGGCGGAAATTCTGAAAGAATACGCGAGAATACGTGCACGTAGAAGTCACATCAACCTTTAAAGAGGGGTCCTCATCCACCAATTTGCGCACTTTAGGGAAGCGCATGAAGATAGCAGTTAGGATTCTGCAGTGAGTCTTGTACTTGGGTGGCCTCTTGGTGTCAGCAGCCTTTTTCTTGTACACGCGCACCCAACGCACTAACTCATCATAGATGATCTCAGCCCAGCTTAACTGCTTCTTCTTATAAATGGCTGCGCAGCACATCCATTGTTTTCTGATGAAAGTGGATTTGCTTCCATTCTTGCAGTTAATGGTGTCTCCAATCAATGTACAGAGATGGTACATGAGTTCTCCAAATTCCTTCCTATCGTGGTTGTTGTATTGACCAACCAACGAAGGGATTTTGATAAGCTTCTGCGTAACCTTATCTTGCACATCCTGTGATAACTTCTTCTTATTGCACGCAGGGAGTCCCATAGTCTGTCTGATATGCGCGTAGTTGATCGTTACAGAAACCCCACGGATAAAACTTTTGAGGCAGGGGACAGCAATGTCGTTATACACGCGATCAACTTCTTCTGCGTTGCTGAAGAATTCGTCGATGTAGGAGGGGAGGATGAAAGTCTGGCCCTTAGTGAAAAGAGGCAGAATACCAGATGAGTCCATAATCTCCATCATATAGCGCCCAAGTGCATCTTGGCGCAAGTCCTCCACATCGAGTTGCCAACCAGGAATAAAGTAGTTTAGGTTCTGCGCAAAAACAAAATTAGGAATTAGGTCTGGACATGCGCATGGAGAGAAGCGCATGCGCATGAGCGATATGCGCAGCGCATGAACTAGACTCCATACTTAGAATGAATAATAAATATAAAGGGTAAGAATGTCCAAAAACATAAATTTGAAACAACACGCCTAAAAATTGGCGCAAAAAACAGAAACAAAAACAAAAATCATGTTAAGGCACATCATAAGCATATCAAAATGTTCGTAATGAAAAATCACACACAAACAAGTAAACCATAACAATAATAACAAGAACATACATCCAAGATCTGAGAAAAAACGAAGAGAATTTGAAAAGACAAGAACTCGAAAATCCAACAGAAATTTAACCAAATTATCATTGATCGCAAAACAAATTACATAAATGAAAAGCTATGAGCAAATCGAACATACAGCATCAAATAATTTGAAAAACGAGCAACGGATCATAGAGAAATCACAAAGGGGAAAAATAGAACCTTCGAACCTTTAATGGCGGAAAAACTGAAAAGAAGGGTTAGAGATTCTTACCATTTGTGGATTCTCTGGTTTCTTGGAAGATGTAGATGTCTTGGGAGCCATTAGAGATATATTTATAGAAGATTATACACGAAAATGGAGAAGTAAGGTGATGAGTGCAGAGAGAAAAAGGAGTCAGAGAGTAGAGAGGAAAGGTGAGGCGGTGTGAATACCCCTTTCCGATGAAGCGACGCATGGGAAGTATCTTGTGATTATTATTATTTACAAAGGGAATATTCTTAACGACATTAAAATTATGAGAGTCACCACGCCGTTTTAATTAAAGCCAAAACATTGAAAAAAGCATGTTTAATGGGTTCGGGGGTCAAATTACAACAAGAGAAGAATATTGGACGTTATCACTCCTATTGCCCGAATTGATCGGTCTTTCTATCATGATGAATGTGTTAGTAGTGTGTTAGTGATTGAGACCGGATCCGAAGATTGCCTACGTTCCTCTCAATGTGAGAAGCTCAGGTCAGCGTAGTTCGCAGAGAATTAGAATAGGCAGAAGAATCGGGATCATGCATAATGAGGGGGGAATTACCTAAAGATTAGGGTTTAGAAGTAGTTCCTAGATCATCCTCGGGTTGATGAACCCTCGATCATCATCGGCTATGAAATAACATATAATTATGAAGATCGCAACCCTAAATATAACATAAATAAGGTTTTAATCTATGAACACGAAGAACATGCGAAGAACATATTATGAACATATGAATGAGCATGCAAAGAATATGAAGAAACTATGAATAAACATGTACGAACATGAATATAAAAGATCTACATTAAAAATAATGCAAGAACACGAAGAAAAAGTTAGAAAACTTACCTATGTTGGCAAGAAATAAACCTTGGATCTTCTCGAGTGTTTGCATGCTTAATTAGGGAGAAAATTGTGTTTAAGAACTCCAAAACTCGTACTTTAGAGCTCTCAAACTCGGATCCCCAAACCAATGGAATGGAGTGGTTTATATAGTAAACTGATGGGAGGATCTGATGGTCCAGATCATCCGGCGCAAGGGTGGCCGCCTGGCCATTGTTGATGCCGGTGACAATAGTGGCCGCGTGGCAAAGATCAACGCGGAGCAATGTTGGCCGCGTGGCCAAGGTTGCCGGCTGACTTGATTTTCAAGCTAGGGTTTCACTGTTGCTTTATGGTAACCCTAAGTTGCCTATTTTGATGGATTTTGTCATAAATGAGATATTTTGGGAATCCAGGACAAGTCTTTGCAAGGTTTCTAATTCCTATAAAGTCCTTGTATATTTGGGAAAGTCCTAATAAACTCATTTTCAGATCGGGTACTAACAGTAGCCCCTCGGCGACGCTTCTTGCAAGGCAATGTGGGGTCGATGATAAAAGAAGGATCCGTCTGAAACATGAGTTTCAAAACAGATGAAAGGTAAGGGAACGGCTGAACCTTGACAGGCGACCTACGTATCCACGGGGGAATCAAGCCAAACGTAGTTCAAATCTGATGGGAAATTGGGAATAACTGTCCTCTAGTGGGGAGCAACATCTTCTACTGGGGAAAATGCACCTGCTGGGGATGAGAGATAACCGTGTCGGTTGGGTGGCTGGACCTTTTCAGGTTTCCTACGTATCCTCTGAGGAATCAAGCCGGTCGTAGTTCATAGATCTACTGGGGATAAAACGAGATATCGGACTCCTGCTAGGGATAATAAACCTACGGGCACTATCCTGTACGAAGAACGAATCATTCGTAAGCAATGAAGTTATTTGGACTACGCTGTCTAAATAATCCCAAGATGAAATGGTAAACGCAATCAGGATCGCCAGGGTTCCTGCCGATTGCGCTAAAGTAATAGATGTCTGATCTCTCGCGAACAGAAACGCCGAGGCTTCTGCCAACCATGATCGATCTAGGATGCGTATGTCATAGAGGCGCCGAAGTCTCTACAATCATACGAATCTCGATAATAGATGCTGGATCTTTCGCAAATAGAAACGCCGAGGCTTCTGCCAATTACGATTGATCTAGGACGGTATGTCATAGAGGCGCCGAAGTCTCTACAACCACACGAATCCTAAGCAAATATTTGGTGAAGAATGGAAATTTTAAGGGGCTTTCCGTACCCAAAGGTAACGAATATCAGTCAGAGTAGTGTTAAAGGCATTTAAAATGAATTAAAGGGAAAAGATCAGGGGCAAAAGTGGAATTTTATCTGAAGGGTCAAGGTTGGCCGCGTGGCCAAACACACTGGTTTGCAAAAGTGGCCGCGTGGCCAAGACCACTGAGTGGTCAGATCTCCTTCACGCGGATTGCTGATCTGACGGCTGGGGTTGCAAGGGCAAAAGTGGCCGCGTGACCAAGGAGGGCAAAAGTGGCCGCGTGGCCAAGGATGCCGACGGGCTGACTCCTTGGTCACATCACCAGACACCTCCCCTCTTCTTCTTCTTTCTTCTTTCTTCTTCTTCCTTCCTCCATTGTTTAACGAATTAGAGAGAGAAAATTGGGTTTTTTTAGAGGGAGAAAGCTTGGATTTTGATAATCTTGAAGACTTCGTTTCACATACTTCTCGAAGCTATGGCGGATTGGATCAATGAGGCGTTATTTAGGGATTTCCCGGGCCAAGGTGGGTATGTGATTCCACAACAAGAGCCACAAGGAGAGGGGCACGGTAATGCTCAGGGCGGAGGTAATGTAGGGGCTGACCCAGGAGCGGGCTTTGAAGCGGCGCCCTTGATTCCACGGGGCGGTTTGAGACCACGAGCCGCGACTCGGAATTATCGCGATAATCTGCTCCCGTCTACGTTCGACCAAGAGTACGATTTTTACGTCGACTCTGAGCGTCATTGGTCGATGGGGCTTCCGGAGACGCGAGAGGTAAATTTCGAATTTTTATTCCTCTCCTTCTCGCACATTTGTATGTTTTATGCACATAATATGAAATGCTGGAATAATGGAATGCTAGAATTTAAATTGCTGGAATTGTAAATTGCTAGAATGGTAACGTACCTGTGCTGTGTTTACCTGCAGAGGATTAAGGCTCGTGGGTCCACAGTGACGGTGGGCAAACTGTGGGCGTCTCTGCCGGAGGGACCGGGCGGTTTGCGTGCTCGGATCGAGGCTATGGGCTTTGGCCCATTCTTTGACAGCGTCCGCATGGTCGGGGCTACCTTGAAGGTGGCAGCGGTGATAGAGGTGTGCTGGGAGTTCTGGTGGGATACCACCCATACCTTCCATTTTAGTTGGGGAGAGATTACCATCACGCCGACGGATTTCGCGGCCATCACGGGGTTGAGGTTTACCGGTACCCCTTTGCCTTTTGATGAGAGCTTGGCGGAGCGGCGGGACTATAGACAGGCTCTGCTGGGAGTTGACACCGACCTAGGAGGGGGTGTCAAGGGTTATGGAGTGGAGGCCGGAAAGGTGAATCGCTTGGTGGAGGTGGCTATTGAAGCCTTTAGTAGGGGGGAATATGATTTGGATTGTTTGGTCCGGCTGTTTTTATGGTACAGCTTCTCAGAGATTTTGTTTCCCAGTGGGGCTACTGTCTGCCGGTACTCACTGCTAGGGGCTTTTGTGGACTTGGACTTAGTCGGTGGGATTTCTTGGGGTGGAGCCGGTTTGGCTGAGATTTACCGGGCTTTGGACCATTGCTCGAGGGCTAGCTCGTCGGCCTTTGACGGGTTCCAGTTCGCCTTTGAGGTGTGCTCTTGACTACCCTTATTTTCACTTGTTGAGATTTCTGTTCTATCTTTTGGTCTGAAATATCTCTCTTATTACATGCACAGGCTTGGGTTTACGAGATCTTTGGTGTCGCCCCTTTTCAGTTGGTGATGAGTGTTAACAAGGTTGTTCCCATCATGTCGTATTGGTGCAAGGGCAACAGGGCTCCTTCCCGCAGACACCGGGACAGGAAGACAGTGGATGCTGCTGATCTGAGGAGGGTGTTCGCGATGTCTGAGCCCATCGGGGTTAGATTTTACCCATGGAGTCCGGCCAATGAGGCTTCGGTGGGTCCCTTTGTGGTGGATTTGACCGCTTCGAGGGTTCTGCTTGTGGGTCTCACCGGGGAGGCCATGTATCTTGGGGAGAGGGTGGTTCGTCAGCACAGGGCTGGTGCGTTACCGTGGGCTCCTTATGACCCTCCTCGGGATATGCTCCGTCCCGCGAGGCTGGCGACTTTCTTGGCTCCCACTCCGGCAGAGCATTACAGGGGGAGTGACGACTATGCCGGTTACGTGCGGACACGGCTGATCAGCCCTCAGGTTCGGGCTAGGATGTTGTCTGGAGAGGGGTCGAGCTCGGCCCGTTATGTTGGTCGGAGTCGGCCTTTGGTTGACATGCCCCTTCGCTCGAGTAGCGTGAGAGTGATGAGGGGCGATCGGGAGATGGAGCTTAGCTTGGAGCCGACTGATGCAGATCTTGTTGAGGAGACATTCATTCCTCCGCCCGACGCTGGGGTACGGCTTTGTGCTTTATGTCAGTCATGTTCGCACACACTTATTTCTTTCTGCGTTGTAATCATTGCCTTGGTTTCACTTACAGGTGACTCGGGAGGCCTATATCCGTTCAGCTCGGCGGGAGAACGTGTTGATGCGCTTACTGAGGGAGGCGTACCATTCATGTACTTGTCAGAGGGACGACGTTGCGTCACCCCAGCGTCGGGAACGATCTCCGAATGGTGCGGGCTCTTCTCATATTGGTGGTCGAGCGGTCCGGGGACGGAGTTCGGGTGCCGATAGCTCTCGGGCTTTAGCGCGGCGTGGAGATACCACGGAGGAGGATTCTGATTAGGCGGGGTCCATCTTCATTTCCTACACTGTTAGCTAGTAGAGAGAGGGATATGTATGTACAGGACAAATGTATAAAACGCATGTATGTATATTATGTTCTAAAATGCGATTTTATTGTGGGAGCCTACTTGTGCAAACTAGTTATTTTACAAATGTTCCTAATTTTATACAATGCATGAGCCATGGAAGGGGGCAGGTACGTAGTTGCATGGATCCGTCACGAAGTGGGAAGAAACAAACTGGATTTTTGCATGGAGCAAGGTTGGCCGCATGGCCATGGCGGGGCTAGAACAATGTTGGCCGCCTGGCCATGGCAAGGTCCGGGGCAAAGTTGGCCGCGTGGCCTAGGACGAAATTGGCCGCCCGGCCAAAGGCAATATCGGCCGCGGGGCCAGGGGCAATGTTGGCCGCGTGGCCACATCATGCGCCGCCTCCGGTTTTCCTTTTCCTGGCAAGAATCGGGAGTTGTGCACTATTTAATGAACCCTTTGCAGCCATACAAACGTACCAACAACCTTTTGAGCAGTTTTTTGAGTTCCTTTTTAGCCAATTTTCTTGCTCTTTGCCATGGATCAAGAGGCTAGAATCACAAGTCTTGAGAAGAAAGTCTTTATAACTTCTTTGGAGAAGTGGGTTGCCAAACTTCCTGGTTCGAGTCGTAGGAAACTTGATGAACGGTATGGGATAAAGTGTCTTTGGTCACTTTTGCACATGAACTCCAATACCCACCTCTTGCAAGCTTGTGGTAAATTTTGGAATGATACCCTCCATGTCTTCAACTTTTCATTCAACGAGATAACACCCACTTATGAAGATATCGCATCATTATGTGGCTACGAAGGGAAGGGTAAAGTTGCCTTGCCTTTTGACTTCGTTTGCTTGAGGGACAAGTTGGTGACCTTTGGCGTACCCACGGATGACTTTGATAGGTATGCTAGGGGCGATTATGTCGACCTTTCTTGGATGCCACAACACTTCATGCATGCAGACGTGACCTCTAACCGCTCCTTGGACCATCTTGCACTGTGCTTGTTCAGCTCTATCCTTTTCCCTTCTGAGGTGGGATTTGCCAGTGAAGGATGTTTGGGCATGGTGAACTTGGCTCGTTTGGGTTATGATATTGTACCGGCCATTCTTGGGGAGATGCTCTGTGGGATTCCCCATCTCGCGGCTTATGGTGGGATGCCTTGTGGTAGTGATACGCTTTTGACCATGTGGTTGCAAGAGCGGCTTCGAGTGAATAAACCGGCGGCTTCTCTGAAGGTGGCCCCATGGATGCACCGCATTAGAGGCATGGTGGAGCGGTTTGAGGGCATGACTCTCAAAGGTTGGGAAAAGTATTTGGCGGAAATGGTGACTGACGACATTCAGTGGGTGGTGCCCCATTGGCACATTCACTCTGTGAGGGAGAAACAAGTGGGACTTCACATGATCAAAGTTCCGACCCTTTCTGGAACTACTTTTTACTATCCCTCTAGAGTGCTTCGTCAGTATGGTTTGGTGCAGACCATCCCGGAGGGTTGGGACGAGGAGAGAGATGATTTTCCCTTTGGGGTACTTCAGTTGGATGATAGTGCCTCAGTCCTTCTTTCTCAGATGTGGGGCGAGGCTGGCTTTAGTCGTAGGACCTTCCTCACGCGCTCTAGCAACACCTTCCTGCCACGCGAGTATTTGGACTGGTATATGGGGAGACTTGGGCATGCGGAGCAGACTCTAGAGACCCTAAGGGGCACTATCTTGGGATCCTGTGCTCCAAGTTCTTCATTGAGAATTAAGGAGGCTGAGGCTTATGAGAGGAGGATGAGTAAGAGCGTGGCTAACGGAGGAGGAGAAGAAGTGGGGGCGTCAAAGAAGAGGAAGGGCGAAGAGGTTCCTAATGGCAAGGCTAAAGGTGTTAGCGAGTTCGAAAGAAGATTTTGTGAGAATCCTAGCACGAAGAAAGTTCGCCGTGGGCAAAGCAAGAACAAAAGGGACCGAGGGCACAAACGGCACTAAGGAGTAATCCCGAACGTCTCTCCATAGTCGTGCAGACACATTAGTTTAATTTAGTTTATTTTTGTTTTAGTTTCAATTTCAGCATATGTTATTTATTCAACAAGTATGTCAAGCTTAGACTCATCAAATAAGTGTTAACATGCGATAACCATGGGAATAAAAGTTTTTGCTTTCAGAAAAATACAAATTCTATCTTTATTGCTTTGACAAGATGTGGATGTTTATTTGTTTTTTTAGACCGCACCTTTTGAAAGGCTGCCTACGTTCCCCTTTTACAAATAGGACTAAGGGGCTCAGGTCACCGTAGTTCACTCCAGTCAGACTAGAATGATTTTAAAGAAAGGGAAGATAGAAGGGGGAATGCTCTAACTTTTGCCTAGACCGCCCTTGCGGGTTTTCGATCTAGCGAGCTTTGTACGCACCCTTATTTTGCATAGACCGCCCTTTGCGGGTTTTCAGTCTATCGGGCTTCTTTTTGCGTAGTAATTTTTTTTTTTTTTTTTTTTTTTTTTAAGAGGGGGAGTCTAGTCATAGTAGCGCCTGAGCTTGCTGAGGTTGACCGGTTCCTTGAACGGGTTGCCATCCAAATCTGCCATTCTGACCGCTCCTCCGGAGAAGATCTTCTGTACTACAAATGGCCCTACCCAAGTGGGGGCCCATTTCCCGAGGGGGTTGAATTTGTTGGGTAAGCGTGCTTTGAGCACCAAGTCTCCTTCCTTTATGTCCACAGGCTTGACCTTTTTATTGAAGGCTTTTGTCGTTCTCCTTTGATAGGCCCGGATGTGTTCCATGGCCTTCAATCTGCGTTCGTCGAGCGTTGCCAATTGATCATAGCGACTACGAAGCCATTCTACCTCATTCACTTGGTTCTCGAGCAAGATCCTCAAAGATGGCACCTCCAACTCAATAGGGAGCACTGCCTCCATGCCGTACGTCAAAGCGTAAGGGGTCTCTCCAGTAGCGGTGCGAACTGACGTTCTGTACCCCCAAAGTGCTAATGGTAACTTTTCGGGCCAATCCCGTCCTTGCGAAGCCATCTTGCGAATTATCTGCTCTATCGTCTTGTTGGCCGCCTCAACCGCGCCGTTAGTCTGTGGGTAGTATGGGGAAGATTTCTTTCGTTCGATCTTGAATTCCGCAAGCAAGCGAGCACACTCGGCTTCGAAATGACTGCCATTGTCTGATATAATGAGGTTAGGAACCCCATATCGACACATGATGTTCTCTTTGATAAACTGTGCTACCTTCTTGGAATTCAGCACCTTATAAGACTGAGCTTCGACCCACTTCGTGAAGTAGTCGACTGCGACGAGGACGAATTCATGACCATTACTACCGGCCGGTGAGATCTTCCCAATAATGTCTATACCCCACGTGGCGAATGGCCAAGGCGTGGTGGAACTATACAATTCGTGTGGGGGGATGTGGTTGAGGTTGGAGCATACTTGGCACTTGTGACACCGTCGAACCCATTGAATACAGTCTGTCTCCATGGTAATCCAATAATAACCCAGCCGAGTGATCTTCTGTCTAAGCATCCTCGCATTCATGTGGGGTCCGCACAACCCGTTGTGTACTTCTTCCATTATTGCTCCATCTTTCTTGTTGTCGACACATAAGAGCAACAGACCGTCGTAATGCCTCTTGTACAAAGTATCGTCTAACAGCACAAACTGCCCCGCCAATCTTTTGAGTGCTTGCAGACTCTTGGCCTTCACATCTCCGTCAAAGGACATCTCTCCATGCTTAAGGAACTTGTAGATTTGGGCGTACCACTGATCTCCGTTTACCTCTGCATCGATCTGGATCTCACAGCAATAGGCGGGGTTTTCCCTTCGTCCAACCCTGAATGGTTTCACGGACCTTCCTTCTGGAATTTCAACTAAGGAGGCTAATGTAGCTAGAGCATCTGCGAACCTATTTCTGTCTCGTGGCAGGAAATGGAAGCTAACTTCTTTGAACTGTGCTATCAACTCATCCATGTAACCTTGGTACCGCTGCAGGCAAGGATCAATAGTTTTCCATTTCTTCGCCGTTTGGTTAATAATCAAAGCAGAGTCTCCATACACTTCTAACTCTTTTACGTTGCGCTCTAGGGCGGCCTCCAATCGGGCTATACACGCCTCATACTCGGCGGCGTTGTTGGTTGCTGAAAAGTTTAGCTTGATGGCTATGGGAGTGTGCTCATCCTTGGGATCAATAAGTAGGAGTCCGACTCCATTCCCTCGTTTGTTTGCAGCTCCGTCAAAGAATAATTGCCACCTTTCTGCGATCTCAATTGCGAAAATGTCATCATCCGGGAACTCAGGGTCGGGTCCTCTCGTCTCGGTGCTTGGAGCGTCTGCGAGCTGATCGGCCATTGCCCTCCCCTTGATTGCCTTCCTCGGTACATAAGTAATGTCGAACTCTCCCAAGAATACCGACCATTTAGCGAGTCTCATAGAAAGAGATGGTTTATCGAACAGGTACTTGATAGGATCCATTTTCGAGACCAGCAAGATCGGATGGGATACCATGTAGTGTTTGAGCTTCGTCACCACCCATACTAGGCCTATGCAGGTCTTCTCGAGCGCGGAGTAATTGAGCTCGCTACCTTGTAACTTTCGACTGACAAAGTACACTGCATTCTCAATCCGGGAATCTTTGGCTTCTTGTGCTAACATGGCTCCGACGGCGGTATCTGTCACAGTTAAGTACAGTAGCAACGGCTTCTCCTTATGCGGCGGGCGCAGGATTGGGGTATTCACCAAATATTGTTTGATCCTTTCGAAGGCTATCTGGCAGTCATGATCCCACTCCACACTGGCTGTCTTCTTCATTAACTTGAAAATTGGTTCGCAGATGGTGGTCAGCTGATTGATAAACCGACTGATGTATTGCAGGCGTCCCATGAATCCTTTTATCTCTGTCTCGGTACGGGGTGGCTTCATCTCCAGGATGGCTTGAATCTTCCTTGGGTCGGCTTCGATCCCATTCTCGGTGACCATGTAACCCAATACTTTCCCTCTACGAACTCCAAAGGTGCATTTTGCCGGGTTCAAACGCATGGCGTGCTCTCTCAACCTGTTGAAGAATTTTCTGAGATCTATCAAGTGCTGGCCATCAGCCCCTTTTGAATGTATAATCATGTCATCCACGTACACCTCAATCTCCTTGTGGATCATATCGTGGAATAAAGTCGTGACTGCCCGTTGGTAGGTAGCCCCAGCGTTCCTCAGCCCAAATGGCATGACGGTATAGCAAAAAGTCCCCCATGGGGTGGTGAAAGCTGTTTTTTCTTGATCCTCCTCGGCCATCTTGATTTGGTTATAGCCGGCAAACCCATCCACAAACGACTTGACCTCATAGTGGGCGGTCGCATCCACCAACATGTCGATATTTGGCAAGGGGAAGTCATCCTTTGGCGTGGCTTTGTTGAGATCCCGAAAATCCACACATACTCTGACTTTACCGTTGGATTTCTTGACAGTCACCAGATTTGATAACCAAGTTGGATACTCGATCACCCTGATGAAACCCACACGGAGTAGCTTCTCGATCTCTTCCTTCACTTGCAAAGACCATTCTGGCTTAATGCGGCGCAGCTTCTGCTTGACTGGCTTAGCGTCTGGCGCTGTCGGGATCCTGTGCTCTACGATCGAGTTGTCGAGCCCCGGCATGTCCTTATAAGACCATGGGAACACATCCACATATTCTTTGAGTAGCTCGATCAGTGCTTCCCTTTCGGTTCCGCTGAAGAAGCTTCCAATCTGCGTTTCCTTAGGCTCGACTTAGGTCCCCAAATTCACGCATGTTAACACCTCATCGGCAGCTTGGGCTCGAGATTCTTTTTGATTAATAACCTGTTCTGAGATTTCTTTAATGTATTCGTCATTTAATGTGTCTGTGTCTGCCTCTTCTAATGAATCATTATTAACTAAGTGTATATCGTTAGTTTGATTATTAGCTAATTTATCAGTTAAAAGAGTGACCATGGAGGGATACTCGGAAAGGTCGAGGGTTTCATTGATGGCAAAAGGGAAAATAGTGTTTACAACAAGATCATAGTCTTCGGACGTAAGGTCGTCAGACTGAGAGGAAGACTCAAATTCAAAATGTAAAACACTAGACTCTGGGGACGGGGATTTTGGGCGAGTGACAGGAGATGCTGCGGGAGTGGCGACAGGAGAAGGAGTAAGCCCCAGTGTTCCCATCATAAATTCCGGAGTAGCTATAGGTCCCCCAATGATGCACCAATTCTTGAGCTTGTCCTCCATGGGTACCACCAATGTCCTTGGGTCCACCTTATCTTCAGAATCGTCCCCGATGACGGCAACCATGTCTTCGTGCAGTCCCAGATTACCCAGATGTTGAAGCAGATATTGGCCGTCCCACGTCTCAGTCAAACTTGGAGTTTCTGCGGCTCCTATTACTGGCTTGTCAAGGGTTGCAGCTTCAAGTTGATCTGCCAAGTCATCTGCAACCTTGGTGGAGTACTCATGCCTGATGGTTCTAACTCTGCCCGTGGCTTTGTCATATTCCATGTAAGTCAGCTTCACATTGGACCGATCGAATTCCACATCTCTGAAAATCTCGAACCCTTTCTGCAATTTCCCTGTGTGGTCAATCCATGGCTCGGCGAACTCAAAACACGAAAACTCCTCGCCTTCCCTGACAAAGTAGCTATTCAGGGACAGGCGGTATGGCCGCATTTCAGGCTTTTTGTAGGGAAGCTTCATCTTTTTAAGCAATTCTATCCTTGTTGTTCCATCTTGTCTTCAAGAGTAAGGGTGTATCCTAGACCGAACAAACCTCGATGATTAACCTCTTCAACCAATTCTGTGGGGCCTTGCAAGTTCTTACCTAGCCCCAGCCCCGGTATAAAACCCATGTTACGCAGTATCTTGACAACAGGTGCCACTTTGTCCGTTGTTTTGGTGAGGTCGATGGTGCAGATCTGTGCTTGAGCGACTATTTCGAAGCCATTGAAGAGTCGGCTCTCTTCCCCATGCTGAATCTGTAAGACAGGAACGCCCTTGGTGTCCGTCCCTTGGGCAGTTACGAGATCACTGTAGATGATGGTCACTTCATTACCAGACTGAAACTTCACACACTGGTGCAGGGAAGACGGGACAGCGCCCGACTGATGTAACCACGGCCGGCCAAGGAGGAGTGAGAAGGTCGCGGGGATGTCTATGACGTGGAAGTCGGTCGGCAGGATCTTTGTTCCGATGGTAATGGGCAGGGTGACTTCGCCTATCACAGCGCGGCATGTAGAGTCATAAGCTTTGATGGTTTGCTTGGATTGGCGTAAATCAATACCATGAATGCCGACCACATCCATCATCCTTGAAGGCAGGATATTAATAGCAGAACCATTATCAATGAATACACGGGGAATCTTCTTGCCATTTACTTCGACAGTGATGTATAAAGGCTCATTATGATCAACTCCGAACACTGGCTTGTCTAGCTCTGAGAAAGTGATGATGTTTCCATAGTGGATATTACCAATCATGTGGGTGACGTCCTCCGGGGTAATAGTGGATGGTACCATGGTGGCGGCGAGGTTTTGCTCGAGCATGAGGCGATGGGCTAGGGAGGAGGTGAGTAGGGACCATAGAGAATATGGGCTTGGGTTTGTTTGAGTTGAGTGAGGATAGGGTCTTCTTTGTCTAGGTCGGCTTGCTCGGGTTCCTTCCCAAAGACTTTCTTTGCACCCTTCGGGTCGGATTGGTACACTTGACCGGATCTTGTAAGGAGACAAACTTCCGCACGTAGCTCCTCCAAAGACAATGGCGAGTCATGACAAGGGGGCGAAACTTCGGTCTTTTCGGCCCAAGAAAGAGGTTGAGAGGGCTTGGGACTCTCTTCCCCTAGAGATTCGATTTCACTCACTAGTTCTTCTAAAGACAACAAGTAGCAAGAAGATTCTTTATTATTAGTCATTGAAATACAACCCATCTCATCACAGTCCGCCACAATAGGCTCGGCCGGATCAGTGATCTCACTAAGTTCTACCATGAGTACATTGCTAGCTACATAATCTCTAGGGTCTTCGACAACTCCCTTGTGGATGAGCTCTTGCACGGCCTTCTTGAGTTCAAAGCATTCTTCGGTAGTGTGGCCGGTGCACTTGTGGTAGTGGCAAAACTTGACAAACGCAACCAAGGCGGGGAAGGTGTCCTTCTAATGGTTCGAGCATTTCTAACGTCACCAATGCCATGAAGATATCCACCATCGTGAGCCCTATCTTGTCAAAGGCATCCATGAGCTCTAGGATACTAATCTCGCCTGTTTGCACCATATTCACCCCACCCCCATTGTTAGGAAGAGGATTATTCACCACATTGGGACCCTTCGGCTTCTCAATCTTCTTGTCATTGATCAACCCTTGTACTACGCGCTTCAATTGAATACAACCATCCGTTGTGTGCCCGATGTGCTTGTGATACTTGCAGAACTTGGAGGCGTCCAAATCACTTCTTGGGTAGGCGGGTTGGTAATTTTCCAAAGGCTTGATAAGACCTCTCTTGACTAGCACGTCAAAGACTTTCCCCATGGGCATACCAAAATCATCAAAGTGTTCCCTCTCTCTCTGTGGCGGAGCCCCATTCCTTGTTACGGCTTGGACATCTAACGGGACCTCTTTCTGGACCATATTCACTTGGCCGACGGCCTCCTTTCCACCCCTAGGAGGCGCAGGCGCAGTAGGAGCCTTGTAGCGGAAGGGCTGTTGTTGTTGGTCTTCGGACTTTCCTTTGGTGGCACAATCCCAGTGAACCCTGCTTCGTACCTTACTCCGGCGTCAACCATTTCCCGCAAATCAGGGAAGTAACCATTACCTATAGCTGCTTTCATCTCCGGTAGCAAGCACTTGTAGAAAATCTGTTTCTGTTCCTTCGCTTTGGTGGGTATTGGACCTCGCACAACCGATGATTCCACCTCTTGTAAAAATCATAAATAGCCTCGCCGGGTTTTTGCATAGTGTTCTCAAGGTCGGTTCGATTCACATGCCAATCCAAGTTAGCTTGATACTTCTCACAGAAAATGGCACTGATTTGATCCCACGTTTGCCTCTCGCTTGGCTCTAACCCCAAGAACCAACGCAGAGCTATACCATCCAAAGTGCTATGGAACACGCGAGCCATTTGTTCGTTGGTGCAGTCACGAGCCCTCATGGCCAACACATAACTATCCAAATGAGTCTTAGGACACGAGTCACCATGAAACATCGCCACCTTAGGCATCTTGAAATCCTTGGGGAGAGCCCCCACTTGGCTAGGGTTGATTGTCTTGGTAGTCGGTGCACTTTGCTTATCCACGGTCTCGATCAACTTTCGCATTTGCTCTTGCATGGCCATGACCACAGGGTGATTGGAGATGTCGGGGATAGTTTCTGACAGAATGACGGGAGGAGTAGTAGAAGCAGTAGCAGCGGCCATCCCAATACTCAGAGGCAACGAGGGTGCGGGTAGTTTGCTAGCGGAGAGGTAGCCACCAAGCAGTTCAGGGGAAGGTTCATAGACAGCCTTGTTCTTGCTCATGGTAGTGAAACCTTGTTGGGTGTAGAGAGAAGGAGGTGGAACATTGCGGTAGCTTGGGAATGGGAAGGTAGTAGCATTGGTGTTGGGGGGAACAGTTGGTATTGACCTCTTCATCCTCGACATAAATGAAATTCTCCCCATCGGGCACCAGTTTAGTCCCCTTTTGTTGAATGTGACCCTTCAACTGTTGGTTCTGGTCTTCCAGCATCTTGTTGCTTTCCTCGAGATTTTTGATCTTGGCTTCGAGACCGGCGAGGAAGTTCTGGAGGCTTGGGGGAATACCATTGAGAGTAGCCTCAGTGTTGAGCTCGGCGGCACTAGCAGGAGGAGCAGAGGCTGAAGCTGAGGCGGGAGTTGACATTGCTGATGACGAGACTGAGAACGTGGACGGAGTAGAAGCTTCACGTTGTAGTCGACCACCCGAACGGATCCAAACTTGCTTTGCTGAAAGGTTGAAGGGCAATGAAGCTTTTTAGGAGAGGGGGAAGGCTCATGCAAAGTATATTTTAATTTACAAAAAACATACATTATTTACATCCTAATTGGTTGGAAGGGATACCCCTTTTTCGCAACTAGTTAGAAGACTACGATCAGTGGAGGCCATCACTACGTCTATAGACCCCTCGTTTTTCACCTGTATTGCACACCCCCAAACGGACAATTTGGGCGAGGGTCCTATAGGGCAAGCGGCTTCCACCAACCATCGGATCCTACGACTAACCCTCCCTTAAAGGCATTTAACGTGATGTCTATGTTGCATCCTACGCAAGTTAATGATGAGCGGAGATCTTAACAACAAACACTCATCTCACCATGGCACGTCCCTTGTAGGGAAATCACTTTTTGTGCACTTTCTCTCAAAGATCTCGATTCATCATTGACTTGGGGATGACTCGACATAGACAGCACGTTAATTGACTATTAAGAAAAGCTAGCCAAACCAACCGGTCAAAACCTAGGTGTGATACCTATACTAGTGTGGGTTGACACGGGTTAGGTAAAAGGTTCCCACCGCTCACGGAACGTACACGGTGAGTGGAGTAGACGAGTGACTCGAAAAGAGGGCGACAGTAGCGCACAAATTCCTGCACATCGAATACTCCGGGTAATGGGGACCTGTGCAGTGCTGACACGGACTAGTGGTAGTGTGTGGCAAGAAACTAATTCTTTTTAAGGAAAAAAAAGAGAGAAGTTTTGATGTTAGGATGATGCAATGCAATGCATGAGAGAGAGAGAGAAAGACATGTACAGGGGAGCATAGCAGAGTTTTGTTTGACCCTAATACTAAGGCGAAGATAACAGGGGTACAAGGATACAAGGTATATACAAGTACAAGTGTCAACAAAGTACAAGTATTAACATGCGGGGTGCGCGGGTGCATGTGTAAACATGGCAAGTATGTGAGGTGCATGTGTTAAACATGGCAAGTGTGTGCATGTGTAAACATGGCAGGTGTGTGCACGTGTAAACATGGCAGGTGTGTGCATGTGTAAACATGGCAGGTGTGTGCACGTGTAAACATGGCAGGTGTGTGCATGTGCAAAACATGGCAGGTATGTGAGGTGCATGTGTAAAACATAGCAGGTGTGCATGTGTAAACATGGCAGGTGTGTGATGCATGTGAGGACATGGCAAAGTATGTGAGGTGCATGTGAGGACATGGCAAACATCATGATGTGAACGAAAGTTAGACCCACTAAGTTTGAAAAAGTTTCAAAGCAAGTCCCCAGCAGAGTCGCCACTGTGAATACCCCTTTCCGATGAAGCGACGCATGGGAAGTATCTTGTGATTATTATTATTTACAAAGGGAATATTCTTAACGACATTAAAATTATGAGAGTCGCCACGCCGTTTTAATTAAAGCCAAAACATTGAAAAAAGCATGTTTAATGGGTTCGGGGGTCAAATTACAACAAGAGAAGAATATTGGACGTTATCACTCCTATTGCCCGAATTGATCGGTCTTTCTATCATGATGAATGTGTTAGTAGTGTGTTAGTGATTGAGACCGGATCCGAAGATTGCCTACGTTCCTCTCAATGTGAGAATCTCAGGTCAGCGTAGTTCGCAGAGAATTAGAATAGGCAGAAGAATCGGGATCATGCATAATGAGGGGGGAATTACCTAAAGATTAGGGTTTAGAAGTAGTTCCTAGATCATCCTCGGGTTGATGAACCCTCGATCATCATCGGCTATGAAATAACATATAATTATGAAGATCGCAACCCTAAATATAGCATAAATAAGGTTTTAATCTATGAACACGAAGAACATGCGAAGACATATTATGAACATATGAATGAGCATGCAAAGAATATGAAGAAAATATGAATAAACATGTACGAACATGAATATAAAAGATCTACATTAAAAATAATGCAAGAACACGAAGAAAAAGTTAGAAAACTTACCTATGTTGGCAAGAAATAAACCTTGGATCTTCTCGAGTGTTTGAATGCTTAATTAGGGAGAAAATTGTGTTTAAGAACTCCAAAACTCGTACTTAGAGCTCTCAAACTCGGATCCCCAAACCAATGGAAATGGAGTGGTTTATATAGTAAACTGATGGGAGGATCTGATGGTCCAGATCATCGGCAAGGTTGGCCGCCTGGCCATGTTGATGCCGGTGACACATAGTGGCCGCGTGGCCAGATCAACGCGGAGCAATGTTGGCCGCGTGGCCAAGGTTGCCGGCTGACTTGATTTTCAAGCTAGGGTTTCACTGCATGCTTTTATGGTAACCCTAAGTACCTATTTTGATGGATTTTGTCATAAATGAGATATTTTGGGAATCCAGGGACAAGTCTTTGCAAGGTTTCTAATTCCTATAAAGTCCTTGTATATTTGGGAAAGTCCTAATAAACTCATTTTTCAGATCGGGTACTAACAGGCGGTTTGAGTGACAAAAAAGAATTTAAGGAGAGAAGTGAGGAGGAAGATGGAGGATCAGATGGATATAGCCGAAGGGTATGGTGACGTCACAGTCGCTGACCAAGAGTTGGTGTGTCAGGAGAGTGAGGCCGCCGCGCGGAGTGGAGGCGCCACGCGAATATGACGTGTAGCAATGAGGAGCGCGCGTGAGAAAAGCCCTAGCCGCGCGCGTGTGTGTAGCATAATGGTCAAAAAGAATCTTTTCCTATTCCATCATAAATAGTCAACAAAGAGCATTAATGCGCGTCACTCAAGCTTTTGCATAAATGAGAGTGGGACGTGCGTTAGGGGGTAAAATTAGTAATTTCCCAAGAAAATTAAAAAAGAAATGGCGATGGAAAATAAATAATTACGCAGAGAAGTATATGCGCAGCCATAATGCGCAGAGATTTTCTAAGAAATTCATAAATATATTGCCTTATGCGCATCATCATGGCGTATGGAAATGCGCAGAGCATGAGGCAGATCTAAACTTAAATTATTTCAAAAACTCAAAAGCATTAGTATTGACAAATTTTATGGACACAAAATTTAACTGAGTTCAAGCATACCCATTTCACCTCTCAAAATATGAACCTTTTAGCATCTAGTGCTTTTGTAAGGAAATCGGCGATTATGATAGTCGGTTCCCACGTGTTCCAAATGAATATTCTTTTCTCCACGTGTCTTTGAGGAAGTGAATACTTGATGTCAATGTTCTTGTCTTGGAGTGCATGACAGGATTTCAGAAATGCAAGGTTGAGGTATTGTCGCAGTAGAGGGACAATTATCTTGATGTCATAGTCCACCTAATTGCTGCTTCATCCACAGAATCTGACAGCAAAACAGCTTCCAGCAGCAATATATTCGCTTCAGTAGTGAAACAGAAATGCAGCTTGTTTCTTACTAGCCCATGACACAAGTCGATATCCAAGGAAATGACAAGTGCCGCTTGTGCTTTTCCTGTCAATGGTGCACGCTGCATAATCCGCATCTGAATAACCTACAAGTTTAAAATTCGAATCTTTGGTGTACCAAA